>OX104118.1:72874279-73299997 GCA_944474755.1 Limnoperna fortunei
GCCTTCGGCTTCGCCTCAGGCTGAACAGAAGTACTTTCAGGTGGTACAATTTCCATACACCCGGGTAATAACGTAGGTAACTGATAATGTATACGTGTGACATTAACTCAGTCCAAGCGCATTTGATAACCCATTCCGGTGCGCATTTGATAAGACAGACATTTGATAATTCAGTAAATACATACTTACTCAGAAGAGCAAGTTCATTTCACTTGTATCACTTCTTTTGAATTTCGAATTGAAAATGTATTATGAAAGGTGACAACAAGGTCCAAAACAATATTTGTTATACGTTATTCACTAGATTAGATTCGCTCCGTACATCTTTGGTTTCAAGGATATAAATTCAGGACACCTGAATGGATTATCACTGAACTTTCACATTTTTTATGATGACATGGGCGACCTTGAACATTGCTCTTCCTCTTGTTTCGAGATCCATTTATAATGGAATCATCATAATGATTTTTCAAAGAATAATAAAATCTGCCTGTACATAATTCTATACCTTTCCAAAATGCTCCCAGTACACGCATGAGTGTACGGACAGCTCACACGCCCACATACAGAGCGACTCAAACCTTTCAGAAACTTTGGTGAAAATCGGACGATAAACACTTATTAAAGTTTGCTGGACTATCGTACAACACCTCTAGAAACTCTAAGCTTGTCTCCTGCAGAAGACCGCACAATACTCTACCGACATGAACTGAACTTTTGAAACCGGAGAGCATGGACTCAGACATCAAGTCAAAATTCGAAAATATTAAATCGAAACAAAAGTTCTACTACACTACTGGCTAAAAATGACTGTAAATACCAGTTGCAGTCGTTTTTCGTCTGTCACTGACTGAGATTGACTGCCAATGACTGCAAAAATGTCTGAATTTTTACTGTGACAGTCATTTAATGCCTGTCACGGACATATCTTGTCCGTTGGCGCAGTCAAAATTTTTCTGTTACAACGGCGTATCCGTTGTATCAGTCAAAAAATGTCTGTCGCAGCATTTTTTCCGTTGACTCAGTCAAAAATCGTCTGTTACAGCGGCGTTACCGTTGTATCCGTCAAAAATGCCTGTCACAGACATTTTCTCTGTTGTATCAGACAAAATACGACTGTCACAACGCCTGGTAATTATTATTGTTAATTTATTAACAGCGGTCGATTTATATTTTTTATTTCACTTGTCTTATGAAAATGTTCGGAATTAAACAAAAAATATCTCTATTTGGAAATTGTACGTTCGCTCAATTACGATTACAAATGTTATTTAAATAGTTATGCATATATAAATGTATGTTTTAATAAATCTGTTTCTAAAAAATGAAGACTGCTGAAAATGATAGCATTTGTTCTGTCCTTATTTTATAATTAATGGTTTACTTACACATCTGGTGAAAATAAAAACCGAATTAAAGCCATAATAACGATTGCCTTTTATACATTTGTACAACTATGTTTCTTAAAACACGGACAAAGTTGAAAAAATACATATAATAAAATCGCCAATTTTATTTAATAATGTCGGAAACTGTTAGTATTTTATTTAGGACGTTTACTTACATTAAATTTGGACATTTTAGTCATTATATTTTTTCTGTCTTTCAATTAAAATATTAAAAACCCCAAACAAGTCATGTTCGTTTTCTAAGCTGCATCAACTGTTGTTTAAATGGATCTGGTAATTTAGTTATGACTATAAAATTGAACATGTACAATTTAAAGAATGATACATGTTGTTAATTAGGTTACAGCTAATCTCGCCTCGCTGATCAAAGAAAATGTGTATTCAACATTTTGCGACACATCCGGTGTCTTTCCGCAATCATCGAGAACAAGGGTTGATATTGTGTAATATAATAATTTATTTCATATCAGTAAAATTATGTTTGTTTCAGTTGGATAAAACATGGTCAGCTGGTATTAATTAATTTGCAGTAATTTGACACGAGGGCATTATCACGCCGTGATAACGCCCACGGGCGTTATCACGTCGTGGTAATGCCCTCTCCAGTAACAAGCAATATAAAACTGTTTATTTTGAATTTATAAAAAATATATGTACATGTACAACCCAAATGAGGAATAAATGACAAAGTTTAGAAAACTAACTGTGTATAGCCAAAAAATGCCAAACAATACATGAGGCCCACATTCAAATCATACAGCAAGCAGCTACAAATACATAATACAGTCTTAAACACATGGTTTCTTAACTCTTCAATAAAATAAATATAATAGTTGCTTATATAGCTGGCATTGTCATGATACTTGACAGCACTCGGGATAGTGGTATTGGCTTTAACATTGATAATGCCCTCGCCTTTGGCTCGGGCATTATCAATGTTTCAGGCAATACCACTCTCCCTTGTGCAGTCAAGATATCATGACAATGCCCTCTATATAAGCAACTATTGTATCAGTAATACATACATTTATAGTTATGGATGAATGGGTAATGTCTTCTAAAATACCTGTTCCTGCCCCCCTCCCGTGGTAAATTATTAACTGTACACACAAAACACTCAATTGTAAAGGTGTATTTTTCCGACGCAGTCGGTATATTTCGAATTGTGACCTTTGAACTAAACGACGCTTACCTATAGTAACATACTATAATTGAAGACAAACTTGCATTTTGATTGGACAAAAATAGTAAAAAATTTTGCGTTCGAACAATTTACTATCGTATACTCTGAAAAGTATCTCTCAATTATAATTCCAACAGATTGGTGTTTTAAAACAATTGGTAGTCGTCATTAAACTTTAGAAAACAATTTTTATGACAAAGAATGCCATTTAGAACTGATATGATAGATCTTGATTTGACCGCCTGCACACGCACTCTCTCTACATCGTGAAATTATTGTTATACAAATGATCCTACACAAAGGTAATTAGGTCATCGGTCGCCAAATGACTTACATGAGACACAGTGGTTGATAACACATTTTGTTTACTATACACGCACATCCCATAGAATTAGGGATTAAATTCACTGATGGTTTCGTTGCAATTATTTATCCCCCCCCCCCACCCCACCCTTTTGTGGAATAGCATACACATTACAGATTTCTCTATCACATTTATTTAGCATTGAATTGACATTTTGTGTTCATGTTAATACAGTTCTAATTAAAATATTTTACTTTGAAGTTCCTTTTTTAAAAGATAGTCGAATCAATAAAATAGCAAACTGTAATGAATATTACTTGATGCATGTAAGTACATATTTGCTTATGAAATTTCTTTATAAAAAATAGGTTTTGTTTGAAGTTTTAAAACGTTAACTAACTTGTTTTCGAGTTAATATACACGCTACATCGCGAGAAAAAACAGAAAGATTTGTATTTTTTTTATTTACCATTTTGGTCTTCAACTTCTGAAATAGCTTTTCATTAGGGATATTTTAATATGTTTATTGTTAGCTCTATGATTTTTAAAGCCATTAATGCCTATCTTCTTTCTTTGCGTCCGTCGTCATTCACGTGCAGACAGGAGATGGAGCTCTAATTGCAAAGTCTCTTTTTGATAATACCCTATTGTTAAATAACATGTTGAATAAGGCCATGAATAATACATAAATGTAGCAACCTCATTCGCCTTATTTTGATTGGATACAGTTTGCAGCAATTTACCTCCCCCACACACATTAATGAGAGAAAACGTTACTGTTTCTTGTCTCTTTCTTTCGTTTGATAATTTAAAGTTGTGTTCTTATTGTTGTTTTTTTAGTTTCTACTTTACATGCACCTCTAACAGTTAAATACGTCGACTATCTTTTTTAAACATAGTACTTGTTTTTATTGTCCACATTGACAAGCAATGGTGATCATTAAAATTATTCCAAAGAAATGCCACAGAAAGACCCGACGATCTGTATAATATATCGCATGCAACTGAATCGAGTGCGCCGTTTGCTTTTAGTCTTACAATATTATGTCAAGCACGGAACATAATAAGCAAGAGAATTAAACTACACAGGGACTTCTAGAATTTCTAGCCCATCGGTATAGTTTAATTAGAAAATTAAATAATTACTTCAAAAAAAAAAAGATCTTTAAAAAGTTCTTTTTATCAAGTTGTTGATACAATTATTTCTACTTAGTATTTTTTTATTGCAGTCTTTCATGAGTCGCTGTTATTGATTTGTTGAAAAAAATTATTCTGCTACTGGCTGAAATAAATTTCTTCACTTCACTTCAAATGTTCGTCTTTATCTTCTAGTTTTTGGTGGGACCAAACTGGGAGGGTTAACAGTGCTCGACCCACAGAACAACCCAGCGCGGCCTAGGGTGGCGGATAGGGGAGACCATCTCGTTGTGGTGTTGTCAGGTCATTATACGGAAAGCCTGGCCGCTGACCGTAGTGGGTAACGTGTTTGAAGATTGCCACTCCCATAGCACGATAAAGCCCCCTTTTTGTAGATTTCGAAAAAAGAGAAGGTTAATTCATTGTAAAAGGCTAAATTCTCCGCCCCTACCCAAAACGTCATACTTTTCCAGTGGCAGTCTTAATTTTGTTACTTGTGTCCCATCCCACCCTCTTTTTCAGTTGATTAATTCCGTTTGTTAATTTGTTCTTGTCTTGAATATCGCTGAAATACTACGCGCTGGACGTAGAGCAAACATCCAATCCATCAATCAATCAATCTAGTTTTATCTGGGGAAGTCACAGGAGAACCTCCTAAGACCCTCTGACCTTTGGCAGTGTTCATTAAGGTTAAAGTCGAACACAGCGAGATGTCGGACTCGAATTCACGAGCTTTGTGTACTTTATAGCCTGTCTATGTATTTCAATAATAATTAGATATCATACCGTCATACACATTATTTATGCGATTTCATTACCACACTTGGACTATTGATTTAATAAATACAAACCCTTAATATATTTGCAAGGTGTAAGTTTTCATAAAGTATTTTAATACACGCTAAATATTGAATAAAGAAATTAAAAACTGTGTGCACAGTAATATACTTTAGTTGTTTTTATTTCAGTTCCGAGTATCGCTTTTTAAAATCTGAACTAGAGAACTATTGTTAATTTTGTTAATTACAATAACCAAATACAATACAGGTCGTGTATGCCTTTAAAGTGTATTTATTACTCGTGTACATATGCGCAGGGACAATGTTCGCGGTGTACTCGAACCAGTAAAAACTATAAGAAGTCTGATTTTCATATTCCTTTATTCAAATATATAATGATTTATTTCGTTTTATGTGGTCCAAAATAGTTGTAGTTTTCTATCGGCCCAGTCATGAGGCCCGACACCCGATATCCCGACGTTACAGTCTTGTACAACTTGGGCCAATAAGGGGTGTTGGCTACTTAGTGAAATAAATTAACTAAGCTAATCTGTGAAAAAAAAATGAATTAATTTAGTTTTTTTATTTACATTTTAACTGAAGCCGGGCATAAAAATAACCAGTTAATTGTATGCAGATTCAAAGGAAACAATGGTCTTATAATAATTCATGAACGGGAGAGATATGTGTAACGTTACATCATCTCATGAATATTTTGAAAAATGTTTTAAAAGATATTAAAATACATATAAAATGATTATCACATAGAAAAAAATGGATATTGAGTGATTGTGCGTGTGACAAAAACGCACGCAATACATTACAATATATCAAGGATCGGGGCTTTTATTCTTGTCTGTATCTTTATGTCACATGAGGGTCTTCAACCGAGTTGAACAATGTTCGTGCCCTCAAGCGAGATCAAGAAGGTCCATAGCCTGCTAATAAGCGGTATTATTGATAAATCTGAGCTTTTGGAAAAAAAATACTTTGAAGACATTTCTTATGACTACATCAGAGGCATTATTCTATACATCTGTGGCACTTGAAAATTGAAAACATTCCTTGTAATTTATTATTATAGTACTGTACCTTGTTTTCAAAACGTTTTTATTACAATTAACATATGAAAAAAAAAATTCAAAACAAACATGGTGCCAAGAGGAACCGAGGTTATGAGATATAAACTGCGCTTGTCACATGACAAACAACCAATCAAAAAGATTGTTATAAAACAAATTAAATTTTTTATATTATCATACTCTTTCTGGCTTCATCATGTACTACACTTCTGTACGCATCGTTTCATAATTATCGTTTGCCTTCTGCTGGCCTTGTCATACCTATGAAATAAGAGTTGGCGGGTCACGTACTCACGTACTTAACATCCGTACACATTATTTGAGAATATGAAAGGCCTTTTGTAGCACTGAAACAGGGCGTCGGCCAGCTCTTGGCAACCCTACATATGCCTACATGCAATGGATCATATTTTAAAAATGAGTTATTTGTTGTGTTTATGTCTAGTTTATGATAATTACACAATTATATACGTTCATAAATCATAATTGTCTTGAATGTTGTCGCCAATAATGGTTTGTCAATATTTTTAAATAGCACATCGTAAGTCCTCAGTGTGAAAATGTCCTCATTTTGGAGTGTGTATCAGATATTCGAAACCTCAAAGAACATTGATGACTATGTTAATACGTAGTGATCTGGATCATATGAAAGGGACACATAAGTATAGTTTAACTATATGTCTGTAAGCCAGTTGCAGGACTTTTCAGGTCAATGAAATAATGAATTATCGTACTCTTGTATTGGTCACGTATACTTATCTAGGATTCTGTTTTCATTTTTGATCCTACGCGGCCTTCTTGAGTGGGGGGGGGGGGCGTCATTCAGCTTGTAGTCCCTAAATGAAATAACGCGTGATTATTACGTTGTGGTTTGATTTCCAGTAAATCGTACATGAACAAGCCCATACATAGGGTTTTCAAAACGGGATGCAAATCCGTTACTGAAATTTCTTGTTTCTTCCCAATTTATGCACATTTTCCCTAGGAATCTGAAGAATTTCTGTAAAAGAGAGTTGAGAGGATGCAACTGCACTCCCCTTCCCGTGTACGGACCTGATGTTGGTCTATAGGTAACTATATTGTGTTGGACTATGTATATCTCCGCATTGTTTAAGTAGATATGTTTGGCCTTCTGGACACCTGAAAGCGCATGTACGTCCGTGTAAGGCCTTTTCAAACCTTTAAAATAATGGGTTGTAGTAAGCGTTTTGATGCTATGGGAAAAATTGTTTGAATTAATAAACTCTGATATGCATATTTTGAGTCAATACATGCCCTTTTTGACGCTGGAAAAAAAAGCTTTTTCACTTCTGTAAAGTAATGCATTCTATAACGCTTTTGGGTAGATTTCTCGTAATCTGTAGTTTTAGATTTGAAATTATGTAAATCTATAACGCTTTGCAGTAGAGTTCTGATTTAGTTTAATTTAGTTTAAACATATTTTATTTGTAGAAATGCTACAAAAGGGGATTAGACACAAGTACATCGTACTTATGAAGTCTTTTCCCAATGAAATATAAACATAATAATGTTATAATGAAACATACGAAGATGAATGACTGTAGAAAACTAAATATATATAAAAAAACATATGTACAAAAAAGGGAAAATAATATTGTAAGAACCGTGAATATATATTTACATGTACAACATAACTCATCGTTTGTTTGTTGTGTGTGTATGCAGTATTTATGGTCATCTCTACACGACGAGGAATCTCTTAGATTTTTTTAATAAATTCATGAACATATGTAACAATCATTTGATTTTTGTCTTCAGATAAACTTTCATTTCCGTTCAGGAGAAGTTTTAAGTTTAATAGTTCAATAGGGAGTAGAGTGTTTAACTTTTCCAACAAGTCTCTTCTTGGTGCATCATATTTGGGACATTCAAAAAAGAAATGGTAAGCTGTTTCTTTACAGAAGCCGCAATGACATGATGGGCTGTTTACAATATTTACATTATGAAGATCACAGTTTAAAAAAGATGCGCCACAACGCAATTGGGTCAGAATAATATTTAATTTTCTAGTACCAAAGCTATAGATTGAAGGTACTAAAATTTTATCTTTTTGTTTAAGGTAATTTTTGAATTTTGAGACGGTATCTATTTGTCTAGTAGCTAGGTTTAATTTATTTCAAAGGTTTACAGAAAATGGCACAAATGATCCCATAGTTAACGAAAGCCTACAAAATGGTTGAATTAAGTCATGTCCGTTTCGTAGGGGATAACTAGTGGTGCTCTGAACTGTAGGCGGAACTAATGTATTTAGAAATGGCGGTGCTATTTCATGAACCATTGAATAAAACATTTGTAGTTTTCTTCTTGCCCTTCTATGTTTTAGAGTTTCCCACCCGGTTTCGCGATAAAGATGTTCAAGTTTTGTAAAAATAGGCAACCCCGTTACAATTCTCGCAGCGTCCAACTGAATGTTTTCTAACTTGTTAGTATAACTAGCGCCACAGTTATCCCATAGTTCACAGGCATACTCCGAAATAGGGCTGATATATACTTAGTACAATTTCTCTAAAGTACACCTAGAGATCTTGTATTTCAACATTCTCATTACATTGATATGCTTGGAAGCGCTATTAATTAAATTTTCGATATGCAAATTCCATTTGCCATCGTTGGTTAGAGTAATACCTAAATGTTTATGGTTTTTTACAATAGGAATATTTTGATTATTCAGGGAAAAGTGAAGGTCGGGAGTTTTCGTGCTGGAAATCATTAATATCTCTGTTTTATTGGGATTGAAACTCATAAGCCATGTTCTGGACCATTGACTCAACTCAGTAAGATCATGATCGATGACGTACTGAATTTGATTCAAATCTGATCCAGAACATCCAAATGAGGTATCGTCTGCAAAAAGTCTTGTCAAGGAAATCATTTTTTCAGAGATATCATTTATATACATAATGAAGAGTAATGGACCAAGAACTGAACCTTGAGGTACTCCAGCTGAAATATTGCAAAGAGTCGACACTGCATTCTTTATTGTTACATTTTGGCGTCTTCCATTTAAATAGCTTTCAAACCATTTCAAAAGATTTCTTTTTATTCCATATGATTTCATTTTATGTAATAGACCTTTATGCCAAACTTTGTCGAACGCTTTCGAGAAATCACAAAAAACTAAACAGTTAATTTCTCTTTTTTTCTAATCCGTCTAATATGCAGTTATAAAGTTCTATTAGCTGGTGCACAGTCGAATATCCGGGACGAAATCCGGACTGATATTTATATATAAGGTTGTTAATAGCCAAATGATTGTAAATATTTTTGAATATTATTCTTTCCATAACTTTTCCAATACAACTTATAAGAGAGATAGGTCTATAGTTTGAGGGTAATGAAGTATCACCGTTCTTAAAGATTGGGATTACATTTGCAATCTTCCAGCTGGAGGGAAATTTGCACTGTTGAAGAGACCTGTTAAAAATTATTTTTAATGGTATAGCTATTTTATCCGGATTAAATTTTAACATCCTATGACTCACCGAATCAGGACCTGTTGCCTTATTTGGGTCTAGAATTTTAATTATATCTACAATCTCACTATGGTCAATCTGGATGTCATCTGAATCAATATCTGTTCGTTTTTCGAAACTTGGAAGAGGATGACATTTTTCATCTAACTGTGATATGGAACAGAAATATTTATTGGGAATAGTACACTTCTCTAAGTCATTGCATGTCGTATCGCCAATAGATTGTTCGTTTACTATATTAATAAGGGGAGGGACAGTGTATGAGCCAGAGTTCTGATTATCTGTAGATGTCGTTATATATAATATTCTACCTTCTGGAGGTACAAAAGCGTCTGCATTAGCTCGTTACATGCCTTTTCAAACCGATGGAATAATGGATTCTAATACTCTTAAACTCTTGAGAGTAAAATTCCCGGGTACTGACAAGGTCCACATCAACTATATTGGTATGCATGATACACCTAGGGATACGTAGCACAATGCATGCTTCGGATGCTATATCTGACCTATATTTTACGGTTGAGCGATTCCGGTTAGGAAGAATGGTAAAGTCCATTTCCGTGTACTGAAAGGTCCACATAAAATATATTGGTATGTAGGATGCACCTAGGGATACTTAGGCACAATGCATGCTTCGGATGATGGCCATGACTTTTGTTGTATGGTTGACTGATTTGACTATCTTGACAATGCTGTTTAACGAGGCGAGCTTCGTAATCGATTAGATTACCTATGTTTTGTACTATTATTGGGTCGGATTACTTAATAGATTTTCCTACAAACTGAAGAGACTATGAATGTGTTTTTAGTGCTGGCACCGTCTGCAAGTCCATTGCATTGTAATCTTCGTTGTAAGTTCAGTCCATCTTAATTTACACATTATATGCACAAAAAATATTGCTGCCTTCCCTCGTAATAGTGTTGTAATTCTTAAATTGTACATCGTTCTCAGTGTGAAAATGTCCCCATTTTGGAGTATGTATCAGATTTTATCCGATTTCAAATAACACTGCTGACTATGCATACTCGGAGTGGGCTGGATCATATACAAGTCTCACATATGCATAGTTTGAGTCTATATATATCGCTTTCTGGAGAGATGTCGTGTCTGTCAATCCATTGTTAGCCTTTGTAGGCCAATGAAACAATGAATTGTACTACGCTAGATGTACGTTATATAAAATAATCCAACGTTGTAGTTAAATGGGTGGCTATATACATGATATACATTTATTGTGGATTTGTTCACTTAATAGGCTCCCGTTTGCATCTTTTGGGTCCATACATGGCTTTCTGATGAGAAGAAGCGTCTGTCATCTCAGTCCTTCTTTTGTCTATGAAATAATTGGTTTAATCATAAGCTTTGTGCTAAAATACGGCTAAATCGTAGATCTATATAGTTGTTTATATATACAAGTATTTTGTTAGACAACGTACTAGACTTTTATAAATGTATCATTTGAGTTTATGTTTGGACTACTCGGACCCTGTAAGCGTCTGTCTGTCCGTTGCAGACCTTTTCAAAACTGACATACCGGTAATGGATTCAATAGTTACACTTTTTGTTTAATAGCTACATGTAGTAATGGGTCGAATCATGTCCTTAACTTCCGTAAAAATCGTGTGAGACTATGAATGGCCTTTTGGAGCGCTGACAGCATTGGTCAGCCTGTTGCAACTGAGTCATTTGTTGTGTTTGAGTCTAGTCTACCATAATTTACACAATTATGTACAAAATCATAGTTGTGATACTTGCTCTTATTGTGAAAAATGTCGCGAATTATAGTTGGTCAATATTCTGAAATCGTGCATCGCAAGTCCTCAGTGTGAAAATGTCCTCATTTTGGCGTGTGTATCAGATATTCGAAACGACAACTAAGTATACTCTTAGTGGACTGGATAATATATACAAGACTCTCATATACACATAACAGTTTAAGTCTATAAATCTCTTGCTGGAGCACTAGAGTGCCTGTCAGCCCATTACAACATTTTCTGACCAATGAAATAGTACGCTTTTGTGTAAAGTAACCAATTTTTTTCAACTAAATAGATGTCTATTCATTATGAATTAGGGCTAGATTTATAGTTAATTGACTATGCATATTCGTATTGTGTTGGACTACATGGTATCCTCTCATACACATCATTTAGGTCTACATCTAGCCTTCTGGATCGCTGGAAACGTCTGTAAGTCTGTTACAAGCTTTTTCCAACCTATACAATAATGGATTCTTGTACGTTATTTTTTGGTACTTTAAAAGAAATAAGTAGTTCAAATGTCGACTTTATACACTCGGTAGTGGATTGTTAAAGTATAAGGCTCCTGTTTGCATGTTTGGCCCTATATATGGTCTTCTGAAGTGGGGACAGCGCCTATCAGCTTGATACAAACCTTCTCATTTCTGTTAAGTAATGTGTTCTATAGCGCTTTGGGACAGAATTATGTAATTATTAGAATTATGTCCCAAAGCGCTATAGAATGCATTCACCTCACCTATCCTCTTCATCCCCAGTGGGACATAAGGCCACCACAAACTCTTTCCATTTCCCTCTGTCGTGTGTTGAGCTTGGTCTAAGCTGTATTCAAGATCTTATAACTCTGCCAAAACTGTTCTTCTCCAGGTGGTTCTTGGACTGCCTGGTTTCCTCTTCCCCGGTGGTGTCCGGCGTAAGGCGACTTTAGGTATGCAATCTTGTGGCATTCTCAATACATGACCTATCCATCTGAAGCGTCTTTTCGTAAGTTCTGTTTCAATGTTATGGCATTTCTTTCTTTAGCAAATCTACATTTCTGATCTTATCTGGCCAGAATACACCCTGTATTTTTCGGAGGCACTTGTTTTGAAATACCTCAAGCCTTTTCAAATCACTCTGTATGTTTTGTCAGCACTCTTAGCTTTACAGCGACACTGGTTTTACATTGCTATGATAGATGCGTATCTTGGTCTTCTTGCTGTATATTCTAGATCTGTTTTAATCCTGCAAAAGCCGTTCTTGTTTTCATTTATCTTGCCTAGATATCCTCCTTTGTGCCATTGTCAGAGCTTATTAGGCTTCATAAATACGTAAACTCTTCTACTGTTTCTATTGAGGTGTTGTTTAATGTGATTGGATCGTTCATTGTTGAATTGATAGTCATTACTTTGGTCTTGGTAGTATTGATTTGAGACCTGTCTCTTCAGCAAAGTTATTTAAGGTGAAGTATACGTAATCCGACATTTTTGGGCGCAATTAGGACATCTGTCCGATTTGAATGAAATTTTGTGCACAAACAGATCTTATCAAGCCACATCTATGAAATAATTATTTCTATAGTGATAATATTTTCGAAATTACACTAAGGTAACTATGGGGAAATATAAAGGAATTTTATATAGAATGTATGTAAAACGTCCCGAAAAAAATGTTACATTAGGGTGATTCTATTTGTTGCAATTTCATGACGAACTCTAAGAAATTTCTTTTAAAATGGTATAATAGTGTGAGGAAGATTTCCTTTTTAATGATATAATAAAAATGGGGTCGTTCCAGGGCCTTTCTTATTGTATGACTATCTAAACGTCAGCTTTCAACTGAAATTATGGCCAAAATGACGGTGAAATCGACGCCGTTATCGCAACGTTGCGATATTTTGCCGTTTTTGCTTCAAGTCCCAAGCTGTGTCAAATCATACAGTGAGAAGGAACTCGGAACGATCAATTTTTTTATTATATCATTAAAAACGGAAATTTTCCAAACAATAAGATACAGTTTTTTGAGAAAATTCGTAGTGAAACTTTGGAAAATACAGCGAGTCGAAGTAAAATGTTATTTGCATTTTCGGCAATTTCACATGATATTTATCAGAATTCGTATATTGAATTCGTCGTAATTTTGCATTATCACAAATACAGAAAACATTTTTACATAGTCAGATGCAGCTATTTAAGATCTGTTCGTATACTAAATTTCAGGAAAATCGGAGAGATGTTCCAATTTAACCCCAACAATGGCGGATTACGTATATGTTACCTCAAGGTAGTTGTTTTGTCCTGTAAATGCTGTCTTGACGTTCATATCTCTGCAAGATCGTCGGCAGAATCTAGATCTTCAAGTTTGCTAAACATTGTCCACTGGATTCCTCAACTTGTTGTAGTGGTCTTTCTTTAAATCCAATTAATGGACAACAAAAACAAAATTGGTGACATAATGCAACCTTGGCTTACACCATATTTAACGCTAAATGGTTCAGAGATAGAATTTCCCAGTATGACACTGCATTCAAAGTTTGTGTAGAAAAGTTTGATCAGTGTAGTTATTTAAGACGGTATCCTAAGATCTAAAAAAATTCCACAAGGTGTTTCTGTGGACGCTACCTGGTAAGTGCAACCACGCCTCTTTCTAAAGCTAGCTTGCTCTTCCCTTAGCGTGCTGTCAACTATTCTAGCTAGAATGATTTACAAAATACTTTGCTAGGTACTGATAGCAATGTAACCACTCTCCAGTCACAATTCTGCAAATCTCCCTTTTTCGGGAATTTAACAATGAGAATTTTTGACCAGTCTGTTGGTATACTTTCATTTTTCCAAATTTTGATAAAAAGTATCTTATTCCCATGATGTCCTCAGCGTGAAAAAGTCCTCGTTTGATATATTTTGTGTCAATGTCCTCAGTGTGAAAAAGTCCTCATTTGATATATTGTGTGTCAATGTCCTCAGTGTGAAAAAGTCCTCATTTGATATATTGTGTGTCAATGTCCTCAGTGTGAAAAAGTCCTCATTTGATATATTGTGTGTCAATGTCCTCAGTGTGAAAAAGTCCTCATTTGATGTATTGTGTATCAATGTCCTCAGTGTGAAAAATGTCTCACTGTCATACGGTTTGTCATGTTGATTCTGAGCATAGATATACTGATTCCAACTTTATAGTCCATTACCACACAACGAATAGAACACGTATAGAAAATTTCGCTGCTGTAAGTGACTGCAAACTGGATGTCCCCACTCACATACCAAAAATTATGTGTCCTCACTTTCAGGTTAGTGCACGTATGTGTGTGTGTGTGTGTGTGTGAGTGTGTGTGTATGTATATATGTATGTATGTACGTATGTATGAATGTATGTATGTTATTACGACTTTTATTTCTCGTTAAAACGAATATTTTCTCGTTATTACGACTTGTTTCTCGTTATTACGACTTTCATTTCTCGTTATTACGACTTGTTTCTCGTTATTACGACTTTCATTTCTCGTTATTACGACTTGTTTCTCGTTATTACGACTTTCATTTCTCGTTATTACGACTTGTTTCTCGTTATTACGACTTGTTTCTCGTTATTACGACTTGTTTCTCGTTATTACGACTTTCATTTCTCGTTATTACGACTTTCACTTCTCGTTATAATGACTTTCATTTCTCGTTATAACGACTTGTTTCTCGTTATTACGACTTGTTTCTCATTATTACGACTTGTTTCTCGTTATAACGACTTTCATTTCTCGTTATTACGACTTGTTTCTAGTTATTACGACTTTCATTTCTCGTTGTTACGACTTGTTTCTCGTTATTACGACTTTCATTTCTCGTTATTACGACTTGTTTCTCGTTATTACGACTTTCATTTCTCGTTATTACGACTATTTTCTCGTTATTACGAGGAATAAAAAAATTTCTTACAGCGAAATTGGTCTCAATAGGCTTTCGTATAAATCGAAGTAAACATGCAAGAGTTATTATTAACGAGTTTGGTTTATGTACATGCATGTGCATATAATCCTGTTTACATATAAACAACATCATGAGTCTGGATATAGTTTTGATCAAACTCATTCCATCCCGCTATAAAAAGTTTGTAAATTTTCTTATAAGAGTATACACGTTTGTAGGGTCAAACTTGGTCTCAAAATAGGTCTCAAACACTAACTTTAAACATTATTCTAATGACGTCCTTCATACGCTTTGGGAACACATTAGGGTTCTAATAAGAGCATGGTACGACGTCACAATTAGAATTCCGACGTCATATACGCTCAACTATAGAAAATTTCAAACTGGAACAATGCAATTTTGTGAAGATTTCTCAATATTTTTTGCTAAAAAGGTACTTATATTCAATAAATATATGTTAATATTTTTTGCTTTAACATGCTGTTTCGGGAGTTATCTTATTAGTTTCAAAAAGCAATATTACCATTGAAGGCGTCCTCTTAGAGCCGCATTGAAATGTTAAAACATTAGTTAGAAATATTAGAATCGAAATAGATTATTGCAATTGTGCTCTATGCGAATAAGAACATGGTCAGACCTCATATTTGTCTTCATTTTATACCTCGCTATCGCTCGGTATAAAATATTGACAAACATGAGGTCTGACCATGTTCTTATTCTCATAGAGCCCGCACGCAATAATCTATTTCTTAATAGGATTTTACGTTCTTCACTCCTTCACGTGATGGATTCTTTCTTTTGAGTTTATTTAAAAAGGATTTAACGTCACTTTTAGCTATTGTTTAATTGTTTTTAGAAAAGAAGTCGGAGTACCCGGTTAAAAACCCGATCAATGTTAGGAAAACGCAATAAATCAGTCGTGGACTTGATTCATTTTATACCTCAAAACTACGACTTCGTCTGTGAATTTCTGCAAAGACATTTAGACATTCTGCTTGAAGTTGGCGATCAAAACTCTGAATTGCATCTTTCATAACATTCTATAAAAATAAATATCAGAAATGTATGGACTGTTTAAATAAATATTATCTATTTATATTTTAAACAAAAAGCCCAACATAGTCACAACTGAAAACAATTTATTTGACTTCGAATTGCATAATCAACAGTAATGTAAGTATTTTAACTGCGAAAGAGCTTGTATTCGACTTAAATATTGTAATCTTTATATAATTATATATGCAGGTTTTTAAAACAGGGCTGGGTAAAGATATATAGACATGACACTGGGACACCCCATATAAAAGGTAGCACTAGCACTGTAAATAAATAAATAAATAAATAAATAAATAAATAAATAAATAAATAAATAAATAAATAAATAAATAAATAAATAAATAAATAAATAAATAAATAAATAAATAAATAAATAAATAAATAAATAAATAAATAAATAAATAAATGTTAACATATTTTTAATAATTCAAAAATTATATTGTAAATTTTTAAAAACATTTCTATTCTGGTAAGATTTCTGAGACGAAACGGTCAGGAGTTATTCGGCAAAGACGTCTTTTATTTGGCCTGAAGAACGTGCAGGATAGAAATTTTGAAATGATGACATTAACGCATACACTAATTATCCACATCTAACTAGCAAATACTGTGAAATTTATATGCTGTTATTCAAACATTTAAAGACCAACTCCGAACTCAGAGTAAAATACTTATATAGGAATCAAGGTCAATGTAACTGCCATCCCAGAATAGGTAAATGTAACAGCCATCCCAGGAAAGGTCAATGTAACTATGTTATTCCATGATAAGTCAATGTTACTATGTCATTCCTAGGAAGGTCAATGTTACTATGTCCCTCATTGATAGGTCAGTGTTACTATGTCCCTCATTGATAGGTCAGTGTAACAATGTCATTCCTGGGAAGGTCAATGTAACTATGTCATTCCCAGGAAGGTCAATGTAACTATGTCATTACCGGGAAGGTCAATGTAACTATGTCATTCCCGAGAAGGTCAATGTAACTATGTCATTCCCAGGAAGGTCAATGTAACTATGCCATTCCCAGGAAGGTCAGTGTAACAATGTCATTCCTGGGAAGGTCAATGTAACTATGTCATTCCCAGGAAGGTCAATGTAACTATGTCATTCCCGGTAAGGTCAATGTAACTATGTCATTCCCGAGAAGGTCAATGTAACTATGTCATTCCCAGGAAGGTCAATGTAACTATGCCATTCCCAGGAAGGTCAGTGTAACAATGTCATTCCTGGGAAGGTCAATGTAACTATGTCATTCTCAGGAAGGTCAATGTAACTATGTCATTCCCGGGAAGGTCAATGTAACTATGTCATTCCCGAGAAGGTCAATGTAACATGTCATTACCAGGAAGGCCAATGTAACTATGCCATCCCCAGGAAGGTCAATAAAACTATGTCATTCCCGGGAAGGTCAATGTAACTTTGTCATTCCTGGGAAGGTTAATGTAACTATGTAATTCCTGGGAAGGTCAATGTAACTATGTCATTCCAGTTGAACATGTCAAAGAAGTGCTTAAAGTCAATATAACTGTCCTTCCAGTGAGGCTTGTCCATGTAACTGTCATAGCATTGCGACATGTCAATGCAACTTTCAGTGGAGATGTCAATTTTACTATGTCATTCCAGTGGGGGGGGGGGGTGTAAATTTAACTATATCACGGGACACCAATGTAACTATGTAATTCCAGTGGGACATGTCAATGTAAATATGCCATTTCAGTGGAGCATGTCAATATGTAACTATGTCTTTCTGGTGGAACATGTCCATGTAACTATAGGGCCTCAGTGGCCAAGTGGCTATGGTAGTTGGTCATTTACTATTGATCACGTCCTCTGTCAACACTGGTTTTGAGTTAGAGTATCACCGCGGGAAGGGTGTACTCGGCTCCAATCATAATTAATAAGGATTGACAGTTTTCCTACCACAGGACGGGGGATTTCTCCAGCTTCATCCTCCAATAAAAACTAGACGTCATGATATACCTGAAAAGCCAAACAGCATAGAAGCTATTTTCTTGAAAGCAGGCAGTTCTGCATTTAACGGTTAGTTGGACTCTCTGAACAAAAGATAATCCGCACTCAGGTGGAATACTATGGTTACTTATTTCATAAATATCTCGTGAGCAGATGCTAACAATTAGGATAACCCTCTTATATCTAACTGAATGTAAATGTTAATCTAGGCACTCCTGTCACGGATCGTTAAATACTACAAATACTTCAACGGCAGGTGAAATTAACCGCAAGATGCTAAAGAAAGAATGCCAGAAATGTACACTGTATATGAAACAAACATTTCTAAAGAGCATCTTTCTTTTATCTCGCCAGATGTTCTGACATTTGACAGCTCTCATTTTTAACGTAATTTTTTACTTATTGTTATTATAAAGATTTTCTGTCAGTTAACATTCAGTAATCAATTTATTCTTAAATATGTATTTATTCTGTTATTATTTTATTGTTATTATGGAAGCCTTAAATAAACACCTACTAATTAAATCAGTTAGACGGATAGACAGAAAGCAACATTTGTGTTGTCACTAAATAAATAATTTCAGCAGATGTGTAGGTACGCCGAAATCTGCTGCCTGTCATTAGATTTAAAAAAATATTATGTAGGCTTACCTCGCATGTATCCAGAGCCTCATTTAAGCGAGAATTTTCTAGGTGGATCTTAGCTAATTCTAATTGTATACTTTTGTTGAATTTGGTTGCTATAAACGGATCCGAGTTTGATTCTAAAATGTCGATACACTTTTGCACATACATGCATCCAGTTTCTATATCGTTTAAAAAAGTAAAAAATTGTCCATATGAGATATAGAGAAGAATAGCAAATATAGTATCATCACAGGCGCCTTCTATAGTTCTGGCATCTTCCAAATATTTTAGCGCTTTAAAGAATTCACAACGTTTAAAATATAACCTGCCATACAACAAATATGCATATTTAATCAATTTTAAGTCCTTGTTTTCACGACTTAGACACTTTTTGCAATATTCTTCAGCTATATCATATTCACCCAATCGTTCATATGCTCGCGATAAATTAAGACACGATTCTAACTCCTGGTCTACATTCCTTGCAACTTCAAGTTGTGTTCTTGCGTGTGAAATAATGTTTTTGTATTTTCCCAAGTCAAAATAAGCTACACAGATATATCCATGAATTAAAAATTTAGTGTGATTGTCTCCTGTTCCATTTAGTCTATGTAATGCCTTGTTCCATTCGTCAATGGCATTTTCCAGTTTTTGGTGTTCATACAATTCTAACCCTTTGTTGACCTCACGTTTTACAACACTTTGGCCCATTTTTGACACATGCGTTTCCTTCATAATTATTCATATTTTTACACAATCAGCTGTTCTGATACTACATACGAATTTCTGGAATGTTATTCTCACACTATAAGTATTCAAAAGTGAAAATAGTACAATCAGACAGCCCACGTGTTCGCTCTTATCATACATATTACCATGCGCTAGTAGATTTGTAAATTAAATTCCTGAACATGTATAACGTCATGTTGGTTTTAATCAAGATTTTAGCTGTTATGACTGTTTATATAATTAACAATATTAATTGTAATTAAAAAAAGTAACATAAACATGTTCAAAGAATGGAATGCGTTTTTGACATGTTGTAAAGGACAGACCAGCATATTAAACCGGACCATTATAAACCGCATATATAGACATTTTAACTTTTTATCATACAAATGCAAGTTTTGTTTAATATCCCGTCAACGAAAGTTTGGGACAAATAGATTCGGTCCGTTCGTCTGTGCCACATCATGTTTACATTCACGTTGACACTTTTTATGAACTTCATGAAACGGTACACAGTTACAATATAATGAGATCTATTTAATGGTAAGATTCTATTGAGCTGTGTCAAATATTCAACGCTTGAGTGAACTTTAAAAGGGGGTGTTTTTTTTTAAATGTACCAAGCGGGACATCAGTGTTGCCAAGACGCATTTCTTGTTTTCAATTGTTGTATTAATTCAAACGCTTGCGAGAATGAAAGTTTGAAAATCGACTTGTACTTGTTCTCATGAATATGTATTTAAAAGTGTATGATTAACATGTTCCGTTTATTTTTCCGGGGAGGTATTATAGATTTATAATACATCTCTTGTTATTACATTTAATCCATTCGCGTCCCTCGTCATTTTTCTAATAGCTTCATGTTCTACTATGGAGGACATTCTACAGGGGGGTGGGGGCTTGTTTTGCGGGGGTTGACAAAAAAAGATAATTATGGAAAGAAAATAGCATTAAAATGGAAATTTGGTCATTAAATATTTTCAAGGTAATATATTTAAACCGGCACGCCACGATATCAATGAATTCGTGTTAAACAACAATTTTAATCAGTTGTAGTACTCACAACAAATTTTTTTACCTTAAGTAGGACATTGTAATTTTGCTATCCTGTTTTAATATTAACATTGTACAAATAATTATTTTTCTTAGAACAATATTAGAAATTTGTCAAACTATTAGATGTTATATAGAAAACTAATAGATTCTAAACAAATGAACAATCTAACCCTAGTAACATAAAGTGCCGTTGACATAAATCAGTAATGTGAGGGTCAAATACCATTTCAACAGCAGTTTTATATACTTATAAAATATGACCAACTTGTATAAAATACTTTCGCTGATCCACGATTGAAAAATTGTACCAATCAGAACACATATTTACGCCTAAAAGGTGAACCACCTGTGAGTCTTCAGATAATAGAAACCAAGTATTTATTTTATAAAGTGTCGACTCAGGTCTCTAGTGTGAATAAGTTTCCATTGCGTTGTCGAGACCTAGTTTTTGAGTAAGCCAGTTCTGTCTGCTGCAATCTCACTTCGCTTCCTGTAGAATATCAAACTTCCGGTTAATTACCATCATATGTGTTGACAAATAAGCGTAATCTGTTCTGTTGTACTTATTAATTTAGGAAGGCCACTATATATTAGGTTTATGTTTATAAATATACAGCAAATGTGCTTCAAAATTTGGAAAAATTATATGCGTAGCAACTGGTACACTGGATATCATTTTGGTTAAGTCAAATACTTGGCGTTGGCAAGTAAGTTAGAACACTGTATATTTATAGAGTCAGCACGTGTATATATTACATATCAGGTAACATGAACCCTACTGGGTTTTTGTAACTGACTACTTAAAAGTATCACGTGCCCTATTTAAATGTAAACACGGAGTAACTTAATATAAACAACGTACAGGTGATTAAAACGGCCTATAATGAATGTTTGAATGAGGTTTCACTCTCAGTGGGTTATGTTTCAAAACCCTGCATTCTCATCATTTCCAGAGAGCCTGACTCCGTCGAAATAAGCTGTTTTGGAGTTGTTTTTGGACCATGATTCCCCCGAAGAATAGAAAAAATTGAAAAACGACTAAAATTTCAAATTGGACTAGGATTTTACATAACAAAAATGTTCGAGACAAACAACAAAGGACTTCGATTAAAAAAAATAATCGAATAAATAAATAAATAAATAAATAAATAAATAAATAAATAAATAAATAAATAAATAAATAAATAAATAATACCAAACATGGTGAAATTTTTAGTGAGGCAACTGCCTCACCTACCTCAACAGTGGTTACAGCCTCGTTAGTAATAAACATTTAGTCCTAACACAAGATAATTGTCATAGTTTCATTAAGAAACGAAATGCAGTGCTTGGCTTCGAATACATTTTAGATATAGACCCAGCAAATCCGACACATTTACATACATACATGTACAATCAATTCATAAAAAATATTCCTTTTTATTTAATATTTGCTAAAAATATTTGGCATTCCGCTTATTCGTATTTATATTTCTTATATGCTAACAGCAATTTAGGTTGCAATATGTCACTTCCTATTTACAATCCAAAACTTTTAACTCTTTATGAATGAGAATAATAAATGACAACATTGTGTATACAAATTAACGTGTGTTTTTTACATGCATATCAGTCTTATCCCTATTGTTAGTTCTTTAGGTATAATAATAGCAAATGTGTACAAGTAACAGGTTACCAGATTGTGTACCCTACTGTAAGTACAATACTGAATACTACGATGTGTTCTGATTTGGTAAATAGTGGGTACATGTCCATATTTTTTTGTCTGTAAGATCCTGCATAAATAAAATGTTAAAAAGTGGTAAATCTTTTTTCAAATCTTGCAAGATAAAATTTTGGTAATTTTTAAACCGTTTAGTATTTTTACATTCACTGCATTGGAAAATTGCAATTGGTCAGGGATATATATGGCATATATTTTTTTAAATGTTAAATGCAAGTTTATTTATTTCTTAGCCTAGGTAAATGCTGATTAATTTAAGAAAGGTATACAAATCGCAAACATGTTAGTTCTTGCGACTATGTCCAAAAACATTTACTACCGTTTGATACGATGCTTTATGTCCGATATTTTCTTTTTGTCCGACGTCGCTTTTTGTCCGATAATTTTGCTTTTTGTCCGAACTTTTGCTTTTTGTCCGCCAACCTTTTATCCGATTAGCTTTTTGTCCGATATTTTTGCTTTTTGTCCGATTTTTTGCCTTTTGTCCGCTAACCTTTTATCCGATTAGCTTTTTGTCCGATAGTTTTGCTTTTTGTCCGATTTTTTGCCTTTTGTCCGAAATTTTGTATCCGATTAGCTTTTTGCCCGATTGCTTTGCTTTTTGTCCGATATCAGTTGTATTTGGTGACCATATGATATTTTTGTTCACTTATTGCGTTTGACTGTTATAATATTCTTCAAAAGTAATGTCAATTCTTTTTTAAGCTAACCAAGGGGTATCTGGGAATAAAGTAATCATTC
The DNA here is from genome assembly GCA_944474755.1 of Limnoperna fortunei. Classification (NCBI taxonomy): domain Eukaryota; kingdom Metazoa; phylum Mollusca; class Bivalvia; order Mytilida; family Modiolidae; genus Limnoperna; species Limnoperna fortunei. The sequence goes on from OX104118.1 coordinate 72,897,222, forward strand.
AGTTTTTGCTTTGGTAATCATTAATCATTTTCTGAATATTACGTCATTTAACAAATCTTCAAAAAGTGGTAATCGAGTAATCAAGAAGGAGGTAAAATCAAGTAATCACTAAAATGACCCTTGTAATCAAGTAATCACCTTAAAATGCACCATTAATCAAGAAATCAAGAAACATATGACGAGGCTCATCAACAACTCTTATTTTCAAAATTCTAAATCGTAAATGGCTAACTAGTTCCCTGCCACAAAATTTGGCTGTCTCATTATAGTTGTCCGTCTGTAACCAATTCTTGTCGGGCTGTTACTATACATGCGGCTGGAGTTTGGGAAAACCCACCCATTCCTGTACCTGCAATTTTAGTGTATAAACATTACTTAAATTGAATAAATTACTGTCAGTATGCTTAGATAATCAAGGAAGACTGACACCAGTATCAATTCTGTGGAAATGTACCTATGCAAATACAATATTCTCATTTTTAATTTTCTACCCAAAAATATACTTAATATTACATAAAAAGGTATACCTAATCATATACCTTTATACCCGAAAAAAGTAGACCAATTCCAGCCGCACGTCTGTACATACCAATATATAGGTAGTGACCTCACCCGGAACATTTTGTCTTTTTCATGTTAAATGTTCTATGTTCAGCAGGGGATCATTGTTTGACATTTTTGGATCGGATTTGTGTAGTATGCATGATATTTTGTTCCAGCAAGCAGCGCCCTTGAGTGACATTGAAGGCTTCTGTCTCTTTCCCGTTTTGGAGTTTGTAATTTCATTGTTTATGTGGGTTAAATCGCGTACATTTTCTTCCATACTCCTATTTGTTAACATTATCTATAATACATCACATCATCATACGCTTGGTGACAATTAAGGCGGCTGGCTCTTTTCCGTTGAGTTGTACCAGAATCTTCTTTTTGCAGTCCTTGTGATAAAGGCAATATACGATGAATGCTAAATGATAGGGATCAAATTAAAGATAATTTTAAAAGATGTACAAATTGTTTGTCATGATGTTGTTAGTTTTCTATGCTCAAGTACAAATATAACGATATACTATTATAAGTATATATCCTTTTTTATCATATTTTTCTACTTTAGCAGTTTATGTTGCAATAAGAACGCATTTTGCAATAACCCGTTGCAATAAAAATGTCAGACATGTACAAATCGTTCTTCATGATGTTGTGAATATTTTGAGGATTATCTATACACAAGTACAACGATATACTATTATAAATATATATTATGTTTCATTTTTGTAGCTCACCTGACCCAAAGTTTGAGTTTTTGGTGCTGATCAAATATTAAACATAGCTGCCAGAGCCTTAAATGCGTTCTGATTGGCTAAATTTCAAAAATCTTCTCCTCATAAACCGCTTGTCAGATTGATTTGCAATATTAGATGGTCTTCTACAAAGGTTGAGTTTTTTGTGCCAATCCAAAATACAAGATGGCCGCCATCGCAGGACATCGTTTAACATAGGACCCTATGGGAAAAACAAACAAAAAACTTCCAGAAACTGTTCCACACAATGAAGCCAAATTATAAAGAAATGAAGGTTGGGTAATTATCTTAATAATTTGTGTTTTTCGAGGCAAATGCAAATTGAACATGGCTTACAGGGCCAATAATGCGTTCTGATTGTCTGAATTTCAAAATTCTACTTCTCATCAACCATTTGGCTGATTGATTTGAAATACCGCAGATATGTACCTTAGATGGTCCTCTACAAAGTTTGAGTTCTTAGTGCCGATCCAAAATCCAAGATGGCCACCATCGCAGGACTTTGTTTAACATAGGACCCTATGGGTAAAACATACAAACAACTTCTTTTTGGAAACAGTTCCACACAATGAAGCCAAAGAAATGCAGAGATGAAGGTTGAATTGTTATCTTAATATTTTGATTTTTTCGAGACAAGTGCAACTTTAACATCGCTTCCAGGGCCACTAATGCGTTCTGATTGGATGAATTTCATAATTCTTCTCATAAACCGTTTGGCAGATTGATTTGAAATATTGCAGATATGTACCTTAGATGGTCCTCTACAAAGTTTGAGATTTAAGTGCCGATCCAAAATCCAAGATGGCCGCCATTGCAGGACTTAGTATAACATAGGACCCTATGGGAAAAACAAACAAACAACTTCTTCTCAGAAACTGTTCCACACAATGAGGCCAAAATATGAAGAAATTATGGTTTGATATTTATCTTATTATTGGGTTTTTCGAGCCTATTGCAAATTGAACATGGCTTCTAGGGCCACTAATGGGTTCTGATTGGCTGAAATTTCAAAAATCTTCTTTTTACAAACCGCATGCAGATTGATTTGAAACATGGCAACATTCATAGAAACAGCATCATCATGTAAAATCTTTAGCATTTAATATCAAAATTAATAGAAAAGTAATGTCTCTTAAAATTTATTAGTAAGTCAGGTGAGCGATACCGGCTCTTAATAGCCTCTAGTTTTTTACAGCATTAGAAGTTTATTGCCAAACGGGTTGGAGCAGTCAACCCGTTTTGCAATAAGAACGCATACAATAAAATTGTCAAACATGTACAAATCGGTCTTTATGATGTGGATAGTTTGTGGATTATCTATTCACAAGTACAAATAAAACGATATACTATTATAAGTATATATTATGTTTCATTATATTTTTTTCAATATCAGAAGTTTATTGCCAAACCGGTTGGAGTAGTCAACCCGTTTTGCAATAAGAACGCATTTTGCAATAACCAGTTTTGCAATAAAATGGTCAAACATGTTTAAATCATTCTTTATGATGTTGTGGATAGATTGTGGATTATCTATCCACAAGTACAAATATAACGATGTACTATTATAGGTATATATCCTCTGTTTCATCATATTTTTCGACATCAGAAATTGATTGCCAAACGGGTTGGAGTAGTCAACCCGTTTTGAAATAAGAACGCATTTTGCAACAACCCGTTTTAAAATAAAACTTGTCAAACATTTTACAAATCGTACATTATTATGTTGTGGATTATCTATCCACAAGTACAAATATAACGATATACTATTATAAGTATATATTATGTTTCATCATATTTTTTTCAACATCAGAAGTTTTTTGCCAAACGGATTGCAATAACCAGTTTTGCAATAAAATTGTCAAACATATACGAATCGTTCTTTATGATGTTGTGGATAGATTGTGGATTATCTATACACAAGTACTAATATAACGATGTACTTTTATAATATTATTTTCTGGGTGTGACTTTTTTTGTTTACGACCAGAATAAGAAATAAACTAGAGGCTCCCAGGAGCCTGTAATCGCTCACCTGGAACCCAAATGACTTCAACTATATATATTTTTTTTCAAATTAACAGTTTCAGTCTAGTTGTTAAAGCTTTTAAGTTACTGTGCAAAAACTAAACATTTCTTCAAAAATTTTAGTTAAGTAGAATAACTCCTATAAGGTGCAATCAGACAATTTCTGAAAATTAAATGGTTTTGTAGGCATTGTCCTTCAGGGAAATTTAGAAATTTGCAGTTGTACTCTAGGTGTGTTATAGACTAATTTATAATACAAAATTTGTTCATTTGTCCAAATTCATAATTAAAGGATAATAACTCCTATAAAGAGTCATCTTGCAATTTTGGACTAAGCAATCATTTTGTAGCGGGCAAGGGGTTTCAGTACACCTAGTCAACCCTAGTATGAATTCATGTTTCTCAAACGTAAAGATGATGCAGGAAAAAGTGGGGGGGGGGGGGCTATGAAATGGATTCTTATTGAACCCTAGAAATTCAACCAACTCTTGAAATGATATGATCTAGTCAAGGTGGGCAACAATATCAATTCACTGATTGCTTTCTATAATTTTATTATTATCTCATTAGTTCAATTATAGTTTAACATTAACAATTCATACACAAAGTCAACTCATTTAACATTTATAGAGTTTTAACATTTAGGCAAGAATCTAAGTTACAAAAATTTAAGGCCTCTTACCTCAAGAGGTGAACAAGGGGTATAATTACCCAACAGTAAATATTTTAGATATCATTTGTAAATAAAAATACAATGGTGGCTGAGTCCTGCTATGTAATTACACAAATTTCAAAGATTTATGTGTTTAAGAATTTCAGAAAAGATCAGATTCCTCATCTGATATATTTTAATTACAGTAAACTGAACCTCTTCAGTTTAAAATAAAATATTTTATTAATTTGACACTGTTAGTAACCTCTACTAATCAGAGTCAAAGAAACAGTTATTGACCTCCAATAATCTGTTTGTTTTAATAACCTCCAAGCCTTTAGGAAGTTATACCTAAGCCAAAGAACCTATTTATTCCTATTTAAAAAAATGTGAATTGTTTAAAGCAAATACGGCAAAACTATAACTTCATAACTTTGAACAACAAGAACAAATTAACCTTTAACTGAAGTTTTGCCAGCAAAATTTAGGAAAACTAAATTATTTATGAATAATGCTTTTGAAAATATTCCAAAATTTAAATTAATCTACTGCTTAGAGCAATTAAACAAAAATAACAGAGTCCGGCTCCGAAGAGTCCGCTAAAAGAAAATTAACCTTTACAGAAATAAAAAAAAAACGTTAAAATTTACTTTAGCGCAATTTCCGAAAGAAACTTAATTGAAATTATGAAAAATTTTGACTTTTCCTTAAAATAAAAATCTTAGCCAAAAATACTAACTGTTCAAGTCAAAAGCTTTAGCAGAACTGACTAATACGCTTGTTATTACGTCAACGTTGGAAACCTGTTGGAAGTTGGAAATTTGTAGAATTCCCACTGGTTCCAACAAGTTTTTAACAAAAATTGTTAATAAATTTCAAAATTACACTATTACATATATTTAATAATATTAAGACATAGTAAGATTCTCTATATGGTACAAATAAATTTCTGTGATAAAAATAATTGTACAATGTGTGGGCATGCGCACCGGAAGCTACCTGAGACATCAATAAAACAATAAACGTTGAAGTTGGCGGCGAGGAAAAATGACAAAATTCGCCGATATAAAGAACTGACATGTACGAAACAAGTTGAAGATTGTTAACAAACTTTATAAGGATTTACAGAAATCATGTAAACAAAATGGTAACTTCGTAAAAATTGAGATTTATTGAATAATACAAATGTGTGTCAACTGACAACGTGAAAAGATTTCGAGTGCACATGCGTAAACCAATTTTAACCTGGCTACAGTCTAGACAGGTGCGTGAAACGAGGAGACGCTGAATTTCTACTTAAATGAAGACAAAAAAAATGATTGGAACATAAAAATAAAGACCAGATGTGAACACCAAAATGTGAGGTTTGTGTAAACTGCGAACTAGTGAAATTTAACAGAACAATTAGCAATTTAAAACAATTGTACATTTATAGCAGACGACATTCATGAACACGTGGTTACAAGCAAATGGACATTAACAATCAATCAATATTAGTTATTGTTGTCTACCACTCTGATTCTGAATTAAACTTTATTATATATATCTGAAGTATTTATTAAATAAACATGATGTGGTTGTCTCCAGATGTTATTCCCACTTGCCAGTAAAAGTGGTACATAAATTAATTGCATGAAGTACACAATATAAAAGTACAAAAAATGTTCCTAGACTAGACACACAGATTTTAAAAGTATTATATACATTATTAATTAAAACAACACTGAGATGGAGAAAATATCAAAAAAAATATCTATGCAGTAAATAAACGACTCCTACAATTTGTAGGACTTTTATTGCTGATCATTTGTGCAATTTACAGTTTCAAATATAGCTGCTATAGTTTTCAAGTTTACGGACAAAAACGGAAAATTTCATCAAAAATTGCCATTGAAGGGCAATAACTCATATAAGGAGTCATCTGACAATTTCAGACATTACAGTAAATTGTAGGGCTTGTATTACTGATCATTTTTTGCCATTTACAGTTTTACTCTAGCTGTTATAGTTTTTAAGTTACGGGACAAATAGGGAAAATGTCGTAAAAATTGTCATTTAAGGGCAATAACTCCTATAAAGAGTCATCTGAGAAATTCAGACCAATAAAGTGAATTTTAGGGCTTTTATTGCTGATCATTTTTGCTATTTACAGTCTCACTCTAGCTGTTACAGTTTTTAAGTTACATGTACAGGACGAAAACAGAACATTTCATAAAAAATTGCCATTTATGGGCAATAACTAATATAAGGAATTCTCTAACAATTTCAGACCAATCAAGTGAACTGTATGGCCTTTATTACTGATCATTTGTGCAATTAACAGTTTCAATCTAGCTGTTAAAGTTTTCAAGTTACAGGACAAAAACGGAAAATGTCATAAAAAATTGCCATTTAAGGGCAATGACTCCTATAAGGAGTCATCTGACAATTTCACACAATACAGTGACTTGTAGGGCTTGTATTGCTGATCATTTTTGCTATTTACAGTTATAGTTTTTAAGATACGGGACAAATAGGTAAAATTTCATAAAAAATTGTCATTTAAGGTCAATAACTCCTATAAAGAGTCATCTGAGAAATTCAGACCAATAAAGTGAATTTTAGGGCTTTTATTGCTGATCATTTTTGCTATTTGCAGTCTCACTCTAGCTGTTACAGTTTTTAAGTTACATGTACAGGACGAAAACAGAACATTTCATAAAAAATTGCCATTTATGGGCAATAACTAATATAAGGAATTCTCTAACAATTTCAGACCAATCAAGTGAACTGTATGGCCTTTATTACTGATCATTTGTGCAATTAACAGTTTCAATCTAGCTGTTAAAGTTTTCAAGTTACAGGACAAAAACGGAAAATGTCATAAAAAATTGCCATTTAAGGGCAATGACTCCTATAAGGAGTCATCTGACAATTTCACACAATACAGTGACTTGTAGGGCTTGTATTGCTGATCATTTTTGCTATTTACAGTTATAGTTTTTAAGATACGGGACAAATAGGTAAAATTTCATAAAAAATTGTCATTTAAGGTCAATAACTCATATAAGGCGTCATCTGACAATTTCAAACCAATTAAGTGAATTGTAGGGCTTTAATTGCTGATCATTTTTGCCATTTACAGTTTTACTCTACCTCTTATAGTTTTCAAGTTATATTGTAAATACCAAACATTTTGTCAAAAATCGTCAATAAAGGGCAAAAACTCATACGAGAAGCCAATACACAACTTCACACTTATAGCAACTATTGTAGACCTTAATGTGCTGAACAATTTGAAGTAACGGTTTTCTCTATAGCTATTATAATTTTTTAGATAATTATCAAAAACCTATGTTGACACCCATGTTCTATTTTTAGTAACAGCGGCCATCTTTGTCTGTTGATCAACACACTGGGAACAAACTTGAAACTAGGAACCCTAATGATGATTGTGGCCAATTTAAAAAAAATTGGCCCAGTGGTTTCAGAGGAGACAGACGACAGACGACGGACTACGGACGACAGACGACGGACGACGGACGCTAAGTGATAGCAAAAGCTCAAAAAAAGAAAAAAGATAATTTAATACTTATTATTGAAAACTAAAAACAAACAAAACACAAATAAAAAACCCTAACCACGGTTACATTTAAAAAATATTTATTCAATATTTAATTCATTTATTATATTTATATTTTAAGTATATTTTTGCATTTGTCTGTAATTTTATGAAGTTTATCTTTAAAGTTTTTTGCGTAAAACGTGTGTACTTTATTAAATACGAGTCGGGCTTGATGGTATTTTGAACAAATTATCAAATTAGTGTTTTTGTTGACAAGTTTTAATTATACTCTTCTTAATAAAAATAACGTCAACCAGCGATCGTGGTAGGTTGGTTAAGGTATGAACAGTACTTTTGCCATAATGAGGGTGTTTGTCCAATGATTCAATTGATCCACAAATAATGTCACTCACTTTGGTCATATATGCTAGTGTTAATGATATAAATTTGTCACATTTAGTAACGTAAACAATTAGACACAGGAGCCCAGGATGGCGGATAGGGGAGACCCTCTCGTTGGGGGTTGTCTGGTCATAATACGGAAAGCCTGGTCGCGGACCGTGGTAGGTGATGTGTTTGGACAGTGCCACGCTCTTTGAATGATAAAGACCCCTTTTATAGATTTGAAAAAGGGTATGCCCATTGTAGCCGCTGCAAACGGTTAAATTCTCCGTCCCAACCCATACTAAATTTTTTGCAGTCAAAAATTTTCCATCCCTTTTTCAAATTGATTTATTTTTTAACTCGTTCTCGTCCTGGATATAGCTAAAATATTGCTCGCTGGACATAGAGCAAACATCCAACCAATCGATATAATTGTGTTTACTCTCAAAATAGTAGCATGCTTTTGTTTATCTGAGACTGCAGGTGCAGAGCCAGACATCTTGGCTCTGAGGCCGTAACATCGCACGACCTCGCTGCAAGTGATGGAAATTGAGTCGTATTTTTTTTTAAGCAGCGCAGCTTCAGGGTTGCAAAGCACGCAACACTAAAGGAGATACACAGCTGAGTCATATAATTGAATCTTCGTGAAAATTTGTATATTTAATTTGGAAGGATCACTAAAAGAAGTACATTAAGCGAAAAAATATCCATAGTTATATATGATTATATATAAGCAGTTGAGCTCCGTGCGGGATCCGGGTGGCCAAAAGAATAGACCGCAGTCGCGCTAGCTTGTCGTAAAAGGCGACTAAATAGCGCCCAGTACCCTGACCGGCGTGTCAGGTCGGTTTGCCTCAAGACCGACTGGGATGTGTGCCCCAGGTGGTTGAATGGGGTACCCCTGGCAAGCTGGGGTTGTTAGGCCATAATACGGAAAACCTGACCGCAAACCATATTAGTGCACCGTGTTGGGAAATGCCACGTTCCTCGCATGTTAAAGAACGCTGCTGTATTATTCGCTATGAGTAGGGATTTCGATCCCGCTACAGGAGGCTGAATTGCCCGACCCTATCCATCCTCCCATTTGCCAGTGGCAATCTAAAATCCGTTACCCCTATTTTTCCTTGTGTCCCATCCCATTTTCATTCATCATCATTTCATGTTCATTTCATCATCCATTTCATGTTCATCGCCTGAATATAGCTGAAATAATGCTGCTCGGGCGTTAAACACCATTAATCAATCAATCAGTAAGCAGTTGAAGTTCATTTCATTTTCCTTTCCAAAAACACAGCAATAATTAAACTTTGAACTAAAATTTACGAAATTTTGAAAAGAAAATAGGGGCTACATGATATAATAGAGAAGCATGGGTTTGAATGGATAAAGGAAGAGAAACCCGAAAGTTTTGTTTAAATCTCATAACCTCTTAAGTGAATTTGCGATCAACTTAGTGATAGAAATGGTATTGAAAAAAAAATTAATGACGAAAACTTTACGACTGTATGCTATTTTTCATCTAATTTGTCGTCGGATTTTTGTTATTTATGGCATAATTATGCGACAAGAAATTTGCGTAGACATATTTTTAAAGAAATAAAACGTAATCTTTGGTCAATACATGAAATGCCTGGAATCTAATAATTACGTATAATCTCTGGGTTTTCTTTTTTTAAAATAACGTTTTTTATTGATATTTAATAAGATATTTCAGCCTTCGGCCTTTCATTCAGTTTGTAAGGTCCGAGATATCCGTTCGTACATCCATGAACGATCAAGTTTTGTGCTTAATTCTGTAATGAATACTCAAACCTGAATTAATTAGTCAAAATTAATGAAAAACGCCTAATGTTCACATATCTTGGACTGATTTAGCAGTTGACACACGCGTGTTGAATAAGGACAAATTTTGCATATTTAGATGGTGTAATTTGTGGATTATATGCAGGCATGTTAAAACGGGCTTCAATGCAACCATTTTTGCTTGATATTAAAATACATAATCTTCAACTCAGTCTAATTTTTCAAAAAAATATGCCCTTACTGGAACTACTCATTTGAATTAGGAATTTACACGTATTTTGTTGTTTTATTTCACAGCGCATTTAAGGTGGTTCCGGGATATAAGCAAATTCCATCAGATTTTAAAAAATTTTCAGAATTAAAATTTCATAAAAAAACATTGAAAAAATGCCTAAAGAATTGGGGGTCACACACATACACAATTTCAACAGACTTGGCCCGTGGACCACAGGCCCCATGATGCTAGGCCTTTTTTCTTTCTTTCACATAAAAATAAACTCGGTGTAAGAAATCTGACGAATGCTAGTACTCATATCGGATAAAAAGCAAAAAAGTCGGACAAAAAGCTTATCGGATACAAAATTTCGGACAAAAGGCAAAAAATCGGACAAAAAGCAAAAATATCGGATAAAAAGCTAATCGGATAAAAGGTTGACGGACAAAAAGCAAAAGTTCGGACGAAAAGCAAAATTATCGGATAAAAAGCGACGTCGGACAAAAAGAAAATGTCGGACATAAAGCATCGTATCAACCGTTCTACCTAAATGTGAGCTGATTTTTGTTGTGAATTTTTTTTTCTAAAAGTACATCAAGGTTATGGGTATCTTTTATTAGAATTAGCTGAAAGATTTACTCAAAAGAAAGTATTTTCTAATGCACACAATAGAAATTGCTTAGTCAGCATGTTTGCATCTTTTCTACATACGCATAAAACACACCACACAAAATCACAGGAAAGTGTTCTTTGGTAGTGTCATCTCTACTTTTCGCAATGAATTGGGCATATTCTTAGGCATACCATTATACTGGTATAAAATTAACGTAAAATTAAACCGTAATGTTTGAATGGTGGGTCAATTTCTCCTATCATTATATAAACAACCTTTGGCTGAAAAGTACATTTGTCACAAATTGCTAAATTTAGGGCCACAATTAAGCAAATAAAAGGAATAAGTCCTAATGTTTTAAATGTTAGTCCATAATATGAAAACAAATAGACAAAAATTTATTGTATTGTCAATAGTTATTGTTATGCACATGGTTTAACTGGACAGGGTTAACAGAAGATTTGTAAAGGCATAATTAGGGTCAAAATGTCCGAATTAAAAGAGTAAACCCATTGAGTGCCAGCATATATTGGGCTGGCCAATAGTGTAATGTCAGGTAAGCTAGCTCATAAAGTGCCAGCATATATTGGGCTGGCCAATAGTGTAATGTCAGGTAAGCTAGCTCATTGAGATCTTAGTGTGTCAGCATATATTGGGCTGAACAAAAGTATAATGTCAGGTAAGCTAGCTCATCGAAATCTTAGTGTGCCAGCATAGATTGGGCTGGCCAATAGCATAATATCAGGTAAGCTAGCTCATCGAAATCTGAGTGTGCCAGCATAGATTGGGCTGGCCAATATTATAATATCAGGTAAGCTAGCTCATCGAGATCTTAGTGTGCCAGCATATATTGGGCTGGCCAATAGTATAATGTCAGGTAAGCTAGCTCATCAAGATCTTAGTGTGCCAGCATATGTTGGGCTGGCCAATAGTATAATGTCAAGTAAACTAGCTCATTGAGATCTTAGTGTGCCAGCATATATTGGACTGGCCAATAATATAATGTCAGTTAAGCTAGCTCATCGAAATCTTAGTGTGCCAGCATATGTTGGGCTGGCCAATAGTATAATGTCAGGTAAGCTAGCTCATCGAGATCTTAGTGTGCCAGCATATATTGGGCTGGCCAATAATATAATGTCAGTTAAGCTAGCTCATCGAGATCTTAGTGTGCCACCATATGTTGGGCTGGCCAATAGTATAATGTCAGGTAAGCTAGCTCATCGAGATCTTAGTGTGCCAGCATATATTGGACTGGCCAATAGTATAATGTCAGGTAAGCTAGCTCATCGAAATCTTAGTGTGCCAGCATAGATTGGGCTGGCCAATAGTATAATATCAGGTAAGCTAGCTCATCGAGATCTTAGTGTTCCTGCATATATTGGGCTGGCTAATAGTATAATGTCAGGTAAGCTAGCTCATCGAGATCTTAGTGTGCCAGCATAGATTGGGCTGGCCAATAGTATAATATCAGGTAAGCTAGCTCATCGAGATCTTAGTGTTCCAGCATATATTGGGCTGGCCAATAGTATAATATCAGGTAAGCTAGCTCATCAAGATCTTAGTGTGCGTGCATAGATTGGACTGGCCAATAGTATAATGTCAGATAAGCTAGCTCATCAAGATCTTAGTGTGCCAGCATAGATTGGGCTGGCCAATAGTATAATATCAGGCTACTAAGTGCATTGGCTATACAACTCTGTTGTTATCAATTTTTTTTTAAAGTGCAGTTGTAGTGACAAACATTCTAATTTTCATTTCGAAGATGTCTTCAAACAGATGTTCAATACACATGCATTTTTTTCTCTTGGGTAGTGCTAAAGAATTTGTCATGAACACTTTGAACACCAATATAACTTTTAGGGATTTGAATTCAAATATGGCCCATGTCCTTGGTGTAGGAATTTTGAATTGGGTAAATTGGTTCTGTGGCAAACCTGTTATAGGCTTAATGGTAGTAAGTGTGTACCAGTAACAGGTTACCAGATTGTGTACCACAGTGAATACCTACGTTGTGTTCTGATTGGGTCAAGTGTTACATGTGTACATTTTTTTGTTTGTAAGCTTCTTCATGAAATAAGTCAGGTGGTTAAAAAAATGTCAGATCTTACAGATAAAATTTTGGTAACTTTTTAAAACATTTTAGTATTATTAAAAATGGCACGTAGAAGTGGGAGCGTCTCAATATGTTTTAACTAGTGTCACGGATATACATCGCATATATTTTTTCAACGTTGAGTGCAAGTTTATCAATTTCCTAGCCCAAGTATATGAAAATGGCACGTAGAAGTGGGAGCGTCTCAATATGTTTTAACTAGTGTCACGGATATACATCGCATATATTTTTTCAATGTTGAGTGCAAGTTTATCAGTTTCCTAGCCCTAGTATATGCTGATCAATAAATTCTAGTATTTTCGACTATGGCAAAAACATTTACTACCATTCTACCGATAATATGCTCCATGATCATGGTGTTGCTGATGTGTAGAAACTGTCTATTACTGCACTATATACACAATACTATCAATAATCTTTCGTAAAATGCTTCTCCCTAAATTGCTTGTAATATGTTTTGAATCAGTTAGGAGGCACGAACACGATAATAACAATTTGTTTATTTACAGTTCCAATAAAAATCTACATAGTTACCATGATTTAAAGATTAATATTCACAAACGATAAGTAAAATTCATGTATATTATCAAATGATTAGCCGTCGAATGGTATGATGTGCGTAGTCTCTGTGATACATGTGTAATTAAAAAAAACTAGAATTGGAATAATACACGTGTCCCAAGAACAGGATGATATTGTTCCATACTACTTGAGTGATATTATCAACAATTAATAAAAGCTGTAATCACTTCACACCACTGGTAATAAGGTCATGTCCATAATAAACCCACAAGGCCAGAGAAATACAATTGCAGAAATGATCTAGTTCTGCAACAGTTTATAAAGTAACTCTAGACCGAACTATAGGAAGGTAGTCTGTGGCAAAGAGCGACAACAGGCTTAAGATATGTGCATAATTTGAAACACATAAAACTATTTAATTCGCTAATTATTACTAGAAGGAAATAAAACAGGTGCCGTTATTGACTACTATTTTATTGGTAATAGTCTTAGTCTGTTCGTGATGTCCTTTGGATCTGGGGTCTTTATGGCAGTCATAGTTATTATACTAATACTCACGTGACAGGCATATCAACATGGAAATTGCGTGTTACAGTGTCCCTGAGGGAAGGGTTCCACTCTACGCCAATCTTAATTGATAAGGATTGCCAGGTTTCCTTCCGCTGGTCGGGGGTTTTTCGGGTACTCCGGCTTCCATCAACAATAAAAATTGAATGCCATGATATAGCAGGAAAATTGCTTTAAACGCTATTTAAACAAAAAAACCTGAGTCCTCGTGTTAATGATAAAATCGTTATATTTTCCTACTTTTTTTATTTAAACGTTTATGTAGTAAGTCTCTTGTGACAAAAATGCACGTTTTATTAGTTTAGCGATTCTCGGTAAATCTGTGTTAATGGATTCAGGAATGCTGGAAACGCTTCTGATAATCTCTACTTTCTAGAAGATAAATTACTCTAAGTGGCGTTAAACCACATTTAAACAAACAAACAAACCAAGCTTTCTAGTCCACGTTATCTGAAATACTTGTGCCACAAGTGGCGATACGAATGTATCATCACAAACATCTGCCCCAGTTGACATTGTATAACATCGTACTCTAAGGTTAGATTTTCTGAACATTATACGCACATTCTAAGGGATATAACTCTAACTGCACGCAGAACAGAACATTAAGGCAATGTACAGCTGATTAAAAAATCTTTATTTCACGTAAAACTTTATATATGGGACATACCACACATTATGTTAAATTCCACAAACATGGAAAAGTATAGGTGTCTAAAGAATCTAACCTTAAAGTTTAAAACAATTTCTAATTTCAATCAATGTTTTGTACCACATTGTACCACAAACCACAAAGTGCTTCCACTGTCAAAACATTGACATGACATAAATTTATTCTTGTTGAAGCTCTACCTTTCGAATATTTAAAAAAAACTCTTATGCAATGTAGCAGCTTAAAAGTAAAAACAAAACATGGAGAAAAATTTTAATTTTTTAAACTACTCCCATAAATCCACCGGAAATTCATGATAGAATAGAATAGATAAATTTGGATGATTTTGGATTATGTACAAGGATAAGTGGTTATAAAAATAACTCATAGCAACACAACGCCGCTTTATAAGTATTGCATCAAAACCTATGCCCATTAATTTACCAGGATTGCCAGTTTTCTTGTCGAAGGTCGATGGTTTCTGCCGAGTAATTCTTTTTCCTCTCCCAATAAAACTGTAAGCCACGATATTCCTGTAAACTTGCTGAAAGTGGCGTTAAACACCATTAAAAAAACCAGAAACAATAACAGAATCGGACACACCATTCTGACTCTAAAACAGAAGTCTTTGCCCATTCATTACGTAACAGACAAGCAGCAAGGACCCTTTAAATTTGTTTAGGTAAACTTCAGTAATTATGCCACCAAGGCGGCGTTGTTCAAATGTAAAACCTCCTTAAAACGTAACCCGCTTAGCACTGCATGATGTCGTAATATATGTGAGAGCCTCGCCATGCAAATAGTCTCATTGTAAATGATCGTTTTCATTCCAATTAGTGAATTAAACTTACTAAAATAAACTTGATGGTTCAGAACAGCGAGTCCATGCATAATGAACTAAATTTGACAGAAATAATCTGGGTGGCTTTTGGAATACAAATCACAGTAAGGAACTATACAAAGGATCACTGATACTAAGGTAACTGTTTAAAGCGACCCTGTTGTTTCCTAGATTTTTTACAACACTATAGTAATCAACATCTGTAATCAATATATTGTCAAACTTTTAATCTTCATGTTAATATAATTGAATACTGAACTACTTTTAAATGAAAACTCAAACAATTAAAGATTTTTAGTCACAACGGCAATTTTGGTTTGGACAGGGTGGGGGGGGGGACTTCAAAGTATCATTCATAACATGTTTTTTTTTCAAACTGGACTAGTGGGCTTCAGTGAGAATAAGTTGTTAACAAGGACCTTTGAATTTTAGCAAGAGCGTCAACAGTTTTTGGAATGCATATCATCCTCTTCATGCGATAACAGTTAAAAATTTAGCTTGTTCTGCTGAAAGTAAAAATGTCAAATCAACTAATTAGAGCATTCTGTATTTTAAGTTACGGCTTTCTTAGTTGAGTGTGGAATCGCCTGATATAATTTTGTTAGAGGAGCTTTCAATGATGATATCTCAACCATGTTTGGTTTAGTTTACCTTGACTTCAGAGATTAAGATTTTAAATTATTTTTTGACAGAACTATTAATTTCTTTTTGTTTCATGTTTGCTGATGTTGCCCAACTGTATTGGAGGACGGGACTGTCGGACGAAAAGTGATAACACCACATCACACATTGGTTATTTTTTAAGTAAGCCGTCACTTGCTGAAACAATACGATATCTTTGAAAGTAGATAACATCTATAGATGAAACGGTAAGATGAGTTTTTATTCAATAATAATGTATAGTTTTTAATATATATATAGAAACTCTTGTTAAATAATATTGTATAAAAGCTCTTGTTTAAAGTGTCATATAACCTTAAAGTCTGACAGATAAATGTAAGAAGAATTGCAAATCAAAGAATATGAAAACATCCTAAAACATCTCAAATGCCATCACCACTATCTATAGTTCTACTCTCTCCAAACGTCAACGGCGAAAATTTGATCCTTACGGTATTCCAAACCAACAGAGTACAACATTACAATCATAGAAAAAGACGCTTCAAATGCAAATCCCTTTCACTCAACAACGATTCCAATACTGGTGTATATCTCTCAGTCACCATTTTACAGAGAGTGATACATCTTTACTGTCAAAGGGTTTGAATTTCTGTCCAGTTCTTGGTCTTGTCAACGACACTAAACTATATCAGGAATTTGATAATTTTACCAGAAGCCTAAGAATTAAAGAACATTTTGCTTCCAAGAAAGATATGGAAGGTTGTGAGGTGAACTCTAATAGGGACATTGAAGGATATTCCAAGTATTGATTTGTTAAAAGGTGAATTTGTTCCCAATCCAAGTAAAAACACCACTTTATAGAGTCATTTATAGACAATGGTTAAACCAGAAATAACTAGTACAGTCAAATTTTACACTGAAAACTTTGACAATCGCCAGACGTACGAACTGCCTTGCGAAGCTTAAGATCAAATACAGAAATCTTATTTTCTCCCTCGTTTCACTCGTCCGTAAATAAACATTTTCTTTTACTCACTAGTATATAAAATAAAAACACTTGTTCGCTTTGTGCGTTCGTTACAATATCGTTTGTGTTTGTTGGTTTGATGGTTTTTAACGCCACTTTCAGCAATTTTTCAGCTATATCATGGCGTCCAGTTTTTATTGGGGGAGGAAGCCGGAGTACCCGGAGAAATCCCCCGACCTGCGGTAGTAAAACTGGCATTCCTTGTCAATTAACAATGTGATCAATAGTAGACGAACTACATTGACCACTCGGCCACCGAGGCCCCCCGTTACAAGATCGTAATTTATTAATATAAAATTACGTTAATACACCTATAATATACATTAATTTTCCGTAACATCAAATATCTTAGTGTACATTTTTAAATCATCTAGCGGAACTGGGGAAAAGGCCTTTCTGATAGTCTAAACAAGGGGCGGGCGCGGCAGTAACAAACCCTAGGCCAACTCCTTTTGTCTTACTACACTTGTAACGAACATCACATTAATCGAACACGCCGCCAGAAGTTTTCTTTGTATACTACCCGCCAAAGAGACGCATGCATATAGGAACTCAATCTAATTTGCATATCAAAACTTATGAAAAGATACAAAAAGACCAAAAAGAAATGCATTTCATCAAAACAGCAGACTATAGAGTCATGCGGTTGTGGTTTTGGACAAATCTGCATATATTCGAGAGGCTGAAGGTCAACTGAATTATGATCGGTTTTATATGACATTAAAAGAGGCCCCACGAAATAAAAGCGATTAATCAAAATGAACAATCAGAGCTAAATTGATGATAAAACTCTCGAATACTTAACACCTGACAATCCAAAAATCGGCAGATTCTATCTTTTTCCTAAGATTCACAAACCTAACATCATGGGTAGCTAATTATTTTATTTTTAATTGGTAGCTTTCCGATTTGTGTGTTGAAATATTTTATTCGTTTCAGTATCATATCATTCAGATATATTCATCATTCCATATTAATGCTTGACTGATTAATCGTATATTCAAGTCAAACACACCTTTGCACGCTTTTCGCACCTAAAAAAACGTGTAGTCATTTCAACACTGTACGTGGACTTTTTTGCAATAGTTCACTGTTTATTTGCAGGTCAGTGTATATGTTATATTATTGCTCAAATGAGATTTGAATGTTGAATTTGAGTAAAATTTTAATGTAAAGATATTACAATTCTTGTAAAATTGTTTATTTGCAGACAAATCAAAAATTTGGGTAACCTTTTTCTATCGACATACAAGGGATCAACAACCTGGCGACACTAAAAACGCAGGTAGACACGCCTACCAGGGGATCAATAACCCGGCGACAGCCCAGTTAGACACGAAAGCAAGGGACCAATAACTCGGCGGCACTAACAACCCAGGTAGATATAGTCTAAGCATCGTAACAATAAAAGAAAAAATAACTAAATTTGTGGATAAATATCTTCGACCACATGTTCAATCTCTTGCATCATTCGTGAAGTACACCATCGATCACTTGCAAAAGATGGTGTCTCTGAATCGCCTGCACCCTGGTACCACTCTAGTCACAATGGATGTCGCCTCTCTCTACACTAACATTTCTCATGCAGATGACATTGAAGCAGAAAAATCAACTATCCTGCAACTGAATGCTTAGCTACAATGCTCAGCTTGGTGCAAAAAAGAACAACTTTTAACAATAAAATTTGTTACCTGTTCATTCATGCCTGAAACTTTTTTACGCCACTTTGAGCAATTTGTCATCTGGATTACAGCGTCTTTTTTGTGGGAGGAAGCTTGAATAACTGGTAAACGTTTTAATGGAAACCATTCATGCAAATAAATGGCTCCATCATAAGCCAACATATTTATCGGTAAATTGGAAAAAGAACTACTCCAATCGTCTGTTTAAAAACCACTCTCTTGGTACAGATTTGCTGATGAACTTATAAGGAAGTGGACACATAGTGATGAGTGATTACAGAACTTTATCTCCCGTACCAATAACGGATTCAGATTCAATAGTTAATTAAAGTCTCACTATGTACATATGTATTTTAAATAAAGCAATATACAATAAAATACAGTGGATAATTAAAAATGCATGTGTGTCATTCCTTAAAGAATTGTGCGACACTATTAAAAGGTTCACAGTATAAATTTGAAATAATAAATTATATACTAGGTAGGTACCTGCACATTTAAACAAAAGTTTAAAAAAAATATCAAATATACAAATTTAAGTATATAAAATACTATTTCGTCATATTAATTTAATATGTCAGTTTCGGGCAACAGAATTACAAACCCTTTCATTGCTAAATAGGTATATATATGTAAATTGTTCATCATTTCATAACGTTTAACAATTATTTTGCTTCAATACATCAACCAACAACGATTGTCTTACATCTTCATATAATGGAAAAATTAACAAAACGTGTTTCTCGTCGTCAATAGTAGTACAGTTGAAACTCCATCATTTACTTGTCATAACGGTCAGTTTCAAATTTTAAGGGTGCTTCTCCACATCGGAACTAAGCATATGAACTTTGATGACGAATAGGTAGATTTGTAACAAATATTTAAGGAATACCAAAAATTTAAACAGGTTATACGATATAACATTGTTTGGGTCTGTTTACGCCTAATAACAAACCGCGAAGAGGTTTATAAATGGTGTAAACAGAACCAAACCATGTTATACAGTATAACTTGTTAAGAAATTTTGTATATTACTTATAATTTAATTTTAGTTGTAAATCTTGACAACTTTAACAGTCAAAATAAAATTACTTAATGGCACTATTTGAAATTTATTGGCGTAAGAACGCAAGTTATATATTATGGCATTCTCGATTTGAATTGACCAATCAGATTTCAGCTTACAAAGTTAATCAAATAATTGTTGAATTCAGTATGAATATTTAAACAATTTATAAGTTCTTATTAATTTATTTCCTTGACCTTATGACAAAAGTCTGTTACACCAGTCATTTTTATACTTATCAACACAATTTTCTTCCAACTGACATTGTATTTTTATCCAGTTTATACTCCTGAATATTAAAAATCTTTTCATATTGTAAATTTTTAGCATTTCCATAACTTGATAACACCAGTTCTTTAGTTTATGACTACCTTTTCTAATCTACAAATTGAAGATTATATTATTAATTCTGTCATTATCGATTCTTTGTACACTTAGACCAGTGTCTAAAAACTATTTAACATCGGAGTCTTCCAACCATTGTCACCACAAACTGCATCATTGGGAGTATACTTAAACTCCCATAATTAATCTCATGGCACGCTTCTGGACTGCCACAATACAGGGAAAACTCTCTAGTGCCCCAAATTCCTGAGCCATAATTTATGTGTGAATGAACTTAAATGTAAAATAGCTTGGGAAAATACTGTGTTAAAACCCACCTTTTTACTAGCTGATTTAGCTACAACATTCGCGATGACGTTAAAATCCGAAAATTCTATCAGTACTTATCCTATTTGTATTGATAACTACATATATACTCGCAAATTTTAAAATCAAAATTAGGTCTGGACACAGACGGATTTCTAAAATGTATTATCTTGGATTTATTGAGATTTACGTTAAAGTTATTACTTTTACCATACACCTAAAATATCAATTATTCAGTATTTTCTGATAATAATACTATGACGTTGGCATATAAACCTAGTTTCTTCTCGCAATTAATATCTATACCGACATTCAACTAATTAAATTATTTATTCAAACGTAAAATTTTATAGGTTGTGTTTTATCAACCGTTATGTTTAATATTTTCATCAATAATAACCTACATCACTTAGTTTATGAAATAATAACGCCCTATATATTGTTAAAGTCTATATAAAAAGGACATAAGTTGACAATTTACATATTTTCCCCTACTATATAGACGTTATTTAAATCATGGTGCATTATACTCCAGCCAGGAATAAAACCATTCTGTTTATCATGGATTGTTTCCCTTTATTCTATCTACAATAAAGCTTGTATGGATATAGTGCTAAAAGAATGCCCCTATATATGACACTGGGTCTCTAGGATCAGAGGTTGAACATTTTTAATATGGGGTTTCTAATACATGTACCTTAATTCCAGGTATTTTTAATTTTACCAGATTGAAAAAAAACAAATCAAACAATTTTGACAAATATAATAACCTTAACGTTTTTTACATTCAGATTGAATTAAATATACACTTGGACTTTTACCATTTTTTGTATTCATGACAATATTACATACTACATCAAAACTAATTGTCCTATTTAACAAATTACATTCCATGTTATTAATGTTTTTTAAACTACAGCTGTTCAGGGATTAAGTATACAGAGTCAATATCGTCTGGTGAAAGGGGGGAGGGGAGGGGGAGGGGCGGAGGGAGTACTACTTCATTTAGAAATAGCAGATTGTCTTTCATTTCCTTGACCAATATTACCAATTCTCAAGTCCTTACTCTTGTATCAAATAGTCTTATTGTCGCTGTACATTGCAAGTACTTGTTCTCAGTTATACATCTTTTATTCCATTTTAACGTCAAGTCAGCTAACCACCACGGTCAAAATTTACATATGAACTTTCAAAATCTCACTTATCTTTCCTCGATACTTCCTGCTCTTTATCGCAAATAGTGAATTGTCCACTGACCTGTAACACCAACCAATATCTTTTACCTAGTAGCTTTCATCCCCTTTATGTGACTACTAGCATTCTGTGAAACCAATCTTAGGCTACGACGAACTAGACTATGGAACTTAAAAGGTCACCGTAGAAGAAGAGGGTACAAAAATAACAAGTGTGGACTGTGAGCACGCTCACAAAGCGATACCCCCCGCTTCGCTTTCAAGTCCCATTATCTCCCCTTAATGATATCCGAGGTCAATAAAAATCCTTCATGCACATCTACATATAATGTACTTCCTTTATGCTAAGTTTCATTAAATTTGATCAAGCAGTTTAGGTGGAGTTGCGCTTACAAGGGATGTGGACAGACGGACAGACAGACAGACGGTGATTCCTATATACCCCCAAAACAAGTATGCGGGGGGTTTAACAACATCAAGAAGATTTTTCAAAAGGCACAGCAGATATCGAGATATCCTCTTCATTGTATAGAGAAAAGGAGAAATGTAATAGAATCCTTTGCGTACTTTTCATTTTTGTTTGAAAACACGTTTAGCACCATTCGTGAACATTGAAAAATCCCAGGCAGTCCAGAATTTTTCTAGAGCTATGCATGGTCGCATTTAAACAATCTAACAGTCTCCGTAACTTATTGGTACGGGCAGAGACTGTCATGCTTAACACTTCCGTCTTGTGGTGACAAACGCTTTAGTGCCTCACCTGTGGCCTCAAATATGTCTAAACAGCAATTTCAAAAACGCCTGAAGTGTCCAAAAAGTGACCCAACTAGGAAGCAGTTTCTGCCCGTGAGCAACACTTCAGACTGCCCGACCACACTCCGAAGGATTTTGACAAATCATCATCCTCGAGCAGAACATCCTCTAGACTCGACGATTCGCGTGTATTTTTTTAGCGGATTTGGCTGAGGGGAAATTTGACAGTGTTAATTTCAAATTATAACAGTGCTGGGATTAATTTTTTAGACATATGATTTGTTAGCACCAAGACCTTGAAGCATACATCAACTTAGCAAAAAAAAACGGTTTAGAAAGTTTTAACAAATACGAAACTTACGCATCAAAGGTTTCAACATGTCAACTAGTGTTACATCTTGATGAATGAAAATTTTTGAATTGCACCAACCGTGCTTTGAGAGAGCAGGACTGCTGATTATGTTTTTGGACAAAAAAGACTTTCCGACCTCCTGAGAAATAGACGCATTTGCAGTGCTCAACTTAAATTATGACGTATTGTGGACGATTTTGTATCGAAACACGAAGTATTACAAACATGTTTGAATTCCTGAGCTCTCTTTTAGACAAGTATAGTCACGAAGGATTATAATAGCATGGCATTGAGAATCAAGATATTTAACTGACTTTGCATTAGATACATGTATCAAAGACTTCACCTTGATGCATAACGGCACTCGAGACATGGTGATGTTTCAGTGTCGTCACATTGACAAATTGGTACTAATAATAACCGAAGAAAGCCGAGCCATAAGAATTGTGGAATGTGTTTAGATAATTCATATTATCAATGTTACAAACATGCAAATCGAACGAACGCGTATACTACGAATTAGTAATATTACAAACAGGTGTTATTTCCCTTTAACCAAGTTGTGGCAGTGGAAAAAAAATGTGCTCGAAGTACAATACATGTAACTTAATAAAATTTAGAGTACCATAAAACTAACAGGATAAGTAAAAAGCATAATTGTACTGAATGTGTTTTTCTTAGATTTATTTATTTTTGTTTAGTATTTTTATCACAAATGTAGTACGGGCTTGTGATATGTGACTTGAACATTTATATTTTCCATGAAACGTAAATTGAGGCTGTTATGATTCGTGAATTGATACAACAACTCATCCTCAACTCAAATATTCACCAATCAGATTTCTGGAAAATTCATATTTGAGGAAAAACTCTCAATTTGAGAATTTTTATGAAACTGAGACCGGGTCCCAGCGCCATAAAACCTTTCTGAGTAAAAATATTTTGCTCAGCATGAGAATTTTCTCAATTACTATGACAACAAGGGAAAAGGAAAGAATTGATTGGATGAAATTGAGAATAAAAAAAATTCTCAGCAATGACAGAAAATGTTTCTGGCGCTGGGCCCAGGACATAATACAGGCGAACGTCAGATTAATAAGTATTGATTACGAAAATTTCATCGTCACATATAAGAAGTATAAACCTGAATGTAGATTTGTATATAGTTAACAAAGTAGACACACAGGTAATAACATCATCTCATACAATGTACTGCACTTTATCGTGTCCTCTTTATACATGAAGATTTTCAAATTATTTCAAGTATGACAGTTTATTATTTAGCAATATGTCACTGGAAACCAAATTTAAATCGTATGAATAAGTATTGTACGCAGTCTAACTACTTCCCAACTCAAAAATAAATAAATAAATAAATAAATAAATAAATAAATCAATCAATCAATCAATCAATCAATCAATCAATCAATCAATCAATCAATAATTTCTCAGAACAGAATTCATATGTAAAACTGTTTTTGTCCATTTGAATGATGTTGAACGCCACTTTCAGCAATTTTTCCAGCTATATCACAGTTTTTTTTGGGGGGGGGGGTAATTGAGGAGTAGGGGGAAACCCCCGACCTTCGGTAGAAAAATTGGCAATCCTCGTCTATTAAGTTTGGAGTCGAGCTCATCTTGCCCAAAGTGAGACTCAAACCAGTAACGTCAGGTGATCAAAAGTAGATGACTAACTACTTTAAACGCTAGGCAACTATGGCCTCCAGTATTATTAGTCAAGTATAAAATATTGTTTTTCCAAAACGCAAAAGCATTCAATTAAATTTAAGCCGTTTGTATTTTTAAGTCGATATCTAAGGAAATTAGTTAAGTGGATATTTTATTTTGTGGCGACATGCATAATCTTGCAAACATTTGATTCATTTTCTAGATCAAAGAGCCGTACTAAATGTCTAGTTATGTTCTTAGGCAATTATCCATTAATTAAAAGTTGATCGCATTTTTAGGTGTAGATTTTATTCAGAGGTCTCTTCTCTTTTGAAGCTTGACTATATTTTTGTACTACAAAGTTACATAACTTTAGATGAATCTAAGATAAGTTCTTTGTACTTGTGTACGAGTGTCTGATTAACAGATTCAAAGGTTTGTCCATGTAAAAACAAAACGAAAAGCAATAACTAACGAAACGAATTTAAAATTAAAGTCTGTGTACTGAGTAAGTCGGAAAGAAAAAGATCTTGTTTAAACACGAGAATCTCTTGAATGTTCTTGGGCTTGAGTGGATACACATGCAAAGCACTTCAATTTTAAGAGCCATGACCAAAGAGTTATAATTGATGACATCTCGCCAAGACAGTATATTAAAGATTCATAATCTAAAAGTATATTCTTTTATAATGAGAAAATGCATTTACCGAGAAAATATGAAAGAATTATTTGACAAACCTCGTGTTTTCCGTTATATTGCTTTTAACGATTCAATTTAGAGATTTTATAGGCGATCGTTATTCACTTTTAAAATTTAAGACATGAGTGCTGATTTCCTATATGATCAATTAAAGTGTTTCTTCTGCACGTGCATGAACTAAAATTTTCAAGAGGGTTCAGAATATCAAAGAATGGTAGAGTAAGGTTTACACCCAATTACACATGAAAATAAGTAGACAAGTATGTTACATGTATTAATACAAACAAAGAAAATGTTTTAATTATCCATTTGAACTTTTTGCAATAATTAAACAATCTTCACATTTCAATGGTAAGATGAGTACATCAAAGGATGTAATAGGCATTCCTGAAGACAGAAAAACAGGGTACTGAGATCGTGTATATTTTGTGTATATGGCCTTGTTTTTCATATTTTAGTAGTATTTGAACATACTGCTTCTATTAAATGGATTAAAGATAATTATAATAGCCTTATTACATGTATGAGCAAAATCAAGATTTCATGTGAAACTACTTGGGGCGCTGAACAGATTTTAAAAAGGTTACTTTTGGCTTTTTTGTAAGAATTGAACAGACTTTGTAACAAGTAGTAACAAATATCACCAAGTTCTGATATTGTTTTCTTTTTGGAAATGTAACTTTGTAGTCTAATTTATAACATTTATTCATATGTAATGTATTAAAGGGTGCAGACGTCTTTGTTTCCAGAAAAATGTATAACGTTAAAAAATAAACTAGAACTCTGCACTTCTCTTGCAAACACAATAATTTTTGATAATTTATTTCACACTGAGTATAAAAAGTTATATTTACAAATGAAAGTATCATAAAAATAATTTTAATTTATCCCAAGTGACATTTATTGTTTTGACTGCTTCAAAAATTTATTTTAGTATTTTCCTTGCAGTAAAACATAAATTAGTTTTGATATTATCACTGATAATATTTTTATAGTATAAGAAAAACAAAAAGCGTTAACGATCATTATAGTCAACTCGTAGGTTGTAAATTATGATGTTTCAAATTTCAATTAGACTCTGTCAACTTTATAGACGATAAAATCTATTTCGTCTCCACTTCAAAGCTACCAAACTTAGTTTTAGGATTTGCTGAAGGTCGTAAAGAAGTACAGTTATCACGGAATCGACGAATCAAGTGGTCCGGAAAACCAACGCCACTTTACCGCATCCAAGATGGCGACCACCGATATCCCAGATTTTACAACAGGAAGATTTATTTTTGAATCCTGAACAAAAAAATGAATATGATATCTTAAACATGTAAATTGTATTTGATAAGAACGTAATTTGTCTAAAATGAATGATTCTTTATTTGATAAAAGATACAAAACTGTAATTAACTTCAAAACTGTAAACGGCTTGTCTAAAACGTCTACTCTGTTTCTTCAGAAATGACAAGAGTTATTCAACTTGGATTAATTCGTTCGATTTATAATAAAAACGTAACGTCTTTACACCCAGAGGTGTTGAAAATTGATTGGCATTGACTGGGAATGATAAGATGATGAAGATAAGTCACCATCATAAGACATGGACTGTCAGGACATTAGCGATTTTCAAACAATGAAGACAATGTTACTTTAATATGCTGTACCAAGAATTCGCAGACATTGCAAGAGGCATATCTTTGGAAATAGTTACAAGACCTTAAGCTCTTGCGGTCTCTGTAAATTCTATTACAATATTATTTATTTGCAAAACATAAAAATCCTCACGGGTTCTGCAAATACAAAAGAAAGAACTTACACAAAAAACATATAGAGAACAAAATGATTCAACATGTAAATGAATTATATATAGTTATAACAGATACTAGTGACCAGTGTGGACCTTATTTTCGAAATTCAATAGATTGCATTATGTAGTCGACAACGCTGGGCAAGATATCTGGTATAGGGTCAAGAACAATTGTAAGTCTCTCTATTGAACTAAGCTGGTTAAAATTGGGATAAAAACTATCGATTTTATGTAAAAAAAATATTTCGTATCTCACTACTTGTTTTACGGGCAAAGAAGAAGTGATTTTCATCATCTAGTGTTTTACAAATTTTACAAACTATTTGTTCTCTTGGAACTTTTTAAAAAAACCTACTTCTATTTCTAGATTGTGGTCACTAATGCGAAATTTAGTAAGCACTTTGCGACTATTAAATTTTTTAAAATTTGCTAAATAATCCTCCATCTTTATTTCATTTTTAATTTTACTATAAATAAAAAGTTTAGAATTTTCATCTATTTTTTAAGTTTTTCTATTATAATTTTATCATGTTGTTGTTTTACGGTCAGTTTTACAGATTTTTAATAGGGTTTTTAATAAGCTTATAGGGCATGTCTTCTTCCTTAAGTTCATCTTCAAACTCATCAAGTACTTCATTAGCAAAAGTATATCAAGAATAAATGCCTTCTTGTGACAACGTCTTGTTCACTAGAAGTGCATCTTTAACTAGTGGGTTAATTTCATTACAGTTAATGCGAGTATAATATATTAAAACTTGTGTTTTAATAAATGAGTCAAGGGGCAGTCTACCTAACTCTGATTTTGCAGCAATCTTGCTTGATGTTTTCTTGATTACAAGAACAGATTTACAAAACTTATGATGAAGTTTTTACATACTAGATCTGTCAGTCAATGATAAAGTGTCACATTCAGTTCCATTGGTTCTAGCTCTATTTTTTTGCTTTATATATAGGAAAATATTCATCCATATACCAAATTTCACTATTATAAAGAATTAAAGGTCTAATTAAAGAATCAAAAAGCTTACAAGATAAGTCAACTGGGACATGTTGGAAATTACACACATATTTTTTCAAAGTAAAGAAGGCCTTTAGCCCTTTTTTGTAAGTTCTTGTATAGATCTTTTAAATTTACCCTTTCTGTCAATAGTATTGCCTAGAAAGGTATATTCAATTTCGTAATTTTGTTTTGGTCAGAAAATTTTTTTTCCGCGGAAAAATATTTTATTTTTTGAAGGCGTCGCGAAAGGATATATTTTTTTCATTATTAGCATTATTTTATATAGCAGAAATCCTTCTTCAGAATAAATTTTTTTTACCCTCTGCTTCCAAAATATTGTTTTCATCAAAAATCATTTTCAAATATTTTTTTAGGAAAAAACCAAGCCCCCCTGCAAGTTAAATGGTCGGTCCCTTATGGATTGATTGATTGATTAAACACTTAATGTCCAGCGAGCAGTATATTTGAAAAATACAACAAACAATAAATCAACGTGGATATGGGTTGGAACAATAGCAAACAGTCGGAATAGTATGGATTATCACACATATTTTGTGTATATGGGGTAATGTCCGATGTCCATATGATAAAGGCCGGAAGTCGGAGTCCGTTATTTGCATCAGGGCGAATATCAATATAAGCATTGGAGACATATATTCAAATATGTGATAAATAGATCACTACATGGTCATATTGGCTGTGGCTAAAGCCCTCGGGGCTGATAAGTGATTCTCGGGACAGATACCAGAGCCAATATGGAAATACCATGTAACAATCTTTAAGTATTGGATGGTAGAGACTGAGAATTTAGCCTTAGATATTGAAATATACGGTTTGGAAGTGACGTCAGAATTTGAATAATGCAAAAGGAAATGACATTTTAAGGAAATTTACCCACGGATGTAGTTTTAAATGTTTGTATAGTTCATGCAAATTAAATGTTAACAAAAAGACACTTGATTTAGACAAAGTTTTCTCTAATTAAACATAAATGTGTTAGAAATAAAAGGATTTTAACTCTTATATACTGTATAAACATGTTTTTTATTCGGAATGTGATTTCCAGCTTTTAACTATTTGCATTAAAAAAAAACGTATTTTAAAAATTAACGGTACTAAAAAAGTGTGAAATTTGTAGACTGACAGATCGTATATCGGTAACCCCTAGGCCAAATTAACTACTTTTTCATCCTTTCTATCTAGGAATAAACAATATATCATGGATATTGTTGAGTAAAAAAGCAGATAATTTAGATGTATCAATGTAAAGATTCGTGGTATATCAGTTAATTTTTCCTTGTTGACGAAAAGATCTTCTAATTGCAGTATGTTCTGCGTGGCACGTATTTGTATCTTGTGAATGACGGCTACGGACAGGTGCTGTTTTCACAAATTTGAGTGACAGTAGATTGTATTTTACAATGATTGGTTCCACGTGCTCGCCGAATAGATATTTTTATGAATTAACACTTTATCTATTAATCAAATTTTGACCTCTGCCAAAAGTCGTATCTATCTGCAAGTGAAATCATCAACATAGAAAAAAATATCCATGC
Organism: Limnoperna fortunei; assembly: GCA_944474755.1. Classification (NCBI taxonomy): domain Eukaryota; kingdom Metazoa; phylum Mollusca; class Bivalvia; order Mytilida; family Modiolidae; genus Limnoperna; species Limnoperna fortunei. The sequence goes on from OX104118.1 coordinate 72,926,517, forward strand.
AGGTGTAGTTAGTGGTGATGATGGAACAGAATTTTGTACAGCTTCGATCACCGGTTTTTATTTAATACAAGATTTTAGTGTATTCAAATGCACATTATTACAGTTAATATTGTTAAATATAACGCTGAGAAATAATAAGTGGTTTACTCCGCAACATTCAAAAATCGCCACTATCGCTTACTTCTCGACATTCAAAATGGCCACCATATACATCTCCATGTGTATTTCTATATACGTAAAACGCAGGATTTCTTCGGCTTAGTTTTGATCGACAAGATACGGGTTGATTATGACTTTATTCAAATGTAGCACAATATATTGCCGTTAGACTTTCTTCTTTTGTTTCTTATATCCCTATATACTTCTTGTCACACCCTGGTGAAATGCATTGTTTGCTGGCATTTTTTATTATTCCATACTTTACCTTTTTGATTACGAAGATCCAGTAGAAAAAAATTAGTTACCTGTTTTATACTATTGTTTACTTGTTACAAATCGTCCTTGACTTTTACGACGGGAATTTTACATAGTACGTCAGTCATTTTGTTTCTGCAGGGGCCTTTCGTTGTTTACACACGTTTGTCTGCTTTCGTAACGTTCAAGGTATTCGGGCAAACCGCAAGACTATTCCCGCCTTACATGCAGACGACATTACCTGAAGGATTTGGAATGGACAACACGATCGATTGTTCCTAACGTACACTTTCGTTCTCATTTAGGTCAAATTTTACTGTAGAAAGTCGCCCTTTAAAAATGATAAAAACGCCACATTTAAAAACGCTGAATGTCTCGAGGAAATAATTGTTGTTTTCAAAAAGTACCTTTCTTGTTTTACAAAAAAAGCATAAGCCTGACCATACGCGATATGCAATTTTAATTTGTCGCGCAAAAAACCCTCACCAAAATAGTTCACTTATAGTATAGATATATATTGTCATTTAAAAGTTATTATAACGATTCCCATTTCGGCGGAATAGTATACATTCTAATCCGAAATGTATTTTATCAAGTGCTGACATATTGCAAAGTATATTAAAGGAAATAGATATTTTTATTGTCTACAAATATTACACATCAGGCAAACTAATACAGATTTCTTTTAGAGACTATACAATCTATATATTCAATCAACAAGGCAGATCTTAGACTGAATGCATGGAATAAAAAATTACATATACTGCGCATATCTTCAGTACTCAGTAATTTAAAAAATGATGGTCTTTTATAATAGTAAGTTTTTACAAAAAGTACAAAAGACATGAATAAAAGAAAGTGCTCCATCATTGAGACCTAAGATACTAATAAGAACATATTATACATGGTATAAAACAATAAAAAAGATACATCAATATAATATGATATGTTCACAACACTGTTTTTAGTTTTAGTTTAAACATATTTTATTTGCTCAAATATGCAAAAAGGATAAGACACAAGTTAAACAAACTTATGAAGTCTTCTCCAAATATACAATATATTACAATAAGAACGTTCGTGGAGCATGCATACAATTAAATTTATTTTAATAAATATAATTTATAGTATATCACTAAAGCACTGTTTTTCCTTATATTATAAAATGTTTTTAAGTTATCTGCCAACAGAGTTTAAAATATCTACGTCCTCCAACAATAAACAAAAAAGGTTTTGTTCAATAAATAATTTTTAACATTCTTAGACCTACATGTACAAGAGATGCTAGTTTAAACATCTAATTCGTTCTTTTTTTTTCATATTGAGGACATTTGATGAGAACTTGTTCTTCTTTTCAATCTGGCTCCAGTTTAATAAACTTCTCAAATTGAAATTTTTCTCAAATCCTTGAGATTTTAACCAAATTTGAATTTACCAGCAATCTAATTGGTCCATATTTAGGTTGAAGAGAAGTTTAGGAAATTCTTAAATTTGAAATGTTATATGAAACTGGGCCCCGATTTGAATTAAAGTTTTTCGTCTTTCATTATTGCATGTTTATTCTTATATCTGCTTGTCTCTATTGAAAGTCAGTTATGCGCAGATACGCAAAATCAAAACTTCAGCATATTTAGATATGTCTCTAATAATGAAATAGAAATAATGTCACTAATTTTTACATCTATCAATTTTTTTATTAATGCGTTTGGCTTCAGAAAATTCTATGGACGTTATCATGACTTAATTCATCTTATTGGAAATCCGTCATACCATATTTGACCTTTTCTACATGACAATGGGTGTCTCGACGGGTGTCTAATTAGAGCGAGGCAGAGACTGATGAAAGCACCTTTCTTTCACCCAAGATTTTTATTGGGTTCGGGTTACTGACTTTCTGTTTTTGTTTCTTGTATTAGTTTGTAATCGTCCCTTGACATTCGGCTCCTGTGGTTTGGACGTTTTCCTTGCTTCTTTTGCTTATAGTCGGATATACAACAACGACTAAAGCCGATTCTGAAAATTGAAAATGAAAGTAAGTCAACATATAGTTAATTAGAAAAACGAAAGTAGAAGCAATTCGATATGATATCGTTTCTGAACAATGTCAATGATCTATTTTAACATATGAAATACTTACTGAAAATCATTATGTTATAGTTAATTATAATGGGCTGTGACAGAAGAGTGAAAAATTTTCTTACGAATTCATAATGACAATATCCAAATCTAAATTTATAAATTTAACCATTCTATTATTTACGGTATTTAATTTGTAGTTGGGCAGTCATACCTCTTCATCAACAGTCAATATGCATTTTAAATGTACCCCAAATCTCACAACCCTAAATTAGTACTGCTTATATTGAATCATTAAGTACAATAAAATCCTAAAACATGCGACAAGTATACAAAAAAAAAAATAAATGATATTTATTTCGTAAATATATAAAACAAAGATTGACCAAAACAATCACAAGTAGCAATTATGTGACTACCATAAAACTAAATTTTTACTTTTAGTTTTACCATTTTTATTTTGACAAAAATAACTAAGGGACCGACCATTTAACTTGCAAGGGGGGGGGCCTTGGTTTTTTCCTAAAAAAAATATTTTGAAAATAAGTTTTGATGAAAAAAATATTTTGGAAGCAGAGGGTAAGAAAAAAAATATTCTGAAGAAGGATTTCTGATATATCAAATAATGGTAATAATGAAAAAAATATTTTGTCGCGACGCCTTCAAAAAATAAATATTTTCTGACCAAAACAAAAAACCAAGGCCCCCCTTCAAGTTAAATGGTCTGTCCCTAAGGACAACATGCATAAGAAACAACTTGTACAGTATAGTTAGAGCACTCTCCTCTTACATGTATAACACACAAAATACAACATGGAATAATAACTAATATGTAATGTCATCAAAGATAACAAGGTCAATAGAATCTACAACGCCAGACGCGCGTTTTGTCTAATTAAGACTCATCAGTGGCGCTCAAGCCCATACAATATTTAAAATCAAAATCTAGATATACAGACAGACAGACGTGCATGGGACTTCGGTAACATATTTTAACTGCCACTGGCACAGTATGGAGTAATAGATATAGGCGGATGATTCAGCCATTTTTAACGACTACAATGAGCTAAATTTAGTATACTACAAAAAAGGTCTTTTTCATGCACGGAACACTCTACAAGCACCTCAACCACTAAGGTCTCTAGTACAGTTGACGATGGTGAACACATTGAGGGTGGACACGGAACACTCTCCAAACACCTCAACCACTAAGGTCTCTAGTACAGTTGACGATGGTGAACACATTGAGGGTGGACACGGAACACTCTTCAAACACCTCAACCACTAAGGTCTCTAGTACAGTTGACGATGGTGAACACATTGAGGGTGGAGAAAGATTATTTTGAAACTTGTTGAGTTAATTTTTAATATATTTATCAGATCAATGGAAGCTTGGTATGAATGAACAGCAATTAAATAAAAATCGGCGATAGATTTCAAGTGTATTTTGTTTTAAATGTACTCGGAACAGGTCGGCTCTTAGGAAACAGCAGAAAGTTTTTGATGTTTGCTTCTTTGTCTCCAATACTACAGTGTAAAGGTGGCTAATAGATTGTCATTTAATTTTGTTTCGTATGAAAACTAAATATGACGAGTTTCCTGTACGCCTTCGTAAAGATAGTTTTTTTTTCTACGGCAGTAGATGGATAGATTAATTTGTTTGTAACTTTCAAACGACATAAGGAAAAAGTATTATTGCATACAGGAATGCTTAGGTTGGAATAAATAGGGGTATTTTTAAAAAAGGTTCTATGGGCGTCACCATGACTTGATTGATCGTTATGGGAAATAGGTGTCTCTAGACTCGCCACAAGTCCCTTTGAATTTTGTGTTAACAAGCTGATAGGAAATGTTGATAATAAAGGTGTATAGCAAAAATTTCTAAGGGACTTGTGGCAAGTCTATCAGTGTCTCCTATTCCTGCATTTGACTTTTCCCTAGACATGACAATGAGTAACTCGACGGGTGTCTAATTAGAGGCAGGCACTGCTTACACGTCTGGAGCACCTGAGTGCACCCATGGTTTTTATTGGATTCGGGTTACTCTCTTTGTTTTTTTTGTGTTTTTGGTTTTTGTGTTGCGTTTGTCTATATCAGGACTTGTATCTTCTCTTGACTTTTGGCTCTTGTTGTTCTGTTGTTTTTCTTTGCTTTCCTTTTTCATTTTGTCTTTTAAGTTTCTCATTTACAATGATATAATTATTTCTTTCCATAATGCTTTCTTATCTTTAAAGTAAAAACAAAAGAAAGCTTTAAATGTTTTGATGACATAACAGCCGAAATTAAGCAATAATGTCTCATTTTCTTCAGACCGGATATCTGATAAAGCGGTTCCCTACTATTTAGACAAAGATTATAATCATTTTTCTGTGGTATTTTTTAAAACTCACACTGTTGGTAGTATCAGAAAACATCCAATTAGGTAGATACATGTGAAAACTGAACTAAGTTCTTCGTGTTCTCAATGAATCGCTCCGCATTACTCTATTAAATGAAGATGTTGTCATTGACACGCTATTTGAAACTGTACTCGGTTGTCAAAAGGCGTGCAATAATGCCAATGAACTTTAAATAATATCTTTTCAATGCTTATTTTCTTATTACTGATGCGTTTAATGCTATAATCATCAAGGGCATTGTATATCTTTTTCTTGACGTCTTCATAGATACTTCCATTCAATAGTGAAATTAGCATGTCAAATCGCTTTCATAATTGCCAATTGTTAAGAACTTCAGAACTCACCAAGAAAAACAAATTTTCACTAACATCAAGAAAATGCCGTACAGAGTTAATTAACACAAGAAAGTTATTAAAAACGATCTAATAATGAATGCTATAAATACATTTTTAAAATGCATGATTTTGTAGTGTGCATTCCAAAAGTTTTTTTTTTTTTACAATTTGTGATCTATATTTTTATTGTTTTATTTTCCTTTTTAGCTGTATATATGCTCATATTATTGTATGAAATAACGTTTTAGTACTAAGGGAGAGATGTCTTGTTGTTGCAAATAATCCAATTATTATTATTTTTATTATAATCCAATTATTATTACTTTCACGTCCTGAATATAGCTGACATATTGCTTGCTGGACGTAAAACAACGACCAATCAATCAATCAATCAATCAATCAACCAAAAGTTTTTTATTGGTTTAAGGTGTTCCTACAATAACCTATACACAATGACATTAAGTATTAAACGAAAGTGACCATTTTGTCTGACTGTGTTAAAATGTTTTTAAAATTCACAATTACAACGTCTAAAAAAGTTGTAAAACAAATTAATTTGAGACAAAAATTGCTAAACAGATATATAATATAATTGTTTCGATTTTATATCTCAACTATTCGCAACATCTCTAATCCAATTCAGGATCCGTGTCAATGAAAGAATACTACGATATGTCGTAATATACGTCTTAGGATAATACTTAGGATGGTCTTAGGACATGTAGTAAGTTCAACGAAGCTATCTTAGGTTAGTCCTAACTAAGATTATCTTAAAGCCATCCTAAGTCAACCTGTAATAAATATTAAAGTAAAAATACATGTAAAATTGTAATGATTTTAAAACAGTTGTAAGAATAATATAATTAATGTCCATATTATGACCTTAGTAAAAGTACGATATTCTTTTTGTATTTAAAATGAAGTAAATCATCTCTTACACAGAAAAAAACCCATAAAATTAATTTCAATATAGTGTATATATATTATTTCAAGCTAAAGAATCAAAATTGTTTTGAAATGTGGCGTGTTCTATTATTTTAGTTAGGTTTTAAACGACGCTTTAATGCGGAGGTAAATGTTTAACAAATAAGTTAATTTCATCACTACCCTTAAAAAATCATGCGTTTTAAGTCATAAATCATAAGTTATACTTAATTTTACCACTCAAGAGTAACAAAAGATGATCTTATTATATTTTTCACACACTAATACATGTATGAATATTAAAGAGTTAGCAAATTTAATACAATAATTTATTTAGGCGTTTGAGATAATTTTGTGAAGAAATCCATATAATTTGTATCAAAAAATTAGAACACAAGAATTTAATTATTTCAAAATTATTAATTTATCTCTTGGAGATTATGGAATACTATAAACCGGTGACTTATATATAGAACCGTTCATGTGCTATAAGGTGCACATGATATCTACACGTGGGAAAATTATCATTAGTAAAACCATAACGTAAAAAAGAATCCCCAACTTTCCGGGAATGAACTTGAAGTTTTGGTCGCCGAAATGAATGCTAACAAAATGCTAGCAAACATTTATAAGGTAACAACATGCAGTACTAAAATGACGACATGGAAGAAAATATGAACCAAGGTCAACACCACAGATAAAGACTATCAGATGACAGCGAAGGCAATACGGCAAAAAATGGTCAGGTGACAGCGAAGGCAATACGGCAAAAAATGGTCAGATGACAGCGAAGGCAATACGGCAAAAAATGGTCAGATGACAGCGAAGGCAATACGGCAAAAAATGGTCAGGTGACAGCGAAGGCAATACGGAAAAAAATGGTCAGATGACAGCGAAGGCAATACGGAAAAAAATGGTCAGATGACAGCGAAGGCAATACGGCAAAAAATGGTCAGGTGACAGCGAAGGCAATACGGCAAAAAATGGTCAGATGACAGCGAAGGCAATTCGGCAAAAAATGGTCAGATGACAGCGAAGGCAATATGGCAAAAAATGGTCAGATGACAGCGATGGCAATACAGCAAAAAATGGTCAGATGATAGCGAAGGCAATACGGCAAAAAATGGTCAGATGATAGCGAAGGCAATACGGCAAAAAATGGTCAGATGACAGCGAAGGCAATACGGCAAAAATGGTCAGATGACAGCAAAGGCAATACGGCAAAAAATGGTCAGATGACAGCGAAGGCAATACGGCAAAAAATGGTCAGGTGACAGCGAAGGCAATACGGCAAAAAATGGTCAGATGACAGCGAAGGCAATACGGAAAAAAATGGTCAGATGACAGCGAAGGCAATACGGCAAAAAATGGTCAGGTGACAGCGAAGGCAATACGGCAAAAAATGGTCAGATGACAGCGAAGGCAATTCGGCAAAAAATGGTCAGATGACAGCGAAGGCAATACGGCAAAAAATGGTCAGATGACAGCGATGGCAATACGGCAAAAAATGGTCAGATGACGGCGAAGGCAATACAGCAAAAAATGGTCAGATGATAGCGAAGGCAATACGGCAAAAAATGGTCAGATGATAGCGAAGGCAATACGGCAAAAAATGGTCAGATGACAGCGAAGGCAATACGGCAAAAATGGTCAGATGACAGCAAAGGCAATACGGCAAAAAAATGGTCAGATGACAGCGAAGGCAATACGGCAAAAAATGGTCAGATGACAGCGAAGGCAATACGGCAAAAAATGGTCAGATGACAGCGAAGGCAATACGGCAAAAAATGGTCGACCTATTCAATATAAGTAAATAAATAATCTAACTGTTTGTCTCTATCCTTTAACATTGTTTCGACGAATATTATATGCCCGTCCTCATTGTTAGGAATATCTCAAGACTACCTTAGGACACCCTTCTAGTTATCCTAACTTAAAAATGGAAATTAGATCTCCTAACTAAGGACGCCTTTGTTGACAGGACTTGGGACTAAGATGTGTCCTAAGATATATCCTAATCCTAGGATAGCTTCGTTGACATGGTCCCAGATTTGAAAAACAAATGCGTAATTTATAATTATTACCTGTTTTCTTTGAGGACTCAGATTTAGACTAAACATGGGTTGCAATACAAACACATAATTAAATTTAGACTTTTCAATCCAAGGGTGATTAACGGCAGACAAGAATATGTCTCCCATGTTATTATACAATTAAGGACTTTGATAAAGGTCTCTATCAGGATTTATCAGCCAGAGAAAAATATAATATTCACCGATCGCGAGCCGCTAATAATTGTTTTATTACATGAATAAAATCCCCGTCTTCCTTTATCAGAAAAACAGAGGATGCTTACATCTAATATTTTCTGTTAATACTTCATTTTAAAATTGATTTCCTAATAATCCTGAAATTCCAGTTTCATCACATTTCAAATATTGAAAAGGGTATAAATAAATCATAAATGTTTTCTTACATTTTTAACAGAATAATTTATAATGACAAAATTAAAATTTATAGTTATGTTGGAACAGTCATAAAAATCGGGTTGAACTTTTCAAAACCAGGTCAATATTGGATTCCACTTGACTACTGTGCAGCGGAATTGTGCATGCAGGAGAGAAACATTTCCATATTTGTATGTAATTTTAGTACAGTTGCGATTTATCGTGACCCATTGTTTTATAGACCAATCAAAAACACGCAAAATTCTATTCATATAATTAAAAATAATAATAAATATTTATACAAAATTAATAACAAAGGAGATAAAACAAAAGAGTTATAAAAGACTATAGGTATTTAAAAAATCAAAATATTGCTAATATAATATACCCTTTTTCGAGAAAAATATATCAGATTTTGCTGTATTGTCCACTGTCATTTATGTATTTTAAAAAATCATTCATCTGTATATTAAAAAGGCCAAATAAATAAGGATCTTAAATGCCGTTATATTGTTGCTACTTCTGTTGCAAACACATAGCAGTTGATCTTCTAAGTACGAGAGCAGAGTGTTCCAAATGAAGTAGAGACGAGTTGGCCTTGTGATCTTCTAAGTACGAGAGCAGAGTGTTCCAAATAAGGTATAGACGAGTTGGTCTTGTTCATTAGACACTTGTTAACATTTACAACATTTTACCAGGTTCGTTTCATCCTCAGACCCTCAACAACCAGAAATAATTTTGAAAGCATGAGCGCGTTAAAATTTAAAATGCTAATTATGTAAATGTGCCCACTAAAATACATAAAAATAGTAACGGTGATAGAACACGTATTGACAACGGAATTAAGAAATGTAGTTTTCTTTTAAACATTTATTTTTACTTGTCGCAATATGTAATAATTGTTAAAAACCTTTATCTCTTTGTTTTTGTTGATAATTTTGCATTTAACCCTAAAACAATTTACAAATGCTGTTCAGATGGACCATGATATGTATATTCTTATTGTAATATAATAAATATATTTTTACATTTTGGGTGGTTTTATTGTTTTTTATTGCTTTACAATATAAATGCACTTAATTTTACTTAAATATGATTAACAAATGACTTCGTTTGTTTAATTTTTTTAATATAAGAGGGGGGAATCTAAAAGAAGAAACGCCTTAAATATATATGCTTAAATATATTAATTGGGTGCTGGACAGTCGGGTTATTGACATATTTAAACCGTATGTTAAAGTGTTCAGTATCTTATCTGTGTAATTGCAATTGGCCCCAGTTTAAAATGACACTAATGAACTATCTTCATAATTAACCGTGTATAAATAAAAATAAATCGAATGTCATTCTAGGTTCTATAGGGAATCATTCGGTCTGGTAGTACTGGTGTTAAATTCTTTTGATCTTAAGCTATAGCGAGAAAGACCTACAGAGGTCGAGTAACGAGTGTTGTTATTATGTTATTGTAAACATTTTTATTTAACATTAACGCAAAAATAAACGTCAACTATTCAAACGTTTGTGTTATAACAGATTTAACAACAAGAAAACAACGCAAATGAGATTTACGCCTCAAAGTTATATATAAAAATATATTTAAAGAACTGTAAACAAAATATTGGTACCCTTTTGCACGTCGAGGATAAAGTCAAACAATAAATCATTTTTATCTGTTACTGATAACATTATCACGAAGCTCACTGTTCCAACACGAGCTATGCAAAAACCTTTTTTCTAGATTTATTCCATGTTATAAAATATTTCTATTATCTATGTATTATATACAAATTATGATTAACGCGTTCATATATCAAAGATTCGCAATATCATTTAGCGAAAGATCAAAGATAATAAATGAAAAATAACACGACCTTCCGTAATTATGAAACAAGAGAGGAATGCTGGAATTAATTATCTGTAGAAATAGAAATGAATAAGTTTTGAATAAATATCGGTGAAGATATGATATATTCTTGTGTTGAAAGGAGGATGATACAGTCGAAAATTGCAAATAACATTAGTATAAGGGGGCCACTTGTAAAAGGGCTCTTGTAAAAACATGTGCAGATAATCTACTAAAACCGTGTCTTTATCATTAAGCATTTATCAGTTAGTCGCCTCGTCCGCTTCGTTAAATGTCTTTCATCATTCACAAAACAAATATAATGCGTCTTTGTGAAATAACGCTAAAAGTTAATTTTCCGGTCTCGGACACTTAATAAACCATAGCATTTTCATTTAGATTTTTGTACTTTTTCTAATTAAAATTGCATCATCAAAATTTAAGAGATATTAAAGGTGTAGACTGTGTTTTGTTAAAGACTTTTATGCAATTTGTTCCGAATGTCAGTCTTTGAGAGATCTCAATTTGGCGGGAACACATGTGTTTTCACTTGACTGCAGTCGGTGACCCTACAACTTTGACCTTAAAAGTTCTCCATAATTCATTTTATGTGAGAAAAAAATGAGAAGCAGTTATGGGGTGGGTGTCTTTGAAATTTTTATCACAAGCAAAGATTGAAATATGATTGGATAGTAACCGTTCTAATGAGATGGGAGGTTTTCTTGTCAACAGCTCGTGAAAGCATGGCAATCATGTATATAACATGCTGCAATACTTATTAATATCAAACTCCTTGAAAGAGGACAAAAGTATTTGGGTTCGCAAATTGCTGACATATTGTACCTCTTCGAAAACCTACCTTCGATCAATTAGAAATCGTTGTGCCAAGTGTTTTTTGGAAAGATAATATCAATATTTCTGATCTTTTTAAAACAACATTTGTTGACATTTGTACAAGTTAGTTTCTAAGTTTGTTTCGCCGTTATCATGTTAGTGATATAAAGTGAAGGCATTTATTGTAACACCAGGAGGTCATCGTGCTCACGATGCTTTGAAAATGGAATCTTACTAGATTTAATAGACAAAAAAGTCAATCTACTTCCGATTTTTATCTTTTTGAATCAACAATTTCAATTTATTTCTTGAAAAAATTAGCAACATTAAAGATGATGATGATGGCGGAGTATCGTAGTTGCCGGTACGAACCTAATAATTTTGCATCGTATGGAAATTCGACTGGGGCAACTAATTTATCGGAATCTCGACATTTAACAGATTTATCTTATTCCCATGGTAGTTCAACTCATGAATTCTACAATTCCGCTTCCTTATCATATCACAATCGTCCATTTGAGCGTCCCTACACTGATCATTATTCTCAGTATCAAAGCAGTGCCAACAACACTCAACGGAATTATTTTAACACCCAAGTTCATCGCACGCGCTGTGTGTCGTCTGCGAAAGAAAAACAAACGGAACAAAAACGACAGGATTCGGACAAAATGATGATTAAAGAAGAAAGAAATGATGACGAACTAGACAAAAACCACAATGTTGTGAATGAAAATTCAAATTCTTCGTCGCTATGTGGTGACGATGATGTGGATTTAAATACGTCGGAGGATGGAGAAGACCATGTTCAACACGTATTAGCACCCGGATTCCATGGACCAAACAGAAGATGTCTTTTATGGGCATGCAAAGCTTGTAAACGTAAAACGGTGACAATAGACCGACGTAAAGCTGCTACAATGCGAGAACGAAGAAGACTTCGAAAAGTCAATGAAGCTTTTGAAACGCTAAAACGTCGAACGTGTCCAAACCCAAATCAAAGACTGCCAAAGGTAGAAATTTTAAGAAATGCTATAGACTATATAGAAAGTTTGGAAGAAATGTTGCATGGAAACAGGATGGGACGGAATGCTGAAGAACACATGAATGACAACGGATCAACAAGTAGCGGGTCCGACTATATGGTATGTAAATTACTGTATGGATACAAAATAAATCAAGCAACAGTGTTGTTTATAAAAATAAGTTAATAATTTTTGGAAATACACAAACATTTTTCTTAGAAATCAATTTTTGTGTAAATTTTATTGTTAAACTGTAGTTTCGATAGAAAATTATAACAACAATATCCAATAAAAAGCTTCAGTTAGTCATGGGTTCTAAATAGCATAAACATGCCGACTGCTGTAAAGTATTATTGATTAATTTTTTTTAACTTCATTGTTTATGTGATTAGAACGATGTAAGAAAATGCATTTGTATATTTTATTATTAGAAACTTTTCTGTCACGCATCACACGAAATAACTGAAGTCAACGCTGTTAATTAAAAAAAAATATGGTAGTAAATAATATTTACAAACGTTTACAGAAGATGTATTACATGTTATACATTTTATAGAACTTGAACTAAGCGACACTCAGAAGTATTATTCACACGTGTTTTTTTCTGCTCAAAAAATAAATTTTAATTACAATATTTTGGTTAGTGGGAGCTGACAATCTATTAAACCTCCCTGGGGTATAATAAACTAAGTGATAAATAAAGATTTCTCACGTTGAAAGAGGCTGGTAACTGAACCTACCACAACTCTACAGTTTTTGCTCAGTATTATAACCTACGAAAACCTCGTATTTCACAAAAATTTGTTTTCAATTACAATGATTTATTTAGCTTTATAAATTGACGTAATCAAATGATTATAAAAACATTGGTATGGTTAATGTCAAATGGAATTACTTACGGAATGCTGTCCCGCTGTAATATTAACTGTAAATAAATAATTAGCTAAGATTGCTACCACATGAGAAAACGATTGCATGCACATGACAAAAAAACACGTAAAAAACAAAAGAAAAAAGAAAAGAAAAATATGAACAAGAAAAAAAAAACACGAACCAATAATGATATATACAAAATTGAGGCGTTTATTTTAATGTTACATTTATTTAGACAACAGATATCTATAAACAAAACGAAAATATATATACTCTTTGGACTTTCTGTTAAGTGCAAATATGAGTAGTAAAAGATGGTGGTGGTACAATAAAGATATTAAAATTAATATTCTGTTTAAATTCTGTAGTTTTTTGTGTACAGAATTTTAAAAAGTGCACAATATTAAAATAAATATCATAAATAGCGTATGTACTACTAAAGATGATATTAAATATAAACAAAAACTTCAACCAAAAAAAAATAATAAAAGAGCAAACAAAAACAAAAAACAAACAGAAAACAAAAACAAAAAACGAAAGCAGTTTAATTTCCATTAAGACGCACCTGACAGTTTTCATACAGTATTTTGAATAATATACATAGAATGGTATGTGTTGTTCATATCATAAGTAAAAATGACAGCTTTAGAACATTCATATGATTAAATGAGCTATTTAGCACCTTTTAGACGGCGTTGAATGACAAAATACAGCTATTTAATTGGCTAAATTGACCACTGTTGTTGACTGATGGAGGCTATTAGTTGTTAACTTTAGGGAGTACCGGGGATATAAAAAAAATCCGTATACACAAAACAAGAAAATGAATATTATTTTTTTTTAAATAATAACAGCGTTTTTATAAAACAGTGCTGCATTTTTCTCTAAAAGCCATGAAAAAATTCAAATAAAAATGAAACCATGTGTTTTGTATAATGTCACCACTTTAAAAGCACGTGGCAAAAGTCGCTTGCAATAATGTTTTTCCTAAAGTGTTGATTTTTTAAAGATTTTAACACTTAGTTTACGTGTCAAATACATAAATCTTACTCTAAATCGCTGAATTTTAGCTAAGGAAGTGTGTTCCAACCATCTTTTTATCAGATAATTTCATTGATAATCTTCAAGTTGTATCTTTTTCGTGTGGCGCAACGTTATCTTCACCATGTGCTTTTTCAATATTTTTACGAGACATTATGAGTAAGAATATATGGGTCATGTTTCTCTCTAGGGGTCAGTATCAAATAGGCACCAGGGAAATCTTTGATGGCATCACAAGATCCTAATTCTTTAAAATTTAGAAAGTTATGGTCAGAAGAACGAAGCCCGTATGATATTAATAGTTCGCTTTTCTAATTGAGTGCATTTAACGATATCTGGTTTACAAATTATTTTTATGTTGTCAAAAGGGTTTCATATCAGTATTATGATGTTTTCTGTGAAATCCATTAAAGTCATAATTTTATTATTTCATGCTGTGGATCGTAAGGAGAAAATTTTATAGACGGTAAGATTGTATAAAAACCACACAATTTGTTCCTCATTACAAGCATATGAGAACAAATTTATCCCATTTTTACAGAAATTGAAGTATTTTTACATGATCGCACATAAGACAAAAATTCAGTATGAATATTAACTTGTAAAGACAGAAATTGAAAAATATCTTATAAATACGTAATTAAATAATAAAAATCATTGATAATACTTACGCAATTTTGATTTCTATTAAAACAACTCTTGTCTATAAATAATGGAAATAGATTTCTGGTAAAATCAATAAAAGTACATTTCACTTAAACCAGGTTAATTCACGATGTTAAAGTACAACGCGACTTTTTATATTTTTGTATAGTTATTATAAACATATATTTAATAACTCATTTGTATTTGTATGTTGGGCTTTTATTCTATATTATTGTGTAGAGATTATAAGTATTTTATACAAAACTCAACATGTTGTTCTCACCGTCATAAATGCCACAGGCAGCTTTGATTCTTACTGATATTTAATTGAAAGCATTACTGTGGAATCATTTTATTAATTTCTAAAGAGTTTTCAGTCTTTGTATAATTACTGGATATACGTGTGAGATATTAGATATGTCAGTTTTCTCACAGACATACATTGCCGTGAAAACAATATATAAATGTTCATTTTATTATTTGATAACAATATTTAATTTTAACGTCAGTACAGTAAAGTAACCTGATATAATAAATTAAACCCTTAAATTATTGATTTGCATTCACAGTCATAAATGAGCCCATTCCAGTTGTGTATTTAAGATTATTTCGCTAATGCTAATGTATAATTGGATGAATTTGGTATATTTTTAGGACTTTTTAGCGTTTAATGTTCTTCAGGTTTTGATATAGTTTTTGACTTCCTAAATCCTTTGACTTCGCGAGACAATAGATCATTACATTACTTTAAACAGAGACATGTAATTATATGTCTCTGCTATAAATAATGGTGTATCATGGTTAATTGTACAAATGTTTTAAACGTCCTTTAGAAAACGTGTATATGATAAACAGACTATGGTTACTTATAAATTAGATTCATGATTTATAAATAGTCCATGTACGTTTCTATAAATTGTACAAAAATACCCTCATTCACAAATTTGTATATGATGTCACGTAGAAAAGATAGAAGAGAAAATATAATTGTGGACAAAAATGTATTCTTCTGTTACTTTCTGTTTTCTTGATGCCAATACAGAGGGGATCATGAAATAGGTGTTAAGTACGCACGCTTTGTATATTTTTTTAAAATTTAGTTTTAAGTAAATAGTACATATATATTTTCACAAATACCCTCATTCACAAATTTGTATATGATGTCACGTAGAAAAGATAGAAGAGAAAATATAATTGTGGACAAAAATGTATTCTTCTGTTACTTTCTGTTTTCTTGATGCCAATACAGAGGGGATCATGAAATAGGTGTTAAGTACGTACGCTTTGTATATTTTTTTAAAATTTAGTTTTAAGTAAATAGTACATATATATTTTCACATAAATTTTCATATAGACCATTCAATGGCAATTACACATGGTTTGAATGCAATGCTGACAAAAAGCTTCAACATGTATATTTGCGTTCATGAGAAGGGTTTATGATATAATGTCAGTTTATTATTTATATCCCTCATATAATTAAAATATATCATTCATTATTTAATTTCGATTCATTTTTGCAACTTTCTGCTTCATTTGTTATTACTTTCAGTTTATGATAAGGGTCAATTTATAGAATGTTTAATCCAATCAATCAATCAGGTAGAAATTAACAATATGAATAAATAATAGATAACTCTTTAAGAATTGATATCACTAAGAACCGTATACTTAGTGTAGACAGAATAATCTCCTTTCTCACAATTAAAGATAACATTAATCTTGACCCTAATCTCAGCACCCCAACCATCCTCGACCTTAGAATCATCACCAAACTATTATCTCATACTTTTATAAGTACTCTTCAGAATAATTACATAACCAAAAAGGATCTTCATTTTCCTCAAGTACTTATTTCCTACTGTTCAAACAGTGCATCAAAATAACACGTGCGGTACAAACAAAAACCAAAAGCCTCTGAAAACGACGCGTGTTGATTACAGAAGTCAAAAGATAAATCTTGTACTATTTTCATGCCGTAGCAATCGGACCAGTTTACAAAAATTTGAATGTAGATTACTGTCAATTAAAAAAGCTGTATGGCAATGGAAACAATATTAATTTTGCGATGAACAAGATTAAAAATTGATAAATGGTCATTGTGGTATCACACCTTTGAAGCCGCGGTGTGGTTCAGATCCACGTATATATTCCTATTCGCAACTCAAACCTTGAAAGGACGCATACTGTGGTTAGTCTTAAAGCACCTGAACAATAGCCAAAAGCAATACAGTAGTAGCATTTAAGTACCACAAGAAAATTGCCTACAAGTGAGGTTCGCCTTCGGTGTAATAGCTCCAAGTGGGCAGCGAGCCCAAATCTCAAGTTAAAGACGGTAACTCGGCGGCCTAAGTGTCATTGAGTACGTGATTAAGTGTTTATCTTTCAGAAAATTACACATGGTTTGAATGCAATGCTGACAAAAAATGCTTTTAAAAATCGTCGCCAGATGTCAGATGACAGAATTAAACGTCACTGTTGTTTGTACATTTTTTGGTCTTCCGTAAAATATATTCTGAATTTGTACTAGACTCTATTTCAGTTTCGTCAGTTATCTTTCCCTTTTGACAGTGTTTTATAGCATTCAATTAAATTTGTTTCTCTAAAAACCTACATCTGGAGAATGGTTTCTCGCATTAGAAACGACTTTTAAATACAAAACGACGTTCAAACACGCGTGAATTTTTCTACATGTAATCACGTTCTTCTTAGATATGCAAGAACATAATTAGCGAACAAATTTATTTGCCATTTATTTCTGCTATATATTTTAAATATCAAGGTTTTTTTATTTTACTAAATATCCCGTTCGATTTTTATGTCTTTTTATGTATATATGTGTCGACCAAGAAACTATTGAAGTCAGTCTCCGAACTCAGTTTAAGACAATTTAAAAATTGATGTAGACGTCGTAGATATAGTTTCATCTTGCTTTCGAACATTACAATTAAATTCTACAATTTTACTTAATTTTTAATTATGGATCTTAATCAAACAGTTGATTTTGCATTAGATTTTCAACGGCGAAAACAAGTGCATGGAATATGCACCTATACAAAGTACACGAAAAAAACCACTGCACAAAAAAAGCCGGACTAAAATAAATTCTAAGATAAAATATGATTTAATCAGTTCCATCAGAAATATGGAATATGTTAATTGTCATAAAATGATCATTATAAATTGCTAAATGTAATTGTAATATTACAAACATTGAGGAAACATTTATAAAACTCTTTGTTTCTTATCAACAAGTATTTTACAGATTGATAGCATCAGGAAGTTAAGTGCAAATATGAAATAAAGGATGTATATTCCAATTGTACTTAAATTTGACAAATGTTAATTTATTTTTCTTAAGAGAGTATATAAAATGGGTTTAAATAAACTGATCTCTCAGACTTAGAATCACATGTAGAAACCCACGTAGATATACTGGCATGTTATTTCATTACAAACATATTTCGACAAAAGCTCATCTATCCGATGTCTTAACATTTTTTGGTTATTTTACACATGACCTCATACATGGATACATGTATTTCACTGCCATTAGTTTATATTGATTTATGTGTATTATAGTTCACTACCATATTATAAGTAAGGCAGTTAAAACAGCTTACACGTTTAATCAAAAAATATACTTAAAGTCCCAATATATGGACGGAAACATTGGATGCTTTAGTTGAACACTGTTAATATACAATGTGGTTTGTTGACTTGACTGGGGAGTTTTTTACGTCCTACACAAACAACTTAATGCCCTTGGTCGGACGGATGTAGTTTGTTTTTGCACTCATTGAATCAGATAGTGTAGATTGATTGATTGATTGATCTCTCTAGTAAAAGTAGTTCTTATTAGGATTAATGTAATTCTATTTTTAAAAACAACTAATATAATAGAGATAATTAGAATAACAATTCTCGAACTCATTCTACTCTTTGAGGCACCAACGTAAACAAAAGCTTTAACTAATTACACAAATCACCCACTGTCATATTATTCACCACACAAATTCTGTATAATTTTTCAGACAGTAAACAGTCCACATTACTACCCCGACAAATTCCACCATCTTGGAGAATCACAAAACAACTACGGACAAAACAGAGGTAAGGGTATAATACGCATGTCATACAGAGGTAAGGGTATAATACGCATGTCATACAGAGGTAAGGGTATAATACGCATGTCATACAGAGGTAAGGATATAATACGCATGTCATACAGAGGTAAGGGTATAATACGCATGTCATACAGAGGTAAGGGTATAATACGCATGTCATACAGAGGTAAGGGTATAATACGCATGTCATACCGAGGTAAGGGTATAATACGCATGTCATACAGAGGTAAGGGTATAATACGCATGTCATACAGAGGTAAGGGTATAATACGCATGTCATACAGAGGTAAGAGTATAATACGCATGTCATACAGAGGTAAGGGTATAATACGCATGTCATACAGAGGTAAGGGTATAATACGCATGTCATACAGAGGTAAGGGTATAATACGCATGTCATACAGAGGTAAGGGTATAATACGCATGTCATACAAAGGTAAGGGTATTATACGCATGTCATACAGAGGTAAGGGTATAATACGCATGTCATACAGAGGTAAGGGTATAATACGCATGTCATACAGAGGTAAGGGTATAATACGCATGTCATACATCAATTTGGCAAATAACGTTAACTAATTACATTTTATAATATGATAAAACATATTTGAGAAACAATATGTAACAAATTTTATGGGCGTGATGACAGAAAAATAAGCCGCGAGAGATCAAACCATTAATTACTGCAGACTGAAAATTCTGTTAAAATGCAGTAAATATAAAGTTAAATAGAACGCGTTTCTAGTTTATAATTTGCCAACCGATTAAGGTGCTAAGAAAGACTATTATCTCCTAATTATCAACTAATCAATGCGCATGTTTTATTGTCTCGTTGACAGGGCACATCATGTTTTGTTATTTAGTTCCATCAGAACCGACATACTTGCATGATATCCTCGAGAATCTAAATTATCTGGCATTATACATTTCTCTTAAACGACAAATTACAACTGAAAATCACAAAATGTATTTGTAAATATGCTTATCTACAGACATTAACAATTTTCTTCTCATATTCCCCCCAGTTGACGGAACAACCAGAGGGTGATCTATTACACCCCATAGTAAGCATGGCCGTCGATCCATCATGTTCGCACGTACCGTTGCTTAAATTCCTTTTATTTTGAAAGAAGCCATAAACTATAGAGTATAATTAATTCTTCTTTTGATACTTAGTGAATGGGAATATGTTGAAATTATTAAAATTTATATTTATTTACCATTCGAATTAGTTTTGAAATTCTTTTGGTTGTCATTGATATATGTCTGTTTCAAACGATATGTACATTTTCCTTAAAATGTTTTATAAGAACTACCACGTGGGATAATGCTCAATGACTGCATGAGTTCATGACTCCGCAATATTTTAATAAAATCTTACCACTGGCATTTTATATGTACAGTTATATACGCGAGATAAAACATGGCAATATAAAAAAGTGCAAGCCTCAAAAAGTTATGAAATAACTTGTATTAATAACAACAAACTCATTTAAATATTTATATGGGTTTTACTATGGCCGTTTCAATACATTTTGATTACCATCATACGTTGATTCATATTGGCTTTAAAATTGCTTCCATCAATCTAAAAAAAAAAACATGCGCACGAACAGCAAATGTAATACTTGAAGAATAATCTTGTTTGTTTTTTGTAATAATTTGTTTTCTTAAAATGTTTTCATCTACGATATACGATACATAATTAAGACAACATAACACGCTTGCATGTATATGTCTTTGTATTTAGTAAGAATGTTTGGAGAACATCAAAATATGCCGCCATAATATCTTGATTTTAAATACCTAAGGACAAAAATTTGAAATAAACAAAACGTTTATTGTATATACGATTGCTGATTTCACAGAATGAATTTTCTTTATGTGTGTCATAACATACGTTTGAGGAGATTTATCTATAACTAGAATCTTTCTTTTTTAATGATGAAAAGAGGAACGTTATATGGATCTTATTAAAAATAAATAAACGATGAAATGTTTTGTGTGATAAGGATTTTCAGACCTAAGAACTTGGTAATATATAATTATGTACTTTTTAAATAAAAAGACATTGGGCAAACATCTGGTGGTTTTTGTAAGAATAATGAGAATATTCCATATTTCTACGGAGTCATGTTATTCAGTCTTCTAAGATTTAGTGAATAAAGAACAAAGGTAATAAAATTTACATGATGTGTTCTAGAACATAATTCCTGCAGAAAAGTATATATCTTCTATTTCAATATTTTAAACACTAACTCCTTTTCAGTCTGTTTAAGTGAAAGTTATTACACATTGTTTTTTTCTAAATTTCAACTGAAATTTAAAAAACCATATTTTTTACAAATATTCAAACTTGAAATTGATAATATTAAGAAAAAATAATATAGCTATTACTTTGTTATTGCTAAGGCTAGATGCCGCTAAAAATAATACATCTTTAACAAATTCAAGTAAACCTCTATAACTTGGCATTTTGTTTCTGCAAAATTCTGTATTACGTTAGGATTTGTATAATAAACTTATAAATACAAGATATTCTACATTGATAACTAACCTTTGTACTGAAATATTACAATTGTATTTGTCAAATATATAGATTGTGAACAAAAACTGCAAACCAATACTAAAGTGATGTTAGAGTAGAACATATTTTTGTTATCATCAAATTGAGTACATTTGTACTCAGACGAATGACCAAAAGTTCTATTTTAAATTATTCTTGTTTGTTTCCTGTCGTGGTGCATACATGCCACGATGTCACACATTAAGTACCCTTCTATTTGATGGTTCTAGATCTCTTAGAATTAAACATGTGTATATGAATTGAATATAATACTTGCAACATTTCTCTCAATAAACGTTTATATATTTAGCTACAGTTTACTTTGATCAAATTCAGCCGAAAGTAAAAACCAAAAACCCACTCAGAAATCCATAAAACTAAGTGTTTAACAAATTGCCACAAAATAATTAAAACCGAATTAGCCTTTCCTTGGTGATTCTTTGCACTGAAGTGACTGACTTCAAAATATAGGATTCACGGGCACTCGGTACCAATTACATCTTCGTAGATCTTTATCAATAATTAAAAATAAAAATGATTTGTTATTAAATCACGTGCAGTAGGGAAACTCTTGTGGGTGGCAGTCCAGATGTACTGATCTAATCCTGATCACTTTCTTCACACCTGGATGTGAACAATCTTAGTGCAAAACATACTGATCAAAAGCCAGTAACACAGGGGAGTCCAACTATATTAGCCTAATTACTCACTTACGCTTAAATATTATATGTCACTCTGTCCCAAATCATTAGCCAAGTACCAATCCTAAACAGTTCTAACAAATAAAATTCCTGTTTCCAGGAACCGTTTTGCGATTTTCATTAATTTGGTAAACAGTTTATAACCGTTCTGTTCCTTTAATTTAGTAAGTTTATTGTTTCCCGTGTAGCTATGAGGAGCTTTTCACTTCCCTGTCGCTAAATTTCGTCTAAGTTTTGGCATCCATTGCGTCCCATTCTGGTGAGATCAAGATGCTATCCGATAGTTCGTTTTATAGTTGTAGAATATTGTAAAACTAATTATAAACCTTCTATGTCAACTTAACACTGAATAGAAGTTTATATCCGTTTATCTTGTGTTTCAGGATACGATCAACAACAGCCACACTCCAGTAATGTTTCCAGTCTAGATTGTCTATCACTGATAGTAGAAAGTATCAGTCCAAATGCCGCGTCGACCTTAAATAATATGAATCCGACAGATCGACCATTATAAACCAGTCAAAATGGAGTCAGACTTCAAAATGGACACTCCGAAATGCAATCAAAATAAAAAAAATGGAATCGATCGTCAGATTCCACCAGAAGTGCAATTACAAGGAATATTTATATATTTGTAAAGCTTTAATTATTCTGTTTCAAAGGCAGCCAAATACATGTACGAAGCAAACAGATACTCTGCTATTTATAAAGATACAATGTGTATAACAGTGGATTATACCTTTAGTTGTCATTACTTTTACTTGTATTATACGTACGTATTTACTGTTTGACTATTGTATAACCTAGTCTTCATACTTAGATTTGTTAAATCGTATTTTAGATATAATATTTTTATATTTGTTTCATGATTAAAGTTTTTGCCATTCTTAATTCTTTTTTTTAAAAGAGACACTTCATAATGTGTAAATCTGTGCATATACAATCATGAATATGCATCAGAAGTTGGCCCGTGTGCGCTACATCAATCAATCAATTAATCAATCATAACATGACAAACGCTAGTACTATTATTACACTCTATAACGAGCATAAGACTAATATTCTGCGACGGAAACCTTCCTGTTATTGTAAACATATGATGTCCTCTAGCTGAGTGATATTTTTTAACAGTTAGACTTTTTCACAGGAGATTACCATTATTTTTTACCCGGTGGAAAATACCCGGTATATTGTGTTCAAAATCCCTACCATTTCGATATTTCAGGTGGAATAAATGTGAATCCATATCAAAACATATGGTGTCACGATTGTATATTCGTTTTCAATATTCTTTTTCAAATGATCGCTGAATTTTTATTGGTACGATGGTTTGGGGTTTTTTTTGTAAATGCGATAGAGCAATTAGGCCGAATAATAACAGAGGAAAGATAATTAAAGCTAAATTTTTTATTGGTTAATACAAAAGGTCAATCTGAGATGATGTGTCGCCCACGCGACATATCATTCAAACTCTCTCCAGATACCAGGTATATATATATAATGTAGGACATTTTTCTTGCATGTATTCTGATAATGTTTCCTTTCAAGTGTTTCTGACAATGTTTATCAATTTATAAGCATACTATTTTTCATAATATCGATGTCATGCACAAACCGGATATATTGCTAAGAAGACAGCTAACACGAGTTTAAAGTGTCCTAATAAAGGAACTTAATGGGGAGCAGCCATCTTTAGTACCATATACCCCGCCCCTATCCATCGTTTTGTTCAGGTTGTTAGGTCTTCGATAAAACTGTTCTGATTTGTGTCATGAAGGTCCAATACATAAACTCAGCTAAATAAAATAGATAATCGTTTAGGAAATAAGTAAACATAGAAAGATTTACTAGTGTTTATGTGCCGTTCAACACTGAGGCTGCGGGTAACAGCTTTAGTGCGGACAAAGTGTCCTCAACTCTAACATTGATGCCAGTTTTCCTTGTGTGTGATGGGAGTGTGGGTGGGGTGTTTATAACAGGTTCTACAGCTTCTCCCCCCCATTAAAAATCTGGATGCCGTTATATAGCTGAAAGTGGCTTTAAATCTTATTAAAAGGAAACAAACAATATAAACAAGTAACCCATCTGTTACCTTTAAAAGGAGACGTATATGTTCACGAGAAAATCATGGCTGGTACTTTTACAATGCTACTATAACATAATTATTTGTCCTTACTGTACTAACATGCTCTGACTTCAGTTATGTTTTTTATGCGCATGTCAAGATGTAATGCAGCAAATAAGTCCGGAACATTTCTTTTGTCTTCAATACACATGTGTCTTTTCAAGTAGATAATAATCTCAGCAGAATTTCATCCGAATCTAAACTTGACAATTGCTAAATATAAAATATATTTCTTTTTTATTAGTTCAAAACATGAACACGTCGTAATTTGATAAAGAGACCTACAACATCTGGATTTTGAAAGTGAGCCATGAGGTTTTACAACTATTTTTTTAAAAAACGTTGCAAGGTTTTTCACCCATTTCGTGGTGCTAACGAGGCTCTAATAAGAGGAAATTGGTGATAAAAAAGAAAACAAGCTTTCAGCAAATACTTTTCTTATATATCTATATCACAATCCAAAATAAACACTTTGACACGAGTTTGTTGATACAGGCAATACAAGCACATCCAATCCGAAGTATAATGAGTTTTCAAGTCTCAGCAGAATGACGCGTTTCTTTTTGCTATGTATAGGAAACCAGGCCGCTGTTAAAACATTTCTGTTATTGAAATACTGATGAATAAAAATGTCGGAGGTTATATAAATGTTGTAAGTGTTTGAATTATACAGTACGTATTGGTCATGGTTTATACGTCAAACAGCTTTTAGGATGCTCTATTGTAAAACTTAAATAGTTAGTCCAATGCACAGCCTTAAAATCTAACATCTTTACTCATAAAGCTTAGTCCCTCCTACACACTTCCAAATGTAATAGTCTCAAGAGAAGCCTCGATTTTCAACAGCTATATTTAATGTCCAGTGGTTATCATACAGGAAAGGTATTAATGCCATCCGATCTCAAAAAGGTGTTGAACTCCTAATGTTTCGGCCTCTTTGGCTGCACTAAAGATGATGATTTTGAAATTTCCTAAACATTTTACATTGTTTTCAAAGGCGACACCTTTTTTGTATGGTAAAAATATGAACTGAGTCCACACTCTGTCAAAATTACACACTAACTTACACTGCATATAAGTCCAGGCACTTCTCAGAACTTTTTTTACCACTATACCTATATACCATAAAAGGTACTTAACTAGCGACATTCACGTATTTTCACAACTTTTTCAGCTCCCTTTCTTTGACCTACTTATGTTTGACATTTCGCTAAACTAAAAAACTTCCATTCCAAAAATAGTTTGGCAATAACGGTAGCGCAGTGAATATTTTATCATATAAGATCAGTTAAAAAAATACAGTCATATGTGAATTAAGATATTATATTACTACTATATTGTTATTGACTTAATAGAAGAAATAATATTCACAATTTGGGACACTCCACTAAAAATAGTCTATAACAATTTACCAGACTTCTGAATCGACCAATTAGAGCACAATACAATATTCACCGCATTATCTTTATTGTCGATGGAAGTTTAGACACAGTTGATTGCGCATGTGGGCTTGGCTTGACTAAGAGGAAAGGTCGGGGGTGCAATACAGAATTGTGCAGATAAGCGAAAAAAGAGAAACGAAAAAATTGTGAAAATACACGACTAGGTGTAGATTTTAAATATCGCTAGTTTAAGTAACTTGTGTTGTTATAGGTATATTTAAGAAATATTTCATGCTTACCACACTTTATTGCCGTTTTAACATGGATGGGCATTATATTCGTTATTATTTCGTAAAATATCACGAATATAATGAACACCCATGTTAAAACGACGACAGAGTTTTATGAATTAATTATTTCGATTCTGATTATGACAAATGTGTACATTGAAGCGGCATAAAAATGTACGCAACTGTAGGGCTTTCATGTCCGACCAAGAGCATTAAGTTGTCGGTATAGGATATACAAAACTCACCCACTCAATCAATAGCGGTTCCACACTGATCCCGCGATTATCATTATGCAGAGTAGGGAAACAAATAATTTAGTTGCTGTCACTTAAAAGAAATCATGCAAATCTCAGAATTTAGTCAAAATAACAATTGCATTAACAAAAAAACGATAACTATGGTAAGAAAAGTGAAAATTTTTGATAACATACTGAAACCGACAACTTGACCATGTGCGAACTAAATTTACTGAAATTTTAACATGGCTTTATTATAAAGCGAAAGCTTGACGTCTTATAAAATTCTGAGACAAGTGCTGTGCATATCAGAACGTAAATCTACTTCACTTTCAATTTAAGTACAAAAATAGTGCATTTCTGTAATCTACTCTCAAAATCTTTACATCAATTATAACCAGTAAACTTTACCATATTGTTCTTTTATTTATGCAGTTTTTTTCAAAAATATCAAATTTGTTTTGATGCCATGTATGGTTTAAATTTTACTACAACCACTGGACTGGTTCCTGATATTAGGTGGTTCTACACCCCAATACGAGAGCTCACTAATGAACCCAGTATGATGGATCTGTGTAATTTTAACAGAACCGGCCAGACTTCTGATTTTTTTTTATATTTAAAAAATCTTTTTTGCTTAAAACTTCATATATGGGACATAATACACATATATTAGTTAAAAATAATGAAAAACAAAGAGTATAAGTTTCCTTAATCTAACTTTAAGGATAAAACAACATTTTAAAAGCTCTCATTCAATTTTGTATCAAACTATAGATTTTCGGAAGTGCTTACATTCTAAAAACACTGGCTGAAAAACAATCTCGTTGGACAGTTATGCTATACCTTTAACCATTCGCAGCCAAAGCAAAAACAAAAAAAACTAAATTGATATGCACTTAAAACTTCATTCCAAAATAGGATAATGAGGCAATGAGTCCAAATCTGTATTAAGTAAATCAAGTCACAGTAAAATTCAATATGCACGTAATACGCTTTATTTATGTTGCTGTTATTTACATGCTATGTATATATCCAAGATCATTTTGCAAACATTTGCTATCAAATTTCAAACATACATACTGCGGTGTACTTTTACATCAACTGATTTACTATCCTTGTTAAGTTCAAAATATCAATCAAATCAATCAAAGTAGTTTCAAGTAACACGAAATTCTCTACCGAGTGATGGAATAAAGAGGCAGATGTTTTCTCCCTAACGGTGGTCTATTGAACAGACTTGACGGTAATGGAACACGATGTTTCAAATAATTTAAAGTTCATGCTTTAATGGTAATTTGCCGATATTTAAATTGAAATTCGTCAATTGCAAATAGTTTTTTAATAATTTGAACTTAAAAAGATAGCACCTAATTGAGCTCATAGAAAAGTTGTTGCGTTAACTTGTTAGAAAAATAAATATTTATCGAGAAACTTCATTTCCTTCACACGTGCTTAGTGAATTTTGTAATATAATTAAAAATTGGTTTTAGATAATATTATTTTAGACGATGTGTTATATTGATTTATTAACTATTACTACGATCACCAATAAAAATAAACCTTTTCGGAAATTTAATTTTTCTTGATAAAAATTCAAAATGGAAAATGTGTAAACTTTTCAACTCTGCAGCTGCATATTTAAAGCTAATAATTACGGATACTTAAACATTCAAACAACTTATATCCGTGTAAAACTAAAGAAGATTGGTTTAAGGCGCACGTGCTCTATTTAAGTTTCTTCAAACGACGAACCGTTTTGATAGCGCTGATTTTATCATTTTTATAACATAGAGTTACTAATGACAACATGCTGAGAATGATCCATAATTTTCCAAACATTTTTGAAAGCATTTAAGTAAGTAAAGGCATTTAGAAATAAAAGAAAATAAAAACCACAATTAAAGTCATCTTTCAAAGCAAATTAAAGCATGTTATCTACGGGTCACATTACCCACGATGCACCGATAACAGGAAGCAGGGTAGACAAGAAGAGCGATGACAAGGATACGAAACTAATTGATCATCTATATTGATAATGCCGCCATCATTAAACATCTGCATTACACAACACAGGAAAATTCCCTCAACAGTGGTGTTCTATTTTATTTCTGCATCTTTTATTTTATTTGTACATCAAACAGGAGATCAAAGCAATACAAGTATTCAATGTTAGGTACTAACGTTAGACGAGTCTCGTTACAAAAACGAGTAGGCTCAAAATATGAACATTAGTAATCTTAATGGTTAAACTTTACATGCTGTTGATTCTTTGTTCAAAGTTTTGTTGTTTTTTTTTAAATTAAGAAATAATTTTAACCCACTATATGTTAGTTAGGATTCATAGACACACATACCAAACAGTCCGAACTTTTGTATCTTTCTCTTTTAACGGAGGCCACTGACCTATATTACGGTAGAACTGCCACATAAGATTTGTTGCCAGTTTATACCGTACCAAAGTAATACAAGAAATAAAACAGAAAGAGCCAAAATAGAGTGATCTAAATAGTCGGTAACATTCAAAATTAAACAATTTAATACAGGTTCAAAATAAATAATAATACCGTAAAGTAAAATACTTAAAGTTTCGTGCAAGAATTCCTGTTTTTTGAGCTCACGCATCATGTTATATCACACAATACTAATGAGCTAGTGAAACACACAGCGTAGAGAATTCTTGCTCTTTTTATTTGATAGTTTTCAGCATTCTGTCACCTGATATTTATCTTTACATACCTTTATCAATGATATGATGTCTATAGTGAACATATTAATCAATGTTATCACTTATTGATAACCTTTTGGTTTTATATGATCAATGGTGGCACGGTTCCGCCACGTGGCAAAACGAAACTGATCAACGGACATGTAATTATATGAAGAAAAGAAGTCTCGAATTAATCTAAAAAATAATAGCAAAAGAAAAACGCTGTTTACATCTGATATATATGAGATTATTTCAAATGTTTGCAGCTGTATTTTTATCTTCAGTACGTCTACTATTGATCACGTACACTGAGATTGCGGGTTCGAGCCTCAGTTCGGGCAGGGTTCGCTTGACTGCATTCTTAATTGACAAGGATTGGCAGTTTTCCTTCCGAAGGTCTGGGGTTTTCTTCAGGTACACCGGCATCCCCCACCCCCCCCCCCCAAAAAAAAAAAAAACAAAAAAAACTGGATGCCATGATATAGCTGAAAAATTGCTAAAAGTGGCTGGCTTTAAACCACCATTGAAACTAAACCATATTTTTCGATGTTTATAATGCAAATAAATCCACGTATCGAAGTTATGCTTTGCATTGATTCTTTGAATTTGTCAATTCGTTGTTGAAATGTGTTAGTATTATTACTGAAAAAAGGATAATATTGTGCTAAATACATGATTCAAGTCAAATTGCCCCAGGGAAAAATCGCACGTCAAAAAGGTCCTCACTTTTTGCAAAATCGCTCCACTTACAAAATTGCTAGAATAAAATTATTTCTTTTTATTCTGTGTCGATTTAATCTGTCTTAAGAAAATTATAAGCTTAAGATGAAAGAGAAGACAAAGACAAGACAACAAACAATTAATATGTTTATTACAACAGAAACACAAGATAACAAACAATGGGCTCAAATAATATGCACATTTTTTTAGCAATTTGCACTAGCTTACCATACATTCTTCTGGTATGAAGTTGTAAGGTAACTTAAAGTAAAATACAATAGAATAAAATATAAATAAAAAAGTTCATTGAAAAATTCCGGAACTTGTTTTCTAAATTACTTAAAACATTAAAGTCTAAATCAGTACACCATACTTTACAACTGTAGCGGTTTTGCTGAAGTTGGGGGCGTTTTTGAATTCAGCGATTTTTGATAAGTGAGGCGATTTTCCCAACAACTGTGGCGTTTTGAAGGGGGCTATTAACACTGGTCTATTTTTGTAAAAGTGGGAGTTTTTACAGTGGGGCGATTTGACCTGCTACAGTTTCATTAAGTTTAGCTGTATACTAAATAGGACATTACACAGTAGAACGTTCGTCCATATTGTACTCAAACCGTATTGGTCGAAACGCCAGCTAGTCAATCCCTAGGGACAATCGTTATAAATAATATTTTATATAATGGTTTACTAATATTTTATTAATAGGATTGGACAGTAAGCTATTTATTTGTCACTCAAAAATCATATCTTTACAGAACTGAAGTAATATCAATGAACGAAAACGAAAACTGGAGACAGCAAAAATGTCCACCAGAACGATAACGGCATTTTAAGCAGTCCTATATTCCTAGCATTATTTCTATCCTTAAAAAACCTACAAAACATAACCATTGTACATCAGCTCCCGTCATGGGTCGTTTGCATAAACTGGTCAGTTATCAACAGTTGAATATTTATAAGGAATTTTTATTAAGTAATAAAAAATAAATAAAATGAAATAATTAAGGCGTTTGACTTCAGTTTATAAGTGTGATGTGTGTATATATGTGTTTAGTGATGTTTTCTTTCTTAAAAGTGTATCCTTAAAAAGAATGGTTCCACCATATAATAATGCACTTTTGCACCATGTTGCATACACGTGGTTGCGTATTGGGTGAATAAATGATTGTTGAAAAATTGAGACGATAATTAACTATTGTATTATGTATACTACGCGGATTTGTGCGTATTCCACAGGTTAAACATACCTCCGAGGGTATATTGGTGGTATATGGAGGTGACAAAACCACAGGTTAAACATACCTCCGAGTATATTGGTGATATATGGAAATGACAAAAACACAGGTTAAACATACCTCCGAGGGTATATTGGTGGTATATGGAGGGGACAAAACCACAGGTTAAACATACCTGCGAGGGTATATTGGTGGTATATGGAGGTGACAAAACCACAGGTTTAACATTGCTCCGAGGGTATATTGGTGGTATATGAAGGTGACAAAACCACAGGTTAAACATACCTCCGAGTGTACATTAGTGGTATATGGAGGTGACAAAAACACAGGTTAAACATACCTCCGAGTGTATATTAGTGGTATATGGAGGTGACAAAAACACAGGTTAAACATACCTCCGAGTGTATATTAGTGGTAGATGGAGGTGACAAAAACACAGGTTAAACATACCTCCGAGTGTATATTAGTGGTATATGGAGGTGACAAAAACACAGGTTAAACATACCTCCGAGTGTATATTAGTGGTATATGGAGGTGACAAAAACACAGGTTAAACATACCTCCGAGTGTATATTAGTGGTAGATGGAGGTGACAAAAACACAGGTTAAACATACCTCCGAGTGTATATTAGTGGTATATGGAGGTGACAAAAACACAGGTTAAACATACCTCCGAGTGTATATTAGTGGTATATGGAGGTGACAAAAACACAGGTTAAACATACCTCCGAGTGTATATTGGTGGTATATGGAGGTGACAAAAACACAGGTTAAACATACCTCCGAGTGTATATTAGTGGTAGATGGAGGTGACAAAAACACAGGTTAAACATACCTCCGAGTGTATATTAGTGGTATATGGAGGTGACAAAAACACAGGTTAAACATACCTCCGAGTGTATATTAGTGGTATATGGAGGTGACAAAAACACAGGTTAAACATACCTCCGAGTGTATATTAGTGGTAGATGGAGGTGACAAAAACACAGGTTAAACATACCTCCGAGTGTATATTAGTGGTATATGGAGGTGACAAAAACACAGGTTAAACATACCTCCGAGTGTATATTGGTGGTATATGAAGGTGACAAAACCACAGGTTAAACATACCTCCGAGTGTATATTAGTGGTATATGGAGGTGACAAAAACACAGGTTAAACATACCTCCGAGTGTATATTAGTGGTATATGGAGGTGACAAAAACACAGGTTAAACATACCTCCGAGTGTATATTGGTGGTATATGGAGGTGACAAAAACACAGGTTAAACATACCTCCGAGTGTATATTAGTGGTAGATGGAGGTGACAAAAACACAGGTTAAACATACCTCCGAGTGTATATTAGTGGTATATGGAGGTGACAAAAACACAGGTTAAACAAACCTCCGAGTGTATATTAGTGGTATATGGAGGTGACAAAAACACAGGTTAAACATACCTCCGAGTGTATATTGGTGGTATATGGAGGTGACAAAAACACAGGTTAAACATACCTCCGAGTGTATATTGGTGGTATATGGAGGTGACAAAAACTCAGGTTAAACATACCTCCGAGTGTATATTGGTGGTATATGGAGGTGAGAAAAACACAGGTTAAACATACCTCCGAGTGTATATTGGTGGTATATGGAGGTGACAAAAACACAGGTTAAACAAACCTCCGAGTGTATATTAGTGGTATATGGAGGTGACAAAAACACAGGTTAAACATACCTCCGAGTGTATATTAGTGGTATATGGAGGTGACAAAAACACAGGTTAAACATACCTCCGAGTGTATATTAGTGGTATATGGAGGTGACAAAAACACAGGTTAAACATACCTCCGAGTGTATATTGGTGGTATATGGAGGTGACAAAAACACAGGTTAAACATACCTCCGAGTGTATATTAGTGGTATATGGAGGTGACAAAAACACAGGTTAAACATACCTCCGAGTGTATATTAGTGGTAGATGGAGGTGACAAAAACACAGGTTAAACATACCTCCGAGTGTATATTAGTGGTAGATGGAGGTGACAAAAACACAGGTTAAACATACCTCCGAGTGTATATTGGTGGTATATGGAGGTGACAAAAACACAGGTTAAACATACCTCCGAGTGTATATTAGTGGTATATGGAGGTGACAAAAACACAGGCTAAACATACCTCCGAGTGTATATTAGTGGTATATGGAGGTGACAAAAACACAGGTTAAACATACCTCCGAGTGTATATTAGTGGTATATGGAGGTGACAAAAACACAGGTTAAACATACCTCCGAGTGTATATTGGTGGTATATGGAGGTGACAAAAACACAGGTTAAACATACCTCCGAGTGTATATTAGTGGTATATGGAGGTGACAAAAACACAGGTTAAACATACCTCTGAGTGTATATTAGTGGTATATGGAGGTGACAAAAACACAGGTTAAACATACCTCCGAGTGTATATTAGTGGTATATGGAGGTGACAAAAACACAGGTTAAACATACCTCCGAGTGTATATTAGTGGTATATGGAGGTGACAAAAACACAGGTTAAACATACCTCCGAGTGTATATTAGTGGTATATGGAGGTGACAAAAACACAGGTTAAACATACCTCCGAGTGTATATTAGTGGTATAAGGAGGTGACAAAAACACAGGTTAAACATACCTCCGAGTGTATATTGGTGGTAGATGGAGGTAACAAGACCACAGGTTAAACATACCTCCGAGTGTATATTAGTGGTATATGGAGGTGACAAAAACACAGGTTAAACATACCTCCGAGTGTATATTAGTGGTATATGGAGGTGACAAAAACACAGGTTAAAAATACCTCCGAGTGTATATTAGTGGTATATGGAGGTGACAAAAACACAGGTTAAACATACCTCCGAGTGTATATTAGTGGTATAAGGAGGTGACAAAAACACAGGTTAAACATACCTCCGAGTGTATATTGGTGGTAGATGGAGGTAACAAGACCACAGGTTAAACATACCTCCGAGTGTATATTAGTGGTATATGGAGGTGACAAAAACACAGGTGAAACATACCTCCGAGTGTATATTAGTGGTATATGGAGGTGACAAAAACACAGGTTAAACATACCTCCGAGTGTATATTGGTGGTAGATGGAGGTAACAAGACCACAGGTTAAACATACCTCCGAGTGTATATTAGTGGTATATGGAGGTGACAAAAACACAGGTTAAACATACCTCCGAGTGTATATTGGTGGTAGATGGAGGTAACAAGACCACAGGTTAAACATACCTCCGAGTGTATATTAGTGGTATATGGAGGTGACAAAAACACAGGTGAAACATACCTCCGAGTGTATATTAGTGGTATATGGAGGTGACAAAAACACAGGTTAAACATACCTCCGAGTGTATATTGGTGGTAGATGGAGGTAACAAGACCACAGGTTAAACATACCTCCGAGTGTATATTAGTGGTATATGGAGGTGACAAAAACACAGGTGAAACATACCTCCGAGTGTATATTAGTGGTATATGGAGGTGACAAAAACACAGGTTAAACATACCTCCGAGTGTATATTGGTGGTAGATGGAGGTAACAAGACCACAGGTTAAACATACCTCCGAGTGTATATTAGTGGTATATGGAGGTGACAAAAACACAGGTTAAACATACCTCCGAGTGTATATTAGTGGTATATGGAGGTGACAAAAACACAGGTTAAACATACCTCCGAGTGTATATTGGTGGTATATGGAGGTGACAAAAACACAGGTTAAACATACCTCCGAGTGTATATTAGTGGTAGATGGAGGTGACAAAAACACAGGTTAAACATACCTCCGAGTGTATATTAGTGGTAGATGGAGGTGACAAAAACACAGGTTAAACATACCTCCGAGTGTATATTAGTGGTATATGGAGGTGACAAAAACACAGGTTAAACATACCTCCGAGTGTATATTAGTGGTATATGGAGGTGACAAAAACACAGGTTAAACATACCTCCGAGTGTATATTGGTGGTATATGGAGGTGACAAAAACACAGGTTAAACATACCTCCGAGTGTATATTAGTGGTATATGGAGGTGACAAAAACACAGGTTAAACATACCTCCGAGTGTATATTGGTGGTATATGGAGGTGACAAAAACACAGGTTAAACAAACCTCCGAGTTTATATTAGTGGTAGATGGAGGTCACAAAAACACAGGTTAAACATACCTCCGAGTGTATATTAGTGGTATATGGAGGTGACAAAAACACAGGTTAAACATACCTCCGAGTGTATATTAGTGGTATACGGAGGTGACAAAAACACAGGTTAAACATACCTCCGAGTGTATATTGGTGGTAGATGGTGGTGACAAAACACAGGTTAAACATACCTCCGAGGGTATATTAGTGGTATATGGAGGTGAAAAAACCACAGGTTAAACATACCTCCGAGTGTATATTAGTGGTATATGGAGGTGACAAAAACACAGGTTAAACATATCTCCGAGTGTATATTGGTGGTATATGGAGGTGACAAAAACACAGGTTAAACATACCTCCGAGTGTATATTGGTGGTAGATGGAGGTGACAAAAACACAGGTTAAACATACCTCCGAGTGTATATTAGTGGTATATGGAGGTGACAAAAACACAGGTTAAACATACCTCCGAGTGTATATTAGTGGTATATGGAGGTGACAAAAACACAGGTTAAACATACCTCCGAGTGTATATTGGTGGTATATGGAGGTGACAAAAACACAGGTTAAACATACCTCCGAGTGTATATTAGTGGTATATGGAGGTGACAAAAACACAGGTTAAACATACCTCCGAGTGTATATTAGTGGTATATGGAGGTGACAAAAACACAGGTTAAACATACCTCCGAGTGTATATTAGTGGTATATGGAGGTGACAAAAACACAGGTTAAACATACCTCCGAGTGTATATTAGTGGTATATGGAGGTGACAAAAACACAGGTTAAACATACCTCCGAGTGTATATAAGTGGCAGATGGAGGTAACAAGACCACAGGTTAAACATACCTCCGAGTGTATATTAGTGGTATATGGAGGTGACAAAAACACAGGTTAAACATACCTCCGAGTGTATATTAGTGGTATATGGAGGTGACAAAAACACAGGTTAAACATACCTCCGAGGGTATATTGGTGGTATATGGAGGAAACAAAACAGCAAATCAACATTATTTTTAGGGACAGACCATTTAACTTATAGGGGGGGCGGGCCTTGGTTTCTTGTTTTGGTCAGAAAATATTAATTTTTTGAAGGCGTCGCGACAGAATATTTTTTTTCAATATTAGCATTATTTTACATAGCAGAAATCCTTCTTCAGAATATTTTTTTTCTTACCCTCTGCTTCCAAAATATTTTTTTCATCAAAAATCATTTTCAAAATATTTTTAGGAACAAACCAAGGCCCCCTCCTCTGCAAGTTAAATGGTCGGTCCCTTATACACCAGTATGTAGTGTTTTTTTTCATGTTTCAATTTGTTAAAATTTTTAACGCTATGATAGAGATATAATAAATGCTGCATACATGCATCTCATAAACGCATTGCACATCCAGCTGGAGAAGCAAAGGTAAATCATATGATCCATTTGCAATAAAACGAGTGTCGTTTGCACGATGAAAACGCGTATAAATGCAACCCAAATACGGTTTTCTTGTATTCTGTGCAAGTTTCACGCTTCTCTTTAGCAACATTTTTGTTTGAGGTAAAATGATCCATACATTTTCGAGTTTCTTAATGTAAAATAAGTACTAATTATTTGAAAGCGTCTGTAAGTATTCCCAAGTCGTCAGCATATCTCTTTATATCTTTAAAAAACACAATATAATTACACAGAAAACAAAACGGTTATTAGAAACTTATTTCCGTGATATGTTTGAGCTACAGGAGTCTTTAATCAATATCATTACCGGAAAATTGCTCTTCACATGATAACTATCGCT
Organism: Limnoperna fortunei; assembly: GCA_944474755.1. Lineage (NCBI taxonomy): Eukaryota > Metazoa > Mollusca > Bivalvia > Mytilida > Modiolidae > Limnoperna > Limnoperna fortunei. Next base: position 72,963,408 of record OX104118.1, read on the forward strand.
GTTTCTTTTATTGGTGGCAAATTAAGAAATGCCTCTATACCGTTGACAATTTATCAAAGCCATGAGGAAGCAATCAACAACCCCTAACTGCACATTACAATCAACAAACTAATTAAAACATCTCTCCCATGACGCAATTAAGAGTGTAAATGCTGCTTAATTAACTAGAACCGTTAGACGGGCTCTCCGCCGAAGATCTACGTTGCTTTTCAACACGCTTGACTCTCTGCTTGTCGCACTTAACTCTTGACTCCTGTGTCGCTAGTCACGTGGTTAACATGCTGTCTTTGATAAATATATATTTTATGCCATTTTGTCAATGACTTCCGGTAGATAGAGTCAATCAGACTATGTGTCAAGTAGGAATTAGACAGTTCCGGTTGACAGTGAAGTGGCGCACTTGTGTGGTTAGAACAAAATGGTGATGAATGATAAATTAACAGCACAAAGTTTTTAAAGTCTTGAGAATCGTCGTAATGCTTATAGATGTAGAAAGGATGGACGAAGACTTTGTCTTTTCCTTTGCACTCCTATAAACTCTGTGCCCTTACAACATAAAAATCTAATAACTGTACTTTTCTTTTCTGTCATATCCGGTTTCATTCAGTGTTTGTCAAAATGTATTGCCAGTTTAGTCTCTTTCATATAAACGTTATGTACTTAACGTGTTGTGGTGGATAAATATTCCAAAGATTTTTTTTAGTTGAAACCTAAATAATCGCAAGATATACATAATTTTATCTATGTAAAATTCCTCAAAATGACATAGGGTGTCTCTCGCTTTATTCAGACTTTGTCTCCACTATTGATTAAACATACTACTAAAAGTAAGGAGTCAACTTATATTTTCAGCCATCAAACAAGCGTAGGCTGTTTCCTACTTTGTTCAGAAATATCGACAGGAACACAAAGAATTCGGTACTGGAATACTTTTGACTCGTTTCGAAGAAGAGGTGATTTAATTTTTATGGGGAAGAGGTCTGAGTCATGAACCAGTATTGTACCGTAAACTATATTGCTCAAGACACAGACCATCCGACAAAGGGCATTAGGTTGTCGGTGTAGGACGTTAAAAAATCCCCCCCCCCCCCATTCAAGTCCAGACAAAAGAAGATTTGGGTTTTAATGTACTCTTTTAGTGAACTGTTTCTGTCATAAATTTGTATTTTTCAATGTAAACATTTTTAGTTAAATTAATGTTTTGATATTTGGTTCGCATAGCTTTAATGGCAACATGAACAATATTATTTTCAGACATGCTAAAAAGCTACATCCATCATTCTGGGAAATCAACTCCCTCTCCTTCATTCCCGGAAATCATTACTCGACCCCATCTATGCCTTCTTTATTAGTATTTTTCCGTTCTTATATTGTATATATGTATATATAGTAAATAAATAAACCAGCAAATTAAATTTTGTTTATTTAAATTGCCAAAGGAAAAAATGCACGGTTTATAATTAAAATTTAGTTTTTTTACATAAAAACCAATTTTAATTCAAACACAAACAATTTTTAGGAACGAGGGTGTTTATGAAAGTAAATTTATTTATTTATTTATTTATTTATTTATTTATTTATTTATTTATTTATTTATTTATTTATTTATTTATTTATTTATTTATTTATTTATTTATTTATTTATTTATTTATTTGTTTATTTATTTATTTATTTATTTAATGTATTCACCAAACTCTCATCATAATTATACTACATGGGAATAATATTAATGAAAGGATCCCACGTGAACTGGTCGACATAAGTAGTTAGGATTTTCTTTTGATCCAATCCACTTAGTTAGTATTTAATATTCTTCTGTTAATTATATTTTCGGATTTTCATCTTTCGCAGACCTTTACAAATTTACAAAACTGCACAGCATGTTGTTAAGACATAGACTTCATAAAAATGTCCAATAATATGTTGATATTTCTTTATCACAATCATGAGAAAATTTTATAGGGGAAGAGTTAATGGATTTTCAAGACATCTTAACTTCAATTAATATCGTATCGGAAGCTGTGCATGGATGTTAGAATTTATTTGAGACTTAATATATTATAAATGTAAACTTATTTAGGAATACATATATAAAAGTAAATTTTACATTTTTGTAACAAATATGAAATAAGGACAAGAAATAGCATGCAAATAAATGCGCAGAGATTTGCAAAAAAGGTTGTCATACTAGTATTTATACGTCTTAGTATATAGCGTTTGGCACCACTGTTAAAAGTTCACAAAACGCTGTATATAAAACGGATGTCAATAATGCGGTTGTAAAAATTGCTTTAATATCCCTTAAGTAAAGCTATCATTTGAAATACATATTTGCAAGAGGAAATTTCGTGTAAACAAAAGTTTATTAATTAGAAAACAAAATTTTCATTTTGAACGAGTATTGAATAAAAAACTGGCAATATTTAGATGGGTTTGAGACCTTTAACAAATGAAGACAGTTTCAATAAACTAGTATTTTTAAAGGTTTGGATCAAACAGAGCTGTATCCATCCTTTGAGCAATAAAGACACTCGATTTATTGGAAACTAACATTTGTTTAACTAAGATTTCCCCCATAAATCTTTATGTAATTGTAAAACAATAAGCAAGACCATGTCATTTATACATTCAGAACGTTTTTTAGTCACTTATTTGTTACGAACACATTTTTACAATTAATTACCGTTTGATTACAACCTTTGACTGTAAATTTACACTTAAAAAAATTGTAATAACATTTTAGATATGCGTTTTTTTCTTCATAATTTGTCCAAGAATTTTAGAGTACAATATTCATTTTTGTCAGATTTACATGTTTTTTTATTCATGTCTAGTCGGTCGTTTTCGTTACCGCTACTATTTAAAAAAAACCATTTTCATTTGGCGTCAACCGATGTTATAACATAAATAGTTGAACGAAAATCTTCGACATATATTTTCTTAGAAAAATATTAATGCACAAAACGTTGTATGTGAGCGAATTTAAATACGTGTGAGTATAAAATGGTTATTTATTGTTCACATAGAGGTAGGACACTATTTTAATGTGCGATTGCTCATAAAACTAAATAACGTAAAAAAACAAAAATGACGTTACGTTCGGAGGCAATATAACGTCCGCCATGTCAAATTCCTTATTTCACATAAATAGCACACGAAATCAATTTTGTTGAAAATGTGCAACTTTATAAAGTGTATATTTGATGCAGTTTGTCCCTTTGGATAAGTGCCTTACATTAAATTAAATTAATTAATTTATTTTTGTTACAGTATGTAAATAAAAATAAAAATAAATAAATAAATAAATAAATAAATAAATAAATAAATAAATAAATAAATAAATAAATAAATAAATAAATAAATAAATAAATAAATAAATAAATAAATAAATAAATAAATAAATAAGTCTAGAAGATTATGCAACGATACAAATGACGGTGTTTCTTGTAAAAAATCTAGACATAGACTGACCAACGAATGGCCTTAGTCATTGAGTGTCAATATAAATAATTAGCGTAAATAAGTCATAACATATTGATCTTAAACTTTCTCACTCCAACTGAACCCAAAACGTTCCCCAGTCCGCCATGCGCGGACGTGCCGTGTTGCTACTTGGCTTTTCTCAAATATTCCAACAAGATGTAATCCAAATTACCAAGGTGACAGATTCTTTACGCCAGACGCGCGTTTCGTCTACTTAAGACTCATCAGTGGCGTTTAACACTAAAAGCTTGATGTATTTTTTCCTTTGTAGATGGAATAATATAAGTCCGCTGGGATCGTGTAAATACACAATACAGGTAGTTCAAAATATTTATTTAAAAAGTCTAAAGAGATTACCAACCAGTAAACTTATTAAGTATCGGATCGACAAACATGACCATAGAGCATAAACAAAAATAATATACAAGTCTAGAAGATTATGCAACGATACAAATGACGGTGTTTCTTGTCAAAAATCTAGACACAGACTGACCAACGAATGGCCTAAGTCATTGAGTGTCAATATAAATACATGTAAATAGCGTAAACAAGTAATTACATATTGATCTTAAACTTTCTTGCTCCAACTGAACCCAAAACGTTTCCCAGTCCACCATGCGTGGACGTGCCGTGCTGTTACATGGCTTTGCTCAAATATTCCAACAAGTCTAGAAGATTATTCAACAATACAAATGACGGTGTTTCATGTAAAAAAATCAAGACATAGACTGACCAAAGAATGGCCTTAGTCATTGAGTATCAATATAAATAAATAGCGTAGACAAATCATAACATATTGATTTTAAACTTTCTCACTCCAACTGAACCCAAAACTTTTCGGACGTGCCGTTTTGCTACTTGGCTTTTCTCAAATATTCCAACAAGATGTAATCAACATTACCAAGATGACAGATTCTTTACGCCAGACGTGCGTTTCGTCTACTTAAGACTCATCAGTGGCGTTTAACTTTAAATGCTTAAAGTATTTTTTCATTTGGAGATGGAATAATATACGTCCACTGGGATCGTGTAAATACACAATACAGGCAGTTCAAAATATTTCTAGAAAAAGTCTAAAGAGATTACCAACCAGTAAACTTATTAAGTATCGGATCGACAAACATGACGATACAGCATAAAAAAAATACAAGCCTAGAAGATTATTCAACGATATAAGGCGATCTATTTAATTTTGGAATGATTGAAGTTCAGACCCAGTGATGAGGTATCGGTCTTACTGATTACACGTACGTGCATTGCATACAGGTAAGCGCGTTTGTATATCAATTAACAAGAACTGCTTGAAACCAGGAACCTATAAATCGTTATATAAAATAGTTACTGGTCTCAGTTGAAACAGAATATACACCTTTAGGTATGTAGCCTTCCAGCATACATGGGAAACATTATCCGATCGACGTTACGTATTTATCCGAAGCAAGGTCAAAGTTTTATAGAGGCCTCGGCGGTCAAGTATTAAGGCAGATAGTCATCTACAGTTGATAAAGCTCCTGTAAAATCTTAGGTTCCCAGTACGAGACTTACTGCGGGCATGGCGTTCTTAACTCATACTAAACTGAAAATGATTGCCAGTTTTCCTGCCAACATACAGGATTTTCATCGCGTATTTTAGCTTCCTCCCCAATAAAAACTGGACACCATATAATAGCTAGAAAATTGGTGCAAGTTGCATTAACTCCGTTCAAAAATTTAAACAAGCATCATTTTATACGTCGTATAATTATGTATTTTTAACCGTATTTTAGGTTGCAAAAACAATGCAAAAAGTTTTTTCTTAATCCTTAGACCATAGCCGTCAAGAACGACAGGAGCAAAGAAATACCGGATGTCTTTGTCCTGTAAGCGGATTTTTATGAAAATCGTATACAGATATGTATCAGCAAGGTCACCACTGATCAAGTATTTGTTAAAAGCAAATTTATGTCAAAGGGGTTTATAACAGCAAAATGTCTGATGAGGTAACATATCATGCAGAGCCAACCAACTAGATTTACTCCTTAGAAATGTAAATTGCATTGAAAATTGCAATGCAAATATAATATACAATTATTTCATGCAGGTTGAGTGAATTATTGCTTCGAGGTGCTGGAGATGACTTTAGAACTATTGCACAAGGCCGAAGTCCAAGGACAACAGTTCCAAAGTCGTCCCTAGTACCGAGGAGCAATAATTTGACTGTTCCTGAAACATACGCAAAATAATTGTTTAATTACCTTACCTCATGGCTACTTATTAAAGCAATTATGAAAATTTGTCAAAATTACAGCATATGACAATTTTGATAAAATAAGTTATAAACATGTACTATACTTCCGAGGCAATAGAACGCTATTTCATATTGTAGGTTTTGTGCAATCTACAATTCAGTACATTTTCATATTTTTATTTGTCCATTTCAGTTTTGCTGAGCTGTTTCCTCGTTTGAGAGTTTGACCAAGCCTTTCTTTTGCTAGAATGTCTTGTGTGGCACAAATATTGCAGTTATTCTCCTTGGCAGTATTATAGATAGGATTGTTTTAAATTCGTATTATTCACCAACACTATTAAGAATCCAGACGTACAACAAATTAAATAAGCATTCATATTCAAATGATATATTATAGCTATTTTGTTCTTTTTGTCATCATCCTTAACTGTCGATTGGTATTCAAATCTATTCACAACAAAAATGATGTACACAGAATCGGCAATTATCACCGACGAAGTAGCAACTAAAATGATGTATGAGAAAATTATGTCCTTAATAGAAAACACAGTCGTATATCTTGCCGTTTACCTGGCAGGAGATTTGTCTGACTTTTTGTCAGACCCTATTATTAAATTTTGATATAAAATACTAATGTGATACGGCCATGCATACACCCTATGGCGAATAACTGTCCTGGCACGCGTTTTATTTTATTAAGTGTTTGACCAGCGGATAGAACTCAATAAAATATCTGCAGAACTGACCAGAGTTTTGAAGTCTGGACGTCCGATAACAAGCTCCCGCTGACCACTGCGAAACATAAAACTTGATAACAAAAAGACTGAAGGGAAGGAGTAAAGAAACAGATATCTAATAAAAATCAAACGTCTTCTAATACTGGACTAATAAAGGTACTATATCCATTTGATTTGTTTCCATACGTTTGCTCTTAGACGGTATGTTACTGCTTAAAAAATACAGAAATAAAACAAAAATCAACTACACATAAAATAAAAAAAAACAAACAAACAAACAAAACTAAAACAAAGTCAAATATAAACAGAACATAGTATTTTGTAGCATATATACTAGACTTTTAATTTAGTGATTATGCTGAGTAAAATGTATGTCATAGGTTCATGGAAATCGATAATTTCTGCAGGTTTATGTCATTATTGGTTATCCTTTTGAAAATTAAAATTTATGAACAGATCTACTGCACGGTTTTTATTTCAAATTGCATTCCTTTCTAAAAAAGTTTATAAATATAGCAGTAGTATTTGAAAGCGCTAACACATCCTAGATGATAAACTTTCTAACTGACATTCAGATTAAAAGGAGTTGTCATTCTTAGACTCATCCTTGGATGTTTTGTGTGCAGAATCTCCACTATAGTAATTTTATGATTGATATGATTGTTTTATACTGGAAAAAACAAAGAATTCAGTTCTAGTTATTCACTGTCCATGGATAGTAATTGCAGTATAATCATATAGATAAAACAATTCTAATTTATATACAACAGCTTTTATCTAACAATGCCGTATGAAACTAATATATTTGTTCTTTTGTCGGGTTTTTAGTCTGATATATTTGTAAGCAGAGCTAGTTCCCTACTGCCATATATATTTTTTTATGTGTATGACAATCATAATTGCATGTCTGTGCCATAATTTGGTTAATAAACATATTTGGTCACTGTCACTTGGTCAATGGTACCTGGATATTCTTGCTTCATCAGTTAAGACAAGTAATCTTTGCGATCAGTCGTAAGCGACAGGCGATAAAACCCATACAGGACGATTCTGATAACTGTTGTTGGCATGCTGAACATGAAATATTAAAGTGTAATCATTGTATGAATGTATGTTTCAATTTACAGACTTACACCATCTTAATAAGGTAAATACATGGTGCACTATTAAATAAACTTACGGCATTCTTAAAACTTTTATTTTTCAAAATTGGGACAAGTCTATCGTATTTTCTTTAATTGTTTACGATCAATAGTGAAAAAATATATTACCAAAATTGGCCTAATTTATACCAAGGGTTTCTGTGTGTCATATAAATCACCGTGTTAGCTTGTTTACATTCAATATACATACTTTCTCACGAGATCAAATCGGTTTTATTGTTCGTTCAGTTGATGCATTTGTAACTAAATGTTTCTAAATTAAAAATCAAAGAAGAAAAGATGTAGTTTGAACATAAGACTTTTTTACGGCAATTCTCAAGGCCTGTTCGTGTAGTTTTCAAAGATTCGCAGATTGATTGCTATAAGTATCTGTTTTACTGCTTCGTTCTATATCGTTTGAAAAAGACAACTTCTAAGCCAAGAAAAATAGTTTACAAAAAAGCAAAGAAATAATTAATCATTTTGTCAATGCACAAAGAAAGATCTTAATTAACTTGTAGTCATAAAAACGTAAGTATGGAAAATTTAGCGTAAATTAGTTTGTTTAAAGCGTCATGTAACGTACTTCAAGCGTGATTCCCTCTTCCGACCAATAACAACGTGTCAATACTCCATCAATGGCGGCAGACAAAAACATTACACGTCATAAAAAAATGGCAAAATTAATTGACAGCTAGGAGCAGTATTTACATCTTTAAACGGTTCATCAACATTTTGTATGAGATTTTCATTCTCTAGACCATAATGTTGTATGATCTAAATTCGCAGAACTGAAGATTTGTTTGTTTTATTTTGGTTATCCACAAACTGACACTGGCACTTCGTTTTTATGAGTCAATTAATGATATTAACACATTCAATTATTTGACAAACGAGTATAAATCATTCATATCTTTAGTTGCAATTAAAAGATGTAAATATTTGTTGTAAGATTAAAAGAACTGCAGAAACTTTTTGTATCAAATGTAAATGTAAAAGATATTTTTATTTTAATGATCTCTTTATTCAGTAGATTTCTTCTCAACATTTGATAGAAACATACAACCATGTCGACCTTGATATTTCATCGAGCGAAAGAAACAAGGAAAGTAAAAGCGATTTTCATAGTGCTTTTTTCTCGTTTCCATTTTCGCATTCGCGTTTTCTGCATTTTATGACACAACACGAAATCGACAGAAACTCAGTCCCCTTTATGTTACAAAGTTATTCTTCAAGACTGCGCAGTTATTTAGTTGGTATTTATATTGATGTTAAGTTACAATAAGATAGTTCCCACTAAGAACATTCCCCCCGAGTCATTCCTAGGGACCATACAAAGCAATATTATCCCCGTTTGAATTTGTATAATGCAATTCCCTGATAACGTTACAAGGTTTTTAGATCTATTTTGTCCCTGTGTCGTGTAAATATAAGATTTAGTTAACGCACATGTTCTTATGCACGTTTATACAATTATTAAAGTACGTGTTACTTTCTTTATAAGGTAAGGGTCGTGTTTATAAAGACAAATTGTTTTTAATTAGGTTCTGTTGGCTAACCAAGAATTAACAAACACAAATATTATCTATAAAGTCAACAGAAAAATGAATTATTGCTGTCTGGTTCAATAAAGAAAACTCATTACTCACAAAAGAGCTATCATACCTTGCTGACGGAGTCTGCGGTTTACTACGTTAAATCATTATTGTTTTAATTAAAGAACCTCGTGTTTGTAAAATAAATTTCTTTGTCGACACAGACGATTAGAAGTTCCGTTAAAGTCATCAGTAATGGTTAAACAAATTCGAATATAAGAGATACAATAATTGCTAAGAAATGTTTGCTTTTCAACTCAATCAAGAAAAGGAATGCTATTAAACAGAAATAATCATAGCTCGTGGAAAATAAATTGTCTAACATGCACATATAAATAGGTGAAAGAAAGCTATATAAATTCCAAGTTAAATTATAAACCCTTTAAAATGGCTCCGAATTCCTTACTTTACATGTATTTGTTTTCACGAATTATGAAACATTAGGTTGGTCACGAAGCGTGATGTGGAACGGCAATGTGTAAGATACTTGTTAAGCAAAGGTTTAAAGGTCTTGCATTTCCGTTGCTAATATATTTAATTTGCCTTAATGTTTGTCAATCAATGAACCAATTAATCGACATACTAACTATATAAAAACTTGATTGAAGTCTAATTATATAATATACAAAAATCATAAGTTGTAGAGCTTTTATCAATCAATCAATCAAAATCAATCAATCAATCAATCAATCAATCAATCAATCAATCAATCAATCAATCAATCAATCAATCAATCAATCAATCAATGTTATTATATTGCTGACTTTTGTTGAGTATGAGGAGCTCACGAGTTAAAGAATATTCTTGAAACCATTCATTATGGTAGAAGATTGCAAGATAATGTTTGTTACATTGCTTTTTAAATCACTGTTTCAGTTAACACGTTTGACATTCACTAGAGTCAAAACGTTTGATTTACACTACAGTCGAAACGTTTGGCGTGCACTGTTTCCGTCGACACGTTTGACGTCAATATCCGTCGACACAATTGACGTACGCTGTTTCAGTGGACACGTTTGACCTTCACTAGAGTCGAAACGTTTGATTTATACTGCAGTCCACACGTTCGACGTGCACTGTTTCAGTCGACATGTTTGACTTGCACTGTTTCCGTCGACACGTTTGACGTACACTGCTTCATTCGACACGTTTGACGTACACTGTTTCAGTCAACATGTTTGACGTCCACTGTATCAATCGAAAACTTTGACGTGCACAGTTTCAGTCAACACGTTCGACGTACACTGTTTCAGTCGACACGTTTGACGTACACTGTTTCCTTTGACACGTTTGACGTACACAGTTTCCGTCGACGCGTTTGACGTACACTGTTTCAGTCAACATGTTTGACGTACACTGTATCAATCGAAAACTTTGACGTGCACAGTTTCAGTCGACACGAGTTTCAGTCGACACCTTTCACGTACACTGTTTTAGTACACTGTTTTAATCGAAACCATTTTCAAATAATTTTCCTGCAGAATACGTAATATTTTGGTTTTATACACAAATCATACATTTTTGTGAGTGCAATCTGTTCAACGAAAACTAGAAAACAGGCGTCAAATTAACGACAGAATTTACCTAGAACAATCATCATAAAATATAAAGAAAGAATTCTTAAAATATCTTCCCACGCTTGAATGAGATTTCTTCACAGAAACCAATTACGTCCGAATACCACAATTCATGTATGAATAATGGGACATATTCTACTGAAAATTAAGAAATAGTGATAAGACTTGCTTGACATAGATATATGTCCTGGAAAGTCATTTGATAACTAACTTAGTCAACGGTATGCCAAACTAATTGTGGCTAATTCCTGAGTATTGCGTTAATTTGTCGCTTGTCAGGAATAAATAAATAGTTTCGTACCGGTGTATTGCAGACGATAACTCGAAGCTTACAAGATGTCCTTGATAATCCGTATATAACATATGCAAATTTTAGAAACCCCCGAAAGAAAAGTATTAATGCATCGAAAGAAATATATTCCTCAAAACAAATTATTACATACAGTAGTACCGTTTTGTACATAGAGATACAAAATTTACTTTAACGTTAAATATATCAAACAATTATAGACTTATAACGGTCTGCGTATAATAGATGCTTTTGAAAAATCTGTTTTATTTTTTTTTTTTGAGAATTTTTGGTTTTTTTTATAATGAAATTGTTTTTTGTTTTGCCATCAAAGTAGTTGATTACACTATCATTTCAGCAGGCTTTATAGATACTGAAAAATATGTAAGTGGGATATAGCTAACCGATAGAGCCTCCACTAACCTTCACCTGGAGACGCGACGGGCAGTTCAACCTCATAGTATGACACTAGAAGAAACGCCGAAAAAAATTAAATACATGTATGAAAGCAGATAAATTTGGCAGTATAAAAACGATTTGTGTTGATTTTTATAATACAGATTATATAATAAAGTATATGTGACAAAATATTATATTTTATACAAATAAGACTTTTATAATTTTTTCAATGTACCATAATGTTATTAAGAAGTATATTGAAAACGTAAAAATGAAGGTAACAAAGGTTGGGTTGTTGTCAATCAAAATGTGCATAATTCAAAATCCGATTCCTTTTTCCATCTGGACTCCTTTCGTTTGGTGCAACAACTGTACATGCTTGTTGTATCACAAGGCTTAAAACTGAAGGATCGTCTCAGCAAAACGATAATAATCACGACTATAACATAACTGAACATAGAATGTATTTATGAGTAGAATCGTAGTCTAATTGTCTTAATATATTTTTTATGTCAGCATATGACATGTACAGATTATCTCCCCTAAGCCATATTAGGAGCTGAGGATGCAGTATACGGTTCTTTGCATTAAAATATTATCAACAGAGGTCGTGGTCTTGTTTTGTCAAATAAAAACATGTGTGACATTTTTGCATAGATCCAATTGTACTGGAAATGTTGTACATATATTTAATTTGTGTCCTGCATTTTCATTTTCATGGTAATTTGATAAGATTTTTTATAAAATCATCGATAAAAATCAGCTGTTTCATGTGAGAAAATCGGACAAATCATTAGCATTTACCTTCATTTGAAAAATTCTGACACTGTAACGCCTAACAGAAGAGCAATATGACATATATATTTGTTTATTTAGATCAATTTCCAAGCAGAAAAACACTGGCAAAATACTTGTCATCCACCTCGATTTCACACAATTTTGTTGACAAGGAACATGCTATTTTAATGCATCAGAGAGATCTAAAGCTAGGAGTCAAATGGTCTTATAGGCAGTGTCGGGGTTTTACTACTATAACAAGGATGACAACCAAATATTATATATATTTCTTTTCTATAAACATGACACTTTCTACTGACACTTCAAAAATTTATTGCATTTCATTTATCATAGATGTGAGTAAACTGCAACTGGACCGTACTACTATATTAAGGAATTTCACAGGGGGACATCCGAAACTAAACTACAAAACCGTATACTGGTACCTGACGGACCAAAAGCATTCATATTTTGTAAAGTGGTTGATATAAGACAACAGAAGTCTACAGAAACCAGATAGTTCATTATCTAGGTTTTGTATAAGTGTTAGAGCAACGAAGAGTTCTAGCTACAGTCAGAAAAGTTGATAAATTCCTTCAAACGTTTAATGTCAGGTTGGTCAAACAATGTCACTCCAGCGATACCTGAAAACACCAAGGCCTTAGTTTTAACGTCACCATGTTACAATATCAGAGAAGTATACATGCAGTAGTTGTCAGTTCTGTTTGCAGATTGTCGAAAGTAAATACAGTTACATGTTGCCATTAAACAATTTTGTATCTCCACATGTTTTAGTTATAAGTAGTGGACATCAAAATCTGACGTGGCTAATACACATCTCTCAAGCCAAGTCATTGTTTACATGTAACACATAAACATAAGCTCTGTAGAGCTTTTAAACCGACAGAACAAAAATTGAAGACGAGATAAACCGAAATATACGAGATAAACCGAAATAGACGAGATCAATAAACATAAAAAAAACTGAAAACGAGTACAAGTAACAATATAAAAAACGAAAACAAGGTCGGGTTTAGTTTAAACTAGAACGAATAATCATACCCTCGATTTTTTGCGAGGTATCCGAAAAATCACAAAACTAACTTCGGATTATAACGGCAGTAAAATTCGGCCGATTCGACAAATCACAAAACTAACTTCGGATTATAACGGCAGTAAAATTCGGCCTAAGTTTAAACATATTCTATTTGTCAAAATATACAAATTGGATTGGACACAAGTTAAACTAACTTATGAAGTCCTCTCCATAACATAGTCTAACAATACAATGAGTATACAAGGTCAGGTAATAGCTTAGCATTAATAAAGCTATTACAAGGGAGATTTTATTGTAGCATTACAGAATTATTTGAAGACGTATTGATGTGACTTTATAATGCAAATAAAATACATTAAAATGATGCCAGATCAAGCATCTTTTAAACTCTTAGAGATTAAGAATTCTTACTCGTGACATCACAATACGGGTTATACATGCGAAAACATATTACATATTACTATTGCTATTATGGTGCTACGAGTGCTATTATGATTAACATCGGAATGATAGTAAGCATACAGTAATGGAGTGTTAGTAGATTGATAAACTTCAAATTATATTAACCACAATTTAAACTCCATAAAAACATGGACAAGAGTAAAGTTGTAGCTTACTACAGCTCAAAATCACAGCTTTGTACGATAGAAGTGGGTGTGGTCAAATAAAAAAAGTCGATTAGTTTGATAAAATGACTACTAAAATTCTAAAATATCAATAAAATATCACATTCAAAAAGAAAGATTTTGTGAGAACTATTTCTTGATTTTGAAATGTCTTTTAATTAGAGCGAGTTAACAATACTTAAAAATACTATACATTTATTGACTTTGATACCTGGTTAATACCTGCTTTTATCAACTTGAAAAAATTATATCCACCGTGTATACGGCAAGTGTGGATATTATTTTTGACGGTTGATAAAAATAGGTATTAACCTTTATAAAAGTCGATTAATGTTTTATTATATGACTGTTTTTACTTTTACACTGGAAGATTTCTAAACAATTTTTTTCAATAATAACAGTAAACTATCATATTTTACATTAAAAGAAATTAACATTTTCTAATTCAAATTTATTTTAATATTAGAGCAATTATGAAAAATTGGCAATCAAGTTCCTGTTCATTGACAGTTGCAAAACTTGTCTGCTGCTGCTTGCCAGCCATTTGGAAACAATGTTAACAAATAGAATGTTTTAAAAGAATGATTGAAATTGGCTGATGTTTTTAATTCAACCAATCAAATCAATTCTTGTTTCCTATTGTTGAATTCTATTTTTATCTACTCAAAATCAAAACACTTTTATATCAGTCTATTTTTATCTACTTTGAGGTTAACACAACGTCTGCATAATACTTTTCAATATACCATGTGCCAATCAAAATCAAGATAAATGTTAGTCATATAATAATGTATTTTAGTTTAGGTTTTGCTAATGAATTGCATAGAAAATCTTAGATATAATCGTATTCGTTTATACGATTTATTAATTCGTTTGTGCGGTTTTTGAAACCGTTTGTACGATTTATTAATCCGTTTGTGCGGTTTATTAAATCGTTTATACGGTTTATTAAATCGTTTCCTTGATAATCAAATGTAGATGACCAACTACCTAGACCATGTGGTCCCTGTGGTCCCCGATAATCAATAGTAGATGCCAACTACTTAGACGATGTGGTACCTATGGTCCCTGATAATAAAGAGCAGATTGGCAACTACCAAGACCATATGGTCCCTATAGTCCCTTCTAATAATCGTACAAACGAATTAAAAAATCGTACAAATGAAATAAATATTTTTTTCTTTATGTTTCTTGGCACGAATAAGCCGTCGTTAAAACTTCACAACCTTAAAATTTATATTTAAAATAGTTTATATAATATGATAATATAATAGTCCACTCTATGATAGTTGTAGTTAGGGGAATCTGTTTTATTGATTCTTTTTTATTACATTTAATTAAGATACATACATTACGAAACGTTCAGTAAAATTCGCAAATTTAACAACATGTACGTCATCACAACATGGTGGCCTCATTGGACGAGTTTTTAGAGTAGTTGATCAATTATTATTATTATATGACTAACATTTATCTTAATTTTGTTTGGCCCAGGGTATAATGAAAAGTATTATGCAGACAGTGTGTTAACCTCAAAGTAGATAAAAATAGACTGATATAAAAGTTTTGACTTTTGAGTAGCTAAAAATAGAATATTTATCACTTTTCAGTAGTTAAAAATAGAATTCAACAATGGAGAAACAACCATTAATTTGATTGGTTGAATTAAAAACATCAGCCAATCAAAATCATTCTTTTGAAACATTCTTTTTGTGGACATTGGTTTAAAATGGCTGACGAGCAGCAGACCAGTTCTGCAACTGTCAATGAACAGGAACTGTTTTTGCCAATTTTTCATAATTGCTCTAATATTACTATAAATTTTAATTGCAAAATGTGAATATTACAATTTAAAATGCGATAGCCTACTATTGTTATGTTGAAATAAATTTTTATTGTTATCCTTTTTTATTAAAGACTTCCAGTGAAAAAAGTTATATAATAAAACATTCATCGACTTTTATATAGGTTAATACCTGGTTTTATCAACCCTCAAAAATAATATCCACACTCGCCGTTGGCTCGGTGGATATAATTTTTTCAGGGTTGATAAATCCAGGTATTAACCTATATCAAAGTCAATAAATGTATAATATAAATATGCATGTCAACATTGATATATCCGGTTCTAGTCTCACTGCAGGTAGGATGTACTCGGCTCCAATCTTAATTGACAAAGATTGTCAGTTTTTCTACTTAAGGTCGAAGATTTTCTTCGGGTACTACAGATTTCTCCCTAAATAAAACTGGACGCCATGATATAGCTGAAAAATTACTGAAAGTGGCGTTAAACACCAGTCAAACAAACAAGCATAATCATAACATCTTCTTTACAAAATGGCAAAAAAGAATTTTACTGATGTCTACATGTACTTTAATCAAACGCTTCCGCATATACGTGTGTACTTTGAATCACATCGTGACCACAGAAGAATAGTTGGTCGACATCTTTACGACTTATTATTTTAGTTACAGTGAATAAACACTATATGGGACAACAAAGAGAAGTACTACAAGACCTCTGTATAAATTCGGCATAAATTAATCCTCATTTCCAATTAATATTAGTGGATATGTACGTCTTAATGATCTACGATATCCTGTAATTACACGAGGAATTTATTATTGTAAAAGTGCAAAGCTCTTATGGATAAAGCGGCATAACTCTATCAAA
Source organism: Limnoperna fortunei (assembly GCA_944474755.1). NCBI lineage: Eukaryota > Metazoa > Mollusca > Bivalvia > Mytilida > Modiolidae > Limnoperna > Limnoperna fortunei. The sequence goes on from OX104118.1 coordinate 72,979,992, forward strand.
CTCAAGCTACAACCTTTAATTAAATTTACTAACTGAATTAATTTAAATTATATGGACCTAATACACAACAATAAGTACAATGACATACATGCAGTTACATGTTATGTATATAATGTAAATGTGTATATACCAAAATCACTTGATGTTCTGTGTCAACCTAAGGATAATAATATTGTCTATAGAACAATCTTTAAAATGCTGTATAGCATAACAAAACATGATCGGTATTGATCCGTTACGTATTTTTAGAAGAGAAAATTTCAAATGCAATACGAAGCCTCATGTGAGAAATTCGAATGCACCTGGGGTTATTGTGCTTTTTAATGTTCAGAATCCTCATATGAGGAATTCGAATGCACCTGGGGTTATTGTGCTTTTACATGTTCAGAATCCTAATGTGAGGAATTCGAATGCACCTGGGGTTATTGTGCTTTTTAATGTTCAGTGTTCCAACTACAGACGCAAGTGCAAGCGTAAAGGATATAACGATCCCAAGAAGAATGTATATGCATATAACTTTGATCGCTTACATACCACTACTAGAACTGTTTCTTCGGCAGGCCACCTATGTTACCTCTATAAAGCACATATTGGAATAGATTTATTGTTATTGCAGGAAATAAATAAACTTGTCAAGATTGTACCTGACCAACAGGTAGTTAATAATACAATTGTAGCTTGTACTTTAATCCCCACCTGCTGCAGATGTGCAACTTTAATCATCGTATATGTATTTCGATATTAAAGTTAAACACAGACAACCAACGTGTAATTACGTTTTTAATGACACAGTTTTCCCAGTTCAAAGAAGTTCAGGTCGATTTACACACTGCGTGATAATTAAAACAACATTTGTTATTCTGGAGTGCTCCGGTTAATTATAAAACCTTTGCATTTATATTTAAATTCGCCGTACAACTAAGAAATCCTTAATGCCCCTAACAACCAAGAAATCCTTAATGCCCCTAACAACCAAGAAAGATGGTAAGGGGCATTAATAATTTCCTGGCTGTTTGGAGTATTAATGACATCTTCGTTATTAACGGGCATTTCTTGGTGGTTATGGGCGTTATGATATCCTGGTTGTTTGGGGCATTCATGACATACTGGTTATTACGGAGCATCGATAATATCCAGGTTGTTAGGGACATTAATGATTTCTTGGTTATTAGGGGCATTTATGATATCTTAGTTCATGAATGCCCTACGAACCATGAAATCATTAATGCCCCTAACAACCATGAAGTCATTAATGCCCTAACAACCAGGAAATCATTGACGCTCCTAACAACCAGGGAATCATTAATGCCCCTAACAGCCAAGAAATCATTAATGCCCCTATCAACCAAGAAATCATGTATGCCCTTAACAACAAAGAAATCATAACATCAACACAGAAAAAAAACAAGATAGATTCATCAGGCCGACTTATACAAATGAAATGAATCCGCATCAAATACAATATAGACAACCACCTAAGAGACAAGTTCGGGACCTACCAACTAGAGGAGTGAAAAACTACTATGTACCGAGATATAAATCACAAAATACTCAAAATAGTTTTATTAACAATCAATCTATGCACAATTTCCAGAATAGAAGTGAAAATATTATAGAATATAATCATGGCTTTAGTTCTCCCCCCTTATATGATCAGTACTACCCTGAAGAAAATAGAGACAAATTAGATCCATCTTCCCAAGCCAAACTGAAATGGTTCTTAAAATCTTTCTTAGAAGAATTATCTGATACTAAATAGAAGCATAGAAGAATTGTACAACTTTAAATTGTTATTTTTTTATTATGATCATAAAAAACTTTTGTATGATCTGTTATAGATACTTAATAGAAACATAGAAGAATTGTACAACTTTAAATTGTTATTTTTTGATTATGATCATAAAAAACTTTTGTATGATCTGTTATATATGTTAGTTCAATTATAAATGTTATGTTAATGAACATAAATACATGTACCATTACAAGAAATATGGATATGTAAATATATATAATTTCTTTATGTTAAAAAATACTCTTTAAATCTATCAAAATGTTTGAAAAGGAAATATACAAGAAATATGGATATGTAAATATATATACTTTCTTTATGTTAAAAAATACTCTTAAAATCTATCAAAATGTTTGAAAAGGAAATATATGTATATATATATGGGTATGTGTGTGTATGTGTATGTGTGTATGTGTATATATGTATGTATATGTATGTGTATGTATGTGTATATGTATATGTATATGTATATATATATGTACATATATATATATGTATGTATGTGTATGTGTATGTATATATGTATATGTATGTGTATGTATATATATATATATGTATTTGAATTATGATCATCTAAGACTTTTGTATGATGTGTTATATATATTTGTTCAATTAACAGTCTTTGTTGATGAACATAGACCTACTGTCTGTTTTAAAAAATAAATGTTCACTGAATAATGATATAAAAAATGTAAATACATATAATTAAACATTGTATTTACATGAAATATAAGAGGTGCAACAAATTGGATTTTTATTGTTTAAAATGATAGACAGAAAAAATAAAGGAATGATTGGTTTGATAGTTTTTTTCTTGCAAAATTGTAAAATAATATGTTTAATACAAAATCATACAAATACTTTAAAACCATCTCTATCTCGAGTTGGAATGTAAATGGATTAGGACAGAAACACAGAGATTCTGAATTCTTAGAATGTTTAAAACATGATATCAATATTCTTATTGAAACTTGGAAAAATAAGGACACTTGTGTTAAAATACCTAATTATGAGTCTATTTCAACAACTAGAACCAAAAATAAAAAAGCCAAAAGAAACAGTGGAGGAATCATCATATACATAAAAAATGAAATAAAGAAGGGAGTTATATTTTTAAAGAATATTTCAAAATCTCCAAACAGAATTTGGCTTAAATTAGATAAAAATTTCTTTGGTATAAAAGAAGACATATTCTTATGTGCTATTTATATTCCACCAATTAACTCGCCTCATTATAATAATGAATATGAAAATTTAGAAAGTGAAATAAGTAATATATCAAAAAATGGTAAAATACTACTTATGGGAGACTTTAATTCAAGGACATCCAACTTACCTGATTTTATTGTAAATGATGAAAACAATACACATCTAAGTGAAATATTACCAATTAATTATTCTGGTGACATCCAAACTCCAAGAAAAACACAAGATAATATTGCCAATGTACAGGGAAGAGAATTATTAGATCTCTGTGTTTCTGCTAAATTACGATTTCTCAATGGTAGATTTATTGGGGATCTATTTGGAAATATAACATGTTTTAATCAGAAGGGTTGTAGTGTGGTGGATTATGCAATTGTGAGCGAAAGACTCTTGTCCTCAGTCAAATACTTTAAAGTTCAATATCCAACCCACTTCTCTGATCATAATCAGTTAATTACTTACCTTAAATGTGATGCTATAATAAACAACTTTCAAAACAATTACAACAAACAAGAATATGTATTTAGATGGACAAAATTGTCCAGAATACTATTAGAAAAAGAATTATACGAAAACCATACTTTCCAAAATATAACAAACTATAATGACTATAATTTTGAAAAGACTTTAGATGGAGTTAACATGGCAAGTGAAAAGATATCAGACATTTATATCAATTTATCAGCTAAATGCATGAAACAAAAATACTTTAAAAAGAAAAAAAAGATGAAAAAATCAGCTCACATCAATAATAAATATCTTGAATTAAGAAATACAGTAAATAAATACAGTAAACAACTTAAATTGTTACCTTATAATCAAGAAATCAAACAAAAATTCTTTTTTTATTCTAAGTCATTAAGAAAATTGTCAAAGTCATTAAAAAAAGAATACAAACAAAATATAATAAACAAAATTAGTAATCTTTCCACAAATGAGAGCAAAGAATTTTGGAAAATTTTGAAAAACATAAAACATGAATGAGAGCAAAGAATTTTGGAAAATTTTGAAAAACATAAAACATGAAAAGGAAGTAACAGATGAACCAAATATTGATCTTAATCAATTTGCTAACCATTTCAAAGATCAAGGAAATCCAAATAAAATTAATAAGAACATTGAAAATGAAGTAAATCTTGATCTAATAAATCAAGAACAAAATCTTCTCAAAAAAGATACTGATAAACCGATAACTATTTCTGAGATCAAAGACCAAATCAAAAGATTAAAGAATGGCAAAAGCTGTGGTCCTGATCTTATATGTTATGAAGTAATGTATATATCTGTATATATCTTTATTTCTCATACAGCCAACAGTACATTGGTACAGAGAAAAAACAAAACAACAAAACAACCAACAACAACATCACATATCACACACTGACTATGTACACTATATACATAAAAGGGTTCAAAGTTTTTAGCCAGGAGGCATAGTAAGGCTGTTATTTATACATTTTATAAATTTGCATAGTTTTCTTAGCAGCGTTTGTTTAGTTGATGACATTAGTTTTGAAAATTGAACTGTATTGTGATTACGAATAAACTGTTTTGGAATAAATTGTCGTCTTTTATCTAATAAGGCAGTACATTCAAAAATATAATGATATTCATCCCCTAATTTTGAGCAGTTACACAAATTACAGTAACGCATTTCTCTGCCTAAATTTTGCCATCTTCCAGTTTCTATTGGTAAATAGTGGTTCGTTGTTCTATACTTACATAATGCAATTGCATCTTTAGTACTAAGGATATTAAAATATTTTTCAAATAAGAATTCTGTTTTGAAAATTCTATAGTTTAGAGCTTTCGGAGAGTTGTTCAATAACGAAAACCAATGCTGCACAAATTGGTCCAATAATCGCTGCTTTACAAGTGATTTTAAAAATTCAACACTGTGAAAACTTTCAGAATCCCATATTTGTGTAAATCCACATTCATTAAAGGTATTTTGAATGAATTTTAGCCATTTAAAATTTCCATTCCCATCATTTTTCAAGTCAAGCTTTCTGGATAGGATATATAAAATATTTGACAGTTTTGATTGTTTTCCAGTAATTAACCTTCCCCAAAAAGTGATGCATCTAACTTTTATATCTATATTTATTGGATATCTGCCTAACTCTCCATATACCATATAATTCGGTGTAGTAGATTTTAAATTTAGCAACGTTTTGCAGAATTTCAAGTGTATTCTTTCTAAAATTTCAATGTTTCCAAAGCCCCACACCTCACAACCGTAGAGTAATATTGGTTTTATTAACTTGTCAAATAACTCCAGTTGCAGTTTAACAGATAGTTTATACATTCTTCCTAGTTTAAGCACCTCGAACATCGCTCTAATAGCTTTATCTGCTTGATTCTTCTTAGTGGGATCAAAATTAAATGTTTTAGTAAAAACAGTGCCAAGATAGATAAAACTATTAACTAATTCAATTTCATCGTTGTTATAGTAAAAGGTGATATCAGGAGGGACTTTTCCCAAACCAAATACCATAGCTTTTGTTTTATTCACGTTAACTTTTAATTTCCAGTGTTCACAGTACTCTTGAAATGCATTTAGTTGAAATTGCAAGTCTACAGCAGATTCAGCCAGTAGGACAGTGTCGTCGGCATATAACAATATAAATAGCTTTAAATAAATGTCCATGTCATGTTCAATATCATGTTCTACACTTGTTAAACCATTTTACATTTTGTGATATTAAGAAGTCTTCTAAATCGTTTAAGAACAATGAGAATAGAAAAGGGGAGAGATTTTCCCCTTGACGAACTCCTATTTCACAATTAAAATAATCGGAAACATGGTTATTATGAGCAATACATGATTTAATATTAGAGTACATATTAAAAATTACATTATACATTTTACCATTTATATTGTGCAATAGAAGTTTGTAATAAAGACCTTCTCGCCACACCTTATCAAAAGCTTTTTCAAAATCTATAAAAACACAGTACATCTTTTTCTTTTTTTGTTTAAGTATTTGGAAAAGTGTAAATATTGAAAAAATATTATCAAGCGTGGAGTAGCCTTGTCTAAATCCGCTCTGGTTTTCTTTGATAATTTGAAAGTCTTCCGAAAAATCGTTTAGCCTGGCGTTTAGGACTGCTGTAAAAAGCTTTCCTAAACAACTAACAATAGTGATTGGTCTATAGTTTTGGGGATCAGTAATGTTGCCTTTATTCTTATAGATCGGTTTTATAATTCCTCTCAGCCAGCTTTCAGGTAGTTTTCCTGTGTCGAATATCAAGTTAAATAAATGTTCGTAAATTTCAATAAAGCGTTCAGATGTAGATTTTATATATTCATTTATGATATTATCGTCGCCTGCCGCTTTATTGTTTTTAAGATTTTGGATACATCTCAAAATTTCTTCTGCAGTGATATGTCCATTTATGTGTTCGTTTGAATCACTAGGATTAACATTCACATAAACATATTGTTGCTCATTTGTATCTAAAGCGTTTAAATTTTTGAAAAATTCAAATAAAATATTAATATCTACAGTTGGTTGCGATTTTTTCTTGTTCCTATTCAAAATTTTCCAGAAATCTTTTGGATTATTTTTGGAAGAAAGTTCTATTTCATTTGAAAGTGTGGCGCAAAAGTTTCTATATTTATCATCCATAACCTTTTTGTAGTATTTTTCTGCTTTTTTCATTAAATCTCGATTTTGAACTGTGTTATTTGTTTTAAAAAGACGTTTTTTTGTTCGATACTGCTGTCTAGCACTTTTGCATTCTCTATCAAACCATGGTTTTTCATTTGCGTTCTTAATTTTTAAGTGATTACTAATATTTGGTTTATAAGTGCCAAATGTTTGGCTGGCAGATTTTAGGAAGACTGATCCTATTTCATTTAAAAGTAGGTCTATATCATCGTTTTGTACATTTTCAATATTATCTATATAGTTTAACAGTTTGTGTTTAATGGCATTCAAATTATCGTCATTTATCGCATTTTGAAATTCTTGACTTTTTGCTGTATTCCACGGTCGAGGTTTTTCCTCCTTATCATAACAATTATCAACAGATTGTGTAATTTGTGTAAAGTCGACAGAAAATACTAAAAGGATTGGTGCGTGTACATCAGAAAAAAGCTTACTTGTCTCGAGTATGCTGAAGTCTAAAAGTAAGTACAAAAGGAACGGGCTACATAAATAAAATACAGTAGTTCTGTCTTATTGTCTGCTTTAGCAAAATTTTTCAATCTTATACTAGACACATCTTTATACCCTCAAAAATGGAATCATTCCTTCATAGTTCCAATTTTTAAAAGTGGAGATGCCTCTACTTTATCAAATTACAGAGGAGTTTCCCTAACCAACTGTTTAAGTAAACTTTTCAACTCGATTATAAATGTTAGACTTCTAAACATATTTGAAGCTAAAATAAATCCTTCACAATTTGGATTCCGCAAAAATAATCGAACTTCAGACAGTCTCTTTGTTCTTAAAACTTTATTGAATAAATATGTCAACAATGAAAAAAAGAAAGTTTTTGGCTGTTTTGTAGATTTAAGGAAAGCCTTTGATTCTGTTTGGAGAATCGGTCTACTATATAAACTGTTAAAAAATAAAGACTTAGGAAAAAAGTTTTATAATACAATCAGAAATATGTACCAATGTTCTACTGCCTCGGTCAAATCGCAACACTTTTTATCGGAATCTGTTACTATAGAAAGAGGTGTGAAACAAGGAGATAACCTAAGCTCTCTACTCTTTAATATATATATAAATGACATCCCTGACATTTTTTCTCAGGAATGTAAACCAGTTACTCTTGAAAATATGTCTCTAAACTGTTTAATGTTTGCAGACGATATCCTACTACTTTCTGAAACTCCAAAAGGACTTCAGAAATCTATAAACAAACTACATGAATATTGTCTTAATTGGCAACTTTCAATTAATACAAAAAAGACTAAAATTATGATATTCAAACAAAAAAATGTAATAGATAATATAAATGACTTTTTCATTGGTGAAGAAAAAATAGAAATAGTATTGAAATATAAATATCTAGGAAATATTATTGAATCGTCAGGAAAATTTCACTCCTCTCATTTAGAACTATCCAAAAAGGGAAACAAAGTAATGTTCTCAATGTTTAAATATTTAAACCCACTAACAAATATACCTTTAAACGTATATAAAAAACTTTTTGAATCTTTAGTTAGACCAATCCTTACATATAACTCAGAAATTTGGTATATGGACTTTTATGAAAAAGTTATTAAATCTTTAAACAGAAGCAAAGATAATCCAAAATTTGATATCATTTCACTTATAGATACTAGCTACATAGAAAAATCAAACTTGAAATTCTGTAAATTTATATTGGGACTCAGCAAACAAGCAGTTAATATAGCAGCTCGAGCCGAATTAGCTCAATATCCATTAGATACATTCATTAAAATGCAATCCGTCAAGTATCTAATAAGATTTTTAAGTCACACTAGCAATCCATTATTGGACGATGCTTTTATTTTATCAAAAAATCTTCATACAAATGGAACATATTCGTGGTATTCATATGTGAATAATATATGCATATCAAACGATATTGATTTAAACAAATTAGACTACTTGAATCAAACATCTCTTAATAATATGAAACAAAAATTGAAAAAAAAATATAAAGACTTATTCTTTAATAAACTAAAATCATCTACTAATGACAATAAAATATTTCTATACAGCCAAATTAAAACTGAATACAAAATTGAAAGTTTCATTATGGAAACTGATTTCGAAAATAGAAAAAATTTATGCAAAATGCGAATAAGTGATCACTTTTTAGAAATTGAAAAAGGGCGATATAAACGAATAAAAAGAGAAAATAGAATATGCCAGTACTGTCATACAAATGACATTGAAGACGAATTCCATTTCTTCTTCAAATGCCCTAAATACAAATCTATTAGAGATGAATTTGAACATAAAAATATTAAAACTTTCAAACTGGAAAATGACATAATACAAATAAATAACCTAGTTAAAATATTGTCGTCATCGAATCACTTGCAACACGTTGCTACATTTATAAAAAAGTCACTTGTACTGAGGAAAGTGGAACCTGTGATTGCATGATTCACCACTACTGATAATACTTTTATTTATCATATATAGTTGTTATTATAAATGCACTTAAACAATCGTGTGTATTTGAAGTTTCAATGTTTATTTGTAATTGTTTATTTGTATGCTTTCAACCCTTAGGGGTATAATTATGCATTATTGAATAAAGTTTATTAATGCCCCTAACAACCAGGATATCTTAACAACCGGGATGTATTATACAAATTATTACATATTAAAGTTTTGTTAAATTTATTTACTTCTCTGATATTAAAATATTCAAATAATAATGTATGTATATATAATGTACGCATAGTCATCAATATGTTCGTATTTATATGCAACTTCCGGTAGAACGGTAACGTGTTACCCTACATTCCGTAACACAATACATACGCATAGCTCTGATTGGGCTATAAGGTGCAATATGCAACATATTATTTCTCTGTATAATCTTGTGAGATTTTGGTTTTTAAATGGTAAATTTTGTCAGATGTTGCAAGAAATATAGTTTTTTAAATATATATTTTTCAGTCACTGCATTTAAAATTAAAAGAAAATTTTTGACTATTGATAAAAGGAATTGGTCGAGGATAAATGTGGCATATATTGTATAATTGTTATACTATACTGTATTATTGTTATACTGTATTTTATTGTATTATTGTTATACTATACTGTAGTATTGTTATGCTACATGTATACTGTAGTATTGTTATGCTATACTGTAGTATTGTTATGCTATACAGCCATTTATTCTCTATCGTCTGGCACACAAGAATCTTGCAAATACTCCTTGGCTTAAATATGTTAAGTCCATATTAGATGATTGTGGAAAATCAAATGTGGGATATGGACCGAACAATCATTTCTTAGTATATCATGGCTGTATTCATCTATTAAACAAACGCTTTTAGATCAATTTAAACAGAACTGGCTTTCCAAGGTAAATGAATCTCCAAAATCTCTTAATTATAGAATTTATAAAGACAAAATCGAATTTGAACATTATTTTAATATTCTCAATGATAAATACGCTATATCACTTTGTAAGTTCCGTACTATGAACCACAAACTACCTATAGATACTGGTAGATGGCTCAAGATTCCAAGAGAAAATAGAACCTGCACATTATGTCAAAATCAAGATATCGGAGACAAATTCCACTACCTACTAGTTTGTCCTACACTCAGCAATGAGAGGAAGATATTTATTAAACAAAATATCTATGCACGTCCCAATATCCTTAAACTTAATGAATTAATGAATAGTAGCCATCCACCAGATCTCGTCAAACTTTGTAAATTTTTAAATATTATTAGTAAGAAAATAGAGTCTCTTGGGTAACCTCGTTGCTATATATAAAAGTATACCTCCTTTGCTATTATATTATTTGATATATTTAGTATTGTAATATTTGTACTGTTTTACAACTAGCACATGTCCATCTTTCTTTTTTCTGTATATATATATTTTATTATTATTTTTTTTCTTTTCTCTGTACCTATGTAATGGTCTTTAGAGAATAAAGAGATTATACTGTATTATTGTTATGCTATACAGTAGTATTGTTATACTATACTGTAGTATTGTTATGCTATACTGTATTTTGTTATGCTATACTGTAGTATTGTTATACTATACTGTATTATTGTTATAATATACTGTAGTATTGTTATACTATTCTGTATTATTGTTTTACTATACTGTATTATTGTTATAATATACTGTAGTATTGTTATAATATACTGTAGTATTGTTATAATATACTGTATTATTGTTATACTATACTGTATTATTGTTATAATATACTGTAGTATTGTTATACTATTCTGTATTATTTTCATACTATACTGTACTATTGTTATACTATACTGTATTATTGTTATACTATACCGTATTATTGTTATAATATACTGTAGTATTGTTATACTATACAGTATTATTGTCATACTATACTGTATTATTGTTATACTATACTGTAGTATTGTTATGCTATACTGTAGTATTGTTATACTATACCATTCGTATCTTTATTTCCTCTTTTATAGAGATTTATGAACAAAACATTTATAAGACAATTATACAATACATTAAATAAAACATGTATAAACTAAATGCATGATTAGATATAGAAATGTACAACCATTACAAAAATATTTACAGGGTAAACATGTTATTAATATACGAATTTAAATTTAATAATCAGCAGTCATAGCACACATCAGCATATCTGCATGCTCGGTTATACTCGGCAACACACTGTATGACGTGGGTGTGACAAAGTTTTTGGAGTTCGTTGTATTCTAAAATGAATGTAGACGGCTCTCTTCCAATGAGAACTTGAAATAAGTTTTCTTCGTCATAATAATTTAGTTCAACGAATAAGTCTAGAGGGTAGTTTTCAGTTACAATATCCCACCAATTGTCTTGTATACGTCTCGTAGCTGGACAGTTACAACAGGCGTGAACATAAACATCATCAAATTGTCTGAAACAAATAAGGCATGATGTACTGCTGCTTGAATTTGGAATCGTTGACCACAGTTTGCATATAAATAAAGAGTTCTGAATTTCAATAAAAGATTTTGCATTTCTTATGAATGGAGCTACTTGAATGGAGTTATGAAGCTGTCTGAATCTTGAAAAATCACTGTCACTTTCGATCCTTTGACGCCAACCTTGTGTTTGTTTTTTTATCTATAGCACAGTTCACTATGATTTTCCAAGTCGGTTTATTTGGGAATAGTCCGTCAGAAATGTAGTCCACTAAATAGTCCAAAAGCTCATATTTTGCAAGGATGTTAACGATATCTGGTATAAATCCAAAATGTTTTCTTTTGAAGTTTACTAAGTACGAAAACAGTCTAGTAAGAAATATCTTCTTTGAAAGGAAAGTATGGTCCATACAACAAAGTTTCTGAAAGAATAATAGTTTCCTCTTATCAATGTAAGCAGTAATTGGGTAAATTCCAACAATGCTTTGACAAATGTCTGAACGTGTATATCTTGGCAGTCCTAAAATACGTTTTATAGCAAAGTGTTGAAATCGTTGTAAAGCGGTCTCGTCAGAGGCTTTCAATGAGGTCCACATCTCGCAACCATAAAGGAGAGTTGGCAAAATGACTGTTTTATATAATTTGATCAACACGGTTGGATTAGTACTCTTTAAAGTAATTCCATTAAGTGCAAAATAAGAATTTTTGGCTTTCCGACATGCATTTGATATACGCTCGACAGCTTTAAATTGTTCGTGAATTTCAATACCAAGATGTGTGTATCTTTCGGCAGTTGGGATGAGTTCATTTCCTATGCGCCATGGAAAATTAATTTTACAGTTTGTCGACTTCGGAGAAAATTGCAAGATGCAAGATTTATCGGCGTTGAACTGAAATCTCCATTTCTTTGCATAGACCGAACAAATATCTAGAATCTTTTGTAAATGAGCGGGAGATGTGCTGATGCATGCTATGTCGTCTGCAAGAGACGGGACATTACTAGAAATGTTTAAGATACCGATATTTTTACTTGCATTTTCAATAAGGCATATTAGTTCATTAATAAACACAAGATACAAAAGACCTGACAAGACTCCGCCTTGGCGAACACCTTCATAAACATTAAAATAATTTGAACAATAATAGCACTTCGTGTATCATTATAACAATCATATATACGTTTTAAGGTTTGGTCTCTAATACCCAGGTTATACAATTTGACAATTAACCCTTTTCTCCAGACCGTATCAAAAGCCTTGCGGCTGTCTAAAAATGCTACAAATACATTACTGTTTGATTCTAGATTGTGAAATACAGTTTCATGAAAATTAAAAGAAGCGTTAATGCACCCAAGATTCCTCTGAAATCCTTGCTGTTGTTTATTAGGGAAAATGTTTGGGTCAAGAACTTCAGTAGTTAATCTACCTTTAATTACATGTTCGAAAACTTTAAGTAAACAAGGCAATAGACTGATAGGACGATAGCTATCTGGGGATGTCTTTGGTTTGTTATCTCCTTTGTACAACTGTACTATTAGTCCAAACTTCCAACTGGACGGAACACAACCCTGTTTGACAATAAGATTTAAAAAGTTAGTGCAAAATTTAATCACATGGTCTCCTCCATATAATAAGTGCTCATTTTGTAGTCTGTCATGTCCTGCGCCTTCCTCTTTTTTAGAACTTTGAAAATGTTTTTTACCTCTTGGGTTGTTATATCACCTCCAGGTAGACTTTTCTCTTCTGATGCTTGATTACAGATGTCTTTTAAAGTACCTTCGACGAATGTTTTATGTTCTTTGTCGAAATTCTCATTCTCGCGTGGGTTATACATGTCACAAAAATATTCTGAAAATGCACACGATACAGCTTCTGGGGTATTACAGACCTTGCCTTTGTATACTATTTCTGGATATACACGCGATATTGACGGTTTAAAGCGTTTGACGATTTTCCAGAATAAACGGACGTCACATTCTGAAGTCTCGTTTAAGTCGTCATATTGTTTCTGAATATATTGTTCAAAGGCAGCGTGTTGAATCCGTCTAAATTCATATTTTGCATTTTTATAATTTCTATAAGAGTCATGATTCATACCACGCGGTGTTCCATCATTTACCCATATGTTGCGCAGTGAAAGCTCTATTTTGTGTGCTCGTTTGACGTTTTCGTCCCAATATGGTTTAGTACTTGGATTAAAGCCACATTTTGGAATAGATCTATCCGCAGCTTGGGTAAGTTCTAACACAAATTGGTCGTTTAAATACGTTATATCTTCAAAATCGTTGTCTAAAAGTTCTAACAAGTGTTCAATAGGTTTCTGAATTGTCCTTTGGTAGGAAGACACTTGATCGTCTTTTATTTTATGCCAAGCGGGTAGTTTGTATCTATTATTTACGATCTTGTGTGGGTTAGAGTTATTTATACGGAACTCGGTAATAATGGGAAGATGATCTGACGTCGAACTAAATGAACCTTCGGCAAGGATTTCATAGGAAACCAATTTTCTATGTAATGTGTCATTAAAAAATACATAATCTAACATGCTATTTTTTGTTACAAATGTAAATTTTGGGCCTACAAATGACACTTCTTTATCAGCAATACATAGCTTATGTCTATCTACAAACTTCATAAGATCATGTGATTTATATTTATTTGTGTGACATGAGTCTTTTGCTAAACAACTAGCATTCATATCACCGGCAATAATAACTGAACCGTAATTACTATAATAGGTATATAAGGTATCGAGTACATTTATTTCATCTCTATAGTTACTAATGTTTTCATCTGCAGGCATATAGACACCAAAAATAAAAATTGAACTATTACTTTCACTTTTAAGTTCTAAACCTACAACTCTGTTTGACTCTATATTTTCTATTTCATGAACAGAATACTGAAGAGATGTTTTGTACAGGATACCAACACCACCTTTTCCATGATATGCTTTATAATCAACAGGCAAAACATCTGCTTTTGCAATACAGTTATACTCATGTTCAATACTTTTTAAAATAAAATCGATTCAGGCTTTAATTTGTGTTCAGAAATTATACATATATCACAATCTTTACTTTTGAGTAGTTCGTTAAGACACAATGTAGAAGACATAATGCCTCTTACATTCCATGAGGCGACTCTTAAATTAAATGACATTTGTACCATTATTAAAATACATGTACATACAACAACCATAGTTGTAGAATGTTTTATTCATTAGTGTTGTTGTCGTTGTACTCTTCTCTGTTTAGTAAGTTGGACCACTTTCTGTTACTAAGCCATTCCCTACAAAACACACCTTTTGGCCAAAAGTATTTGTCTTCAACAGTTTCAGCGAATTCTCTCGGAATGTTAAGTTTTGCGGTATTCTATTGGATTTGTCTCTGTTGGAGAATACTTTAAGGTAGGTTGCGCGTATTCCTCTTATTTCTTAATGGTTCAAAATTCCGCTGCGAGTTGATCTAGGATCAATTCCGGCTAGGTAGTATCGTGAGGTTCTATTTCGGTTTACCCCGGTGAAGACCTCATCATTTTCACTCTTGTTATTATTAACATTAGTCGTCACACCTTGGACTCGCACGGGAATCTTATACGTGATATCTTTTGGTTCAGAACTAATACAGCTATTCACGGATTCATAATTCTGTTGGAGAGTATTCATTATTTTAGTTGGATTTATTGCGTAGTTTTCAACGGAAATTTCACTTTGATGTAAAGTTTACTTTGTTTTGTTCAACTTGTGGATTAACTTGAATAACTTCTCTAGTTGTTAAATCTGAGCTCTGTTTAACAGGTGAAGTAACGGTATCTGCATATGACTTTGTCATCAATTTCAATTCGTGAACATTCTTTTGTAATAACGATAAACGTTGATCGTGTTTTTTAACGTCGCTTGTTATTTTTTCGGAAACTTTTACGTATGAATCGAAATGAAAATCACCAACTGCTTTTGACTGTTGAGCTAGCAGTTTATGACTCGAATCATACTAGGTACATTTACGATTATATTCAATCATATGCTGATCAAGTATTGTTTTTAAAGTGTTCAATTCGGTATTAAGGGTTTGATTTACCTTCTTCAGTTTATTAATCTCGTCAAAAAAATTCTTTTCGTTTCCTTCGAGTATCGAAATTCTTTCAATAGCAGTTTGTAGAGTCACTCTAAGTTCAACAAAATTTATATTTGCATTAGAGGGGGGTTCGTTGGTTGATTTGGACACATCCTCTTTTCTGAAGACATCGTTTATCTGGCTAGTATCGCCTTTCAGAAAGGTGCTTAAAATAAAGCAGTCTCTAGCATACGTTTGTGTAGACGTACTTCTATTTGTAGTTTTACGATTATAAAGTTTACCCATTGGACAACATTCAAGGGATCGGGCTCTACTTGTAAGAACACTACGGTACCATGTAATTGTGTCATCCGAGTCGTGTGCAAGTTCTATGAGTTTATCAATAAATGCATCTTTGGGAAGATTTTCTAGTTGATGAACTCTGATATCTGGGATGGTTGTGTTAATGGTATATTGTGGTATGGTTGAGAATCCCCCGGGTCATTGTTTACAAATGGCGCTCTACTGGGTGTGTTTACCTCTGTTAAAACACGTACTAATTGACTATTCTTTGGCGAATACTCCCTGAAATTGTCGTTAAATGCATAATAACTGTCATTTATATATCTAGCCAAATTGCTGGTTCGATCTAATGAGTCTACAACACACATATCATCCAAAATATCACCTGGCGATTTTCTACATCGTCGGCCATTTTTTTTTCTCATTGTATTATTGTTATACTATACTGTATTATTGTTATACTATACTGTATTATTGTTATACTATAGTGTATTATTGTTATACTATACTGTATTATTGTTATACTATACTGTAGTATTGTTATGCTATACTGTAGTATTGTTATACAATACTGTATTATTGTTATACTATATTGTATTATTGTTATACTATACTGTATTATTGTTATACGTTTTAACAATAACGTAGCAAAGGTAACTAATGCTAACAAATGTTAAAACAATTGTTCAAATCATAGAAATAGTAGGAGCATTTATAAATGTTGAGCCTCATGTACGAATTAACAACCAACGTTTTCGCCGGATGACTCTTTAATACATGTACATCTCTCCGCGTCACAGGCCTCAACAATTCGTTTAAAGAATAGTCTGTAAATGACCATTTACAAGGGAAATTTTCTTACAGTCATCACCTTTTCTGTGTAGATCATAATTACCTATTAGTGCTATTTTCAATGAGCCCATTAGACATAAATAAGAAAAGATTTGCTTATTTTCTTCAGCAGAAGCATCAAGGACTACATAACTACACTTAATGTACATGTAAGAACATTCGATTGTTCTTGCTAAAGGTCATTAGAAATTGATTGTCATTCAAATGTTATTAGTAGCCTAGTCACCTATCTTGGTTCCTGTACATAAGGCTTTTATATAGCTACTGCTTGTTAATCTACCCAATACCATGATATTTGTATATCCTTGACCTGATCCACTTTAGAACAGTACACCAGAACATTATCTAACCTGAGCGGGCTCCATATAACATTTTTTTTTACCAGTACAGATTTATAACAGCTATGTTAGACCCTTAAGAACTGCCGCTTTGCCGCTGTTACCATTTTGGTCGCTAATGTAAATCATTTAGGTAATGAGAGGAGACTATCCGGAATTTAGACGGTCGTATTACCAGGTGGGAGTAAGTCAGTTATTAAACATTGATCAATCCTCATTATAAAATTACAATAACTTGTACATTAATATACATTGTACTAACCTTCAACCACAAGACCCCACTCCACAATAGTTCTTTATATGATAGTTAGAGCAGGTGGATCTTTAAATCAGTTTAATCAAATAATTGTTTTCAATTTTCTCATGAACCCCACATTAGTTTTGTAAAATAATGTATATTGTATACGACTGTATCCCTTTCTTCATACTAGGTAGTATAGTTTTGCATAACCATGAAACTTCCTATATATAGCTAAAATATTGCTTGCTGGAAATCAATCAATCAATCAATCAATCAATCAATCAATCAATCAATCAATCAATCAATCAATCAATCAATCAATCAATCAATCAATCAATCAATCAAATATAAACACCCTCCACTATGGTGGTGACGAATTCTCCAATGCCTCATATACCGTTTCAGGTCTATCAAATTGGGCATATCAGTATATATCTACCTGACACCTATGCAGGACATTCTCAATAAGGACGTGTGACATTAATGTTGCTATGCATTGAATGCAAAAAACAAGAACACAGTTTATACTAAAACGAAATAATACACAATACAACCTTTTAAATACATGCAAACGACACTTCTAGTTTAAAACAGAGTCTTCGTTCAGACTGCTAAAATAGCATATCATTTCATTTTTTGATCCAGCGGCTAATTACGAACTATATATGGCAACCTACAGTATGGTATATACATCTATCTAAGGAGTACTGCGTTTTATAGGAAATAAACTATAGATTAGAAAATTGTGTACGGATTTTTGTTACACAACTTATCTTTTTTCTATCAGTCAGTAACTTAAAGGGACGCTAAATTTCCAAAAATGATTTTAAGAAACAAAAAAAAAATCGATCTCTAACTCTCATGTGTATTTGACAAAGATCTCTCTTCAAAAAGGCAAATCCATACAATAAGATTTGTCTATATGCACAACTAATTATCCAGTATTGGTTGATTTTTATTGATTTTGTAAGTTACACACTCTTGTTAACCAATGAACTAAGGTCAAACCAATTCTGTATTTGGTTCAAGAAATTCAAGTAAGTGTTTCGCAACTGAAAACTTCTAGTTTAACAGTAGCTTTCCTGTTGATATACCATTGTGGTAAAATTTCTCTTAATGTTTCGTACAAAATTTCCACAAAATGAAAGTGTTTTCCGATGATGTGACACATATTTTTCGAAACCAAACAAAAGACTATTCTAAAAGTTACCCCCCCCCCCCGTGCGCTCAGTTTTTTTGCTTGTATTTTTTTTTATTATTACATATTGTGCATTTCTATTACGAAAATCCAATAGAACAATTTTTCCAACGATAACCTGTCTGTATTTTGTACGTCTTTGTTTTACAGCAATTTTACATAGTAAGTCAGCCATTTTTATTTCTGAAGGGACCTTGCGTTGTTTACAACAGTTCGTCTGCTTTCTTGGCGTGCAGTGATATTCGGACAATCCCCGATACTTTTCCCGCCTCAACTGCAAACGACGTTATCCGAAAGATTTCGAATAGACAACAATCGGCTGTCCCTAACTTACACTTCCGTTCAAATTGGGTCAAAATTTACTGTAGAAAATCGCCCTGTCAAAAAGAAAAATCCGCTTTTTAAAACGCTAATTAGATTTGAAAAATAAGTGTTGATTTCAATTTGCACTATTTTATATCTACAAAAAACATAAGCTCAACCAAACATGGTAAACAGTTTTCATTTGTCATTTGTCAGACAAAAAACCACCGCACAGACTTTTAGTATGGGAGACTAACGTTCAGGACCAAGCTTTAGCCTACTATACCCTTAAACCGATGTCGTCATACATGGGCATATTTCTCTTTAATAGACATAATTGTTCTCACGCACACTAAATGACACGCTATTCACTCCAAGGCACATTTATTGTCTGTTGAAAATGATCGGAACAGACCAAACTGATTTTTTAAATCTAAAATTTCAAAATGTAAAACGGAATCATTATCTTTCCAAGACATTATTTAGCCATTGTTCCAGATTCGCAGCCAATTAGATAATGTTTCCAATTATTTTGTATTTCATTGTCATCCTCATACTTAACAAACAGAACATTGTCGTCTAATTCGTCTTCGTATCAACTGTAATAGGAACAATAACCGTATCTTGTCTGTTTACATAATCAATCACACAACGAACAAGGTCAATATTTTCTTTTACAAAGCATATGAAGTTTTCAAGACAATTAACCGGTCTTTGTATGCAGGCTTCACGTCATACTTTTCAGCCTCAACCTGATTATATATAATGTCTATGTAGCTGCCTTCTTTGTAGTATTGTCTATCTTAATAGTGAAAATAGCTTGAGTTTTTGCTTTTTGCTTATTCTGCTAACCCTAAACAAAGTAGTTAACGCCATAAAATGTTTACCAAACTTTGCTTCTCATAACAGTTCACTGTATGAAGTACAAGATTTTCTCTGTACGCCGATTACGTCTTCTATCCAAGCTGCATGCTTGGGTTAACATCTTCAATACGGTAGATTATTAATGACGCTATACTCCATACTTATTTTGTTTCACAATGTCAAATGATAATTTGCATTTTTCTGACTGACCAATGAAATTAAAATCCACCTAAATTAATAAGTGTTTCTTGAAGTGAGGTTTGATCATCTGTGATATATATATACTCCATACGTGTATCTGTCTTCACTCTGCAGATGTAAGACCTACAAGACGTTCAGAGTGGGGAAACGCTTCTACCCATGTGGTGTACTGGGGTTGCAAACGTTACATCGTAGCAGGCCGATCGTAGTATGATATATGCTGATGTGTTCTTCGACCAGTTATCCCGAAGGCCGTGCAAAACCAACATGGTGGTGTCCATGGATTACTAATATCCAGCAACCGTCCGACCGAGGTCATTAAGTTGACAGTGTATGTCGTAAAAAAAACCCCATCAGTCAGTCAGTCAGTCAGAGACTGTCATGAAAATGGTATAAGCGTGTTTCCTATTTTCTAATTACGTTTGTGTAATAAACACAGAATCTAATTTAACCGCTTTTTTCTTTCCTTAACCCATATGTAGAGGTATATGAACGTTTATTCGCTTCAAAGAAGTCCTTTGATCTTTATTTTTTTCTTTCGCTTTTTTTTCGCTTAATTGCAACTCTTCTAGAAGGAACTGTAAAGGTATAACATTCACCATGGATCTATTATATAGTTTACACTATCAGTGCGTCCTATTACACCATATGGTTCCCTTTAAACCTTATTCTATGAGTAATAGGTTTTTACATAAGTTAAGACCGGGCGATCTTCCAAGAGTCACATAAAACTGTATGTCTCCTGGAGCGATGGTTTTCCTCAAAAGCCCACGAAAGTACTTATTTCTTCCGTAAACATACAACTTTCACATCGCGATATCCCATAGACTCTCCGTTGTTTCACACTCAATTGACATCCAATCAGAACGCCAGAAACAAGCACATTTTTGTTACCATAACATGTTTAATTTGATTACGCAACGAGTACTGATGAGTATTGTATGAGCTCATCTGTGCTGGGTTATCTGCACTAGAAACCGGAAGAATTTCATTTGTGTGTTCATTAATTATTAAATGTACATCTTTAGAAATATGAATATAAGATAAGATTAGAAGCTCATTGTTTTTTAAATGTTTTGGCTAGGCAATAGAAACTATTGCCTTTATTTCTCTTGGAATTTAATTATAGTTTCATTAACACAATATCATTTAGAATATGTTTGTTTGTTTGAATATTGTTTAACGCCACTTTTAGCAATTTTTTCACATTTAGAATATAAATATAAGTCCATGTTTACATATTTCCTGGCGAAGAAATTTTTCTTATTATTCTTATCAACACACAATTTGGAATCAGTTTTTTTGTAAGTTTGCAACATTCTGAATCTGTAATTAAAGCTTTAATATCAACTTGAGCAATGTCATTAGGGAAGCTAACACATATTCATACGTGTACAGTTTTAATTGACTTTGAACTACCACTTCCGTTACTAGAGCAATCGGTATTGACTAATTGTTTTAGTTAATTTATAACTTCCCAATATTGTCTGTTAAATTTTATGACATAGTTGACACAGATGTTTATTTAACCATATGGCCACTTTGCTTAATTATATTAACTTTACACCGGTTTGGAGTAATGTTGCTGTCTTGAACCTATAGACCTTGAGTTTAAAGCTTTTTCATAGGAGCCTGATTCTTTCTTGGTTTTTAGTGGGTGTGTGTTACTCAATTCTTGGTTTTTAGTGGGTGTGTGTTACTCAATTCTTGGTTTTTAGTGGGTGTGTGTTACTCAATTCTTGGTTTTTAGTGGGTGTGTGTTACTCAATTCTTGGTTTTTAGTGGGTGTGTGTTACTCAATTCTTGGTTTTTAGTGGGTGTGTGTTACTCAATTCTTGGTTTTTAGTGGGTGTGTGTTACTCAATTCTTGGTTTTTAGTGGGTGTGTGTTACTCAATTCTTGGTTTTTGTGTGTACACTGTTTGTTTTGTTGTTGTCTCCTCTTTTATTTAAACGTGGTTTGTCCGTCATTGACTTTTTTAATATTCCATGTTATCTTAAATTTAAAGGTACTTGAGGTTTGCTTAGCATATGATAAGCAGCTATTTTTGCCATATTAATTATCATTTTGGCATTATGCATTATGTTATTAAGGTCTTTCCCCTTTTCCAAGGGAAAGACCTTCTTGTCTTTCTTATGATTATTATTATTATTAAGGTCTTTCCCCCTTTCCAAGGGAAAGACCTTCTTGTCTTTCTTATGATTATTATTATTAAGGTCTTTCCCCTTTTCCAAGGGAAAGACCTTCTTGTCTTTCTTATGATTATTATTATTATTATTATTATTATTATTATTATTATTATTATTATTATTAAGGTCTTTCCCCTTTCCAAGGGAAAGACCTTACTGTATTTCTTATGGTTATTATTATTATTATTATTATTATTATTATTATTATTATTTTTCTTTTTTTCCGCCGTCAATATACGAAAAGTGTCGCGACATATCTTTTCGATACTTGGTACCTTAACTTGGTCATACCTGAACTCGCCTTGACCGACACCGGGAAACTGATCTATTTTTAGTAACGGAGTTATCTGCCCCAACAACGTAAACCCTTGTAAGCAGATAAACTCAGAAACCGTAACCGATTCTCAAAATCGAAAGTGTAAAAAATGTCGCTGGACCTATATCGATGATTTGTCATGCAAAATTTTTTTTTCCAATCGACTTCCTGTTTACGTGTTTTTGACCTGAAAAATGTCGCAACGCGTCAAAATTTTTTTCTCAGAAACCGTAAGTTCTAGAGACTTGGGACTACCACCATTGATCCTAAGTGACATAAGTGACATATGTTACATTAAAAAATGTCAAGGTCAAAGGTCAAAAGTCAAGGTCAAAGGTCACCATAGGCATTGTTAGCACTATATCTCACAAACCATAAAAGATAGAAGCAGACAATAAATTGGAAAAATACTCCACTCATTGAGACCTACAATTGGTTTTTTATGTCAAAAATTGTTCAATGAACCGTTTAGGAGTTATTGCCCTTGACATGTTCCGGTTGATTGGTTTTTGACCTATAACTCGAAAACCGTAAAGAATAGAAGCAGACAATAAATTGGAAAAATACTCCTCTCATTGCGACCTACAATTGGTCTATAATGTCAAAAATTATTCAATGAACCGTTTAGGAGTTATTGCCCTTGACATGTTTCGGTTGATTGGTTTTTGACTTATAACTCGAAAACTGTAAAAGATGGAAGCAGACAATAATTGGAAAAATACTCCTCTTATTGAGACCTACAATTGGTATTTCATGTCAAAAATTGTTCAATGAACCGTGTAGGAATTATTGCCCTTGACATGTTTCGGTTGATTGGTTTTTGACTTATAACTCGAAAACTGTAAAAGATAGAAGCAGACAATAAATTGGAAAAATACTCCTCTTATGGAGACCTACAATTGGTCTTTTATGTCAAAAATTGTTCAATGAACCGTTTAGGAGTTATTGCCCTTGACATGTTTCGGTTGATTGGTTTTTAACTAATAACTTGAAAACGGTTAGAGATAATATGATAAACATGCGTAGCTAAAGTGATCAGTATGAAAAGAGCTTCAATTTGAGCCCAAGGTCAAAGGTCATGGGTCAAGGTCACACCATAGCAACAAGGTAACCATCATAAAAAGTCCTTAGTAACCATAGATATTTAGAATCAGGATTAAGTATTTAGGTCGAATATACTATTTAACAATCGGAAGTTACAATTTGTCCCTAGCAACGGTCACAAAAGTACTTAGCAACCATATGAAGTGTGAATAGGGATGACTTGCTTTACTCAAATAACTGATTTTCATGACTGCTAGTGACATTTTGTAATAAGGAACAGACAAAACGTCAGAATCCCCTAATTTACCATACCGGGAAAGACCTCACATTTGTTCTTAGAACAAATGACCTTTCATTATTATTATTTTTCTTCTTCCGCGGAGGTTTGCCAAAAAGTGTCTGGACGTATCATTTCGATACTTGGTAACATCAATCGGTCATATCCGGAGATGACATGGCTCATGCTTTTAGACCGATCTATTTTTAGTAACAGAGTTATCTGCCCGAACACGAAAACCCTTGTTAGCAGATAAACTCAGAAACCGTAACCAATTCTTAAAATCTTGCTGGACCTATGGCGATGATTTGTCATGCAAATTTTTTTTTCCAATTGACTTCCTGTTTACGCGTTTTTGACCTGAAAAATGTCGCAACGTGTCAAAAATTTTTTCTCAAAAACCGTAAGTCCTAGAGACTTGGGACCACCACCATTAATCCTAAGTGACATATGTTACATTTAAAAATGTCAAGGTCAAAGGTCAAAAGTCAAGGTCAAAGGTCACCAAAGTTCTTGTTAGCACTATATCTCACAAACCATACAAGATAGAAGCAGACAATAAATGGGGAAAATACTCCTCTTATTACGACCTTCATTTGGTACATTTGACCGAAAGCTGTGCGATGAACCGTTTTCGAGTTACTGCCCTTGACGCGTTTCGGTTAATCGGTTTTTTGGTTAAAACTTGAAAACGGTTAGAGATAATATAGTAAACATATAGGTTAAACATGATCAGTAGGAAAAGAGCTTCAATTTGAGCCAAAGGTCAAAGGTCATAGGTCAAGGTCATACCATAGCAGCAAGGTGACCGTTATAAAAAGTCCTTAGCAACCATATATTTTTAGAATCAGAATGATGTACTTTACTGAAATATGTCATTTCATGACCGGAAGTGGTCTTTTGTCCATAGCAACGGAATGAAAGTCCTTAACAACCCATATATTTTTTGGCTCGGGACCACTTTCTTTACTCAAATAACTCATTTAATGACTGGAAGTGACATTTTGTGCTATAGCAAGACACAAAATCCCATAGCATCAACTAACTTTTCATACTTCAGAGGAACAGTGGGAAACCCTTCTCATTTGTTCTCAGAACAAATGAACTTTTAATTATTAAGGTCTTTCCCCCTTTCCAAGGGAAAGACCTTCTTGTATTTCTTATGATTATTATTATTAAGGTCTTTCCCCCTTTCCAAGGGAAAGACCTTCTTGTATTTCTTATGATTATTAGGTCTTTCCACCTTTCTGTGGAAAGACCTATAGTTATTGTTCTGATTATTAGGTCTTTCCACCTTTCTGTGGAAAGACCTATAGTTATTGTTCTGATTATTATTATTATTATTATTATTATTTTCTCTTTTCTTCCGCCAACTTATTTCGATGTCTGGTTTTTTCACTTCGCGACATGTCGCTTTGATATTTTATATCTGATATCGGTTACCCATTGCGCTTTCGCAGTTCACCCTGACTGACCGCACCCTTTTCCTTTATGGAGTTATCTCCCCTTTTACTAAAAAGCTTGTTCCTGCTACTACTCCTAAACCAAAAAAGATAGCAATACCAAACCTTTACCAAAATGTGTCCTATATCCTTGCGCAACTTTTGGACAGATTGATTGAAGGGTTCTGATGACATGCTATAGGAGTTATCTCCCTTTAAATAAAAGTATTAAGTGATATTCAAACAAATCTCAGCAACTAAAAGAGATAGAGGCCTGGGGTCTTCACTTTAGACCATCATGACCTTTGACCTTGAAAATGGACACAAGGTCAAAGGTCAAGGTCACGTTCTAAATTTTGACATTTGCTTGTGTCCGCTACTCCTTTGAAACGGTAAAAGATAGATAAACACTTATTGAGAGTAAAATGTTTGTCTTATTAAGACGCAACTTTGTCACATTTGGAGGGAAGTAATTCGACTTCATTTTATAGGAGTTATCTCCCATTATATATGTAATTTATTGGTTTTTCACATGTTACTCATTAACTATTAATGATAAAGGGAAACGAAAGAGTGCAAAATGTTGGTCTCTTAAAGGAGCAACTTTGTTACATTTATAAGGAAAGGATTTGACTTCATTTTATAGAGTTATCTCCCATTATATATTTAACTGATTGGTTTTTCACATAGTACTCATTTATTACTAATCATAGAGGGAAAGTAAAGAGTGCAAAATGTTGATCTCTTAAAGGAGCAACTTTGTTACATTTACAGGAAAAGGATTTGACTTCATTTTATAGGAGTTATCTCCCATTATATATGTAACTTATTGGTTTTTTACATGTTACTCATTAACTATTAATGATAGAGGCATGGGGTCTTCACCATAGAACCTCATGCCCTTTGACCTTGAAAACTTGCATTGGTAAAGGTCACGTACTTATTTTTGACCTTTGCTATTTTTAAAGATATTGAAATTATTTTCGTCCTAAAATGTTCTATTACTAATTACGAGTAAATGAAGACATGGCGTTAAAAGTTGTATTAAACTTTTATCAGAGTTATCTCTCTTAGAATGCCAAATCAGTAGCAAATAATATAAAATAATTTCTATTTTAAATATTTATACCAAAATTATAACATTTTGCAAAAAGATGATTATTTAAAATGTCATCATATAATACAAAATTAAAGTTAATGTGGAAAGACCCTCAAATGTTCAACCGAACAGTTGATCTTTAATATTATTAATAATTTTCTTCCGATCAAAAATTCAATTTCGTGCTGCAAAAAAGATTCTTATACGATCCCGCTGAAAATTTGTCGATTTGCTGGATACCCCATGGGCCGTCTCACATCCACCCTGTTAGCACGTCCGGTCAAAAAAGAGGGCGTGGCAGGGACCACCCACAAAAACGTTGTGTCCACATCTCCTCCTAAGGCACACCAAATGGTACAATAAAATGGAAGCCATTTCCATCGAGGATCGATGTCCTCGAATTGTCGATAGGTAGAAAATCGCTGGGCGCAACCAGTAAAAAGTTACCAGTCGTGCAAGTCCAACACCACTTTTTATGTAAAAATCGTAATTTCCCGAAAAACGATGCATCCCAGCTGTTTGAAACCCTCGCCATTCGCTTTAGAATGTCGATTTCAGTCTAAAAATGTCTCCCCGTAACGTGTACGAGTCAATAAATCCTTAAAATCCCACACTGAAACACGTGACCACCCCTCCCCCCAGCCACGTAAATTTCGTCTGTCGTGATGTCCGTTTCAGCCATCGTCAGTGAATGACAGTGTAAATCGTGTGTCAACAAGTTGTTCTAACTGTCCGAACTGCATTTTACCTGAAACAATAACAAATTGAAACAATTTCCGACGTCACTTTTTTGTGTATTCCATCGTCTGCTACGTGCCTCGTGTAATTATTTAACAGTGTGAAATTTCTCTGAAATAAAGCGAGAACGTCTTTTATTAATTGTCGGCTTGCTCCGTTGATATTTATCCGTGCCGTGTCGTCCTGAAATAAACAATCACTGAGATTAAAGATCGTGCACCATGTCATATATAGGTCTGTTCAGACCATCGTAACTCCCTGTTGTGACAAAATCAAACTATCTCCGTGATATTATATAACAATGTCACGTGACTCCAGCTAGTTCATTTCTTTGTCTTTTACCATAAATCTGTTTCTCTTCTCCTACAAGTAAAGAAAACGCATTAAAATACAAAACATACAGTTAAAACAGAAAAATAAACAAACAAACAAATAAACAAAAAAACTGGTTCCCGGTTTTTATATAATCATAGTTGCATATAAAACTATGAAACCAAAAAGGGCCCGGCTCCCCACCCAGGTCCAGCATGTTAAAAATAATAAAACATGCTGACCCTGGGTGGGGGGCCGGGCCCTTTTTTTTATTCAATTTTTTCCTGTTTTGAAATGGAACGTTAGAAACAGTACCGAAAAGTAACCAAAAGGGGGGGGGGGGAAATACGGCTATATTACGATGTTATATATGTTCTACCCTCTGGGGGCCTCTTGTTTGACGTTTAACGCCACTTTAAATGAAAGGTGGGAAGACCCTAAATTTTTTAAACCGAACAGTTGATCTTTAATTATTAAGGCTTTCCACTTTCCGAGTGGAAAGCCTTCCTGTTATTTGTCTGTTTATTATTATTAGGTCTTTCCACCTTTCTGTGGAAAGACCTATAGTTGTTGTTTGATTATTATTATTATTATTATTATTATTATTATTTTCTCTTTTCTTCCGCCAACTTATTTCGATGTCTGGTTTTTTCACTTCGCGACATGTCGCTTTGATATTTTATATCTGATATCGGTTACCCATTGCGCTTTCGCAGTTCACCCTGACTGACCGCACCCTTTTCCTTTACGGAGTTATCTCCCCTTTTACTAAAAAGCTTGTTCCTGCTACTCCTCCTAAACCAAAAAAGATAGCAATACCAAACCTTTACCAAAATGTGTCCTATATCCTTGCGCAACTTTGGGACAGATTGATTGAAGGGTTCTGATAACATGTTATAGGAGTTATCTCCCTTTAAATAAAAGTATTAAGTGATATTCAAACAAATCTCAGCAACTAAAAGAGAAAGAGGCCTGGGGTCTTCACTTTAGACCATCATGACCTTTGACCTTGAAAATGGACACAAGGTCAAAGGTCAAGGTCACATTCTAAATTTTGACATTTGCTTGTGTCCGCTACTCCTTTGAAACGGTAAAAGATAGATAAAGACTTATTGAGAGTAAAATGTTCGCCTTATTAAGACGCAACTTTGTCACTTTTGGAGGGAAGTAATTCGACTTCATTTTATAGGAGTTATCTCCCATTATATATGTAATTTATTGGTTTTTCACATGTTACTCATTAACAATTACTGATAAAAGGAAACTAAAGAGTGCAAAATGTTGGTCTTTTAAAGGAGCAACTTTGTTACATTTGTAGGGAAAGGATTTGACTTAATTTTATAGGAGTTATCTCCCATTATATATGTAACTTATTGGTTTTTTACATGTTACTCATTAACTATTAAAGATAAAGGGAAACGAAAGAGTGCAAAATGTTGGTCTCTTAAAGTAGCAACTTTGTTACATTTATAGGGAAAGGATTTGACTTCATTTTATAGGAGTTATCTCCCATTATATATGTAACTGATTGGTTTTTCACATGGTACTCATTACCTATTAATGCTAGAGGGAAAGTAAAGAGTGCAAAATGTTGATCTCTTAAAGGAGCAACTTTGTTACATTTACAGGGAAAGGATTTGACTTCATTTTATAGGAGTTATCTCCCATTATATATGTAACTTATTGGTTTTTTACATGTTACTCATTAACTATTAAAGAAAAAGGGAAACGAAAGAGTGCAAAATGTTGGTCTCTTAAAGGAGGAACTTTGTTACATTTATATGGAAAGGATTTGACTTCATTTTATAGGAGTTATCTCCCATTATATATGTAACTGATTGGTTTTTCACATGGTACTCATTAACTATTAATGATAGAGGGAAACTAAAGAGTGCAAAATGTTAATCTCTTAATGGAGCAACTTTGTTACATTTACAAGAAAAGGATTTGACTTCATTTTATAGGAGTTATCTCCCATTATATATGTAACTGATTGGTTTTTTACATGGTACTCATTTACTATTAATGATAGAGGGAAACTAAAGAGTGCAAAATGTTGGTCTCTTAAAGGAGCAACTTTGTTACATTTACAGGTAAAGGATTTGACTTCATTTTATAGGAGTTATCTCCCGTTATATATGTAACTTATTGGTTTTTTATATGTTACTCATTAACTATTAATGATAAAGGGAAACGAAAGAGTGCAAAATGTTGGTCTCTTAAAGGTGCAACTTTGTTACGTTTTTAGGGAAAGGATTTGACTTCATTTTATAAGAGTTATCTCCCATTTTAAATGTAACTGATTGGTTTTTCACATGGTACTCATTAACTATTAATGATAGAGGGAAACTAAAGAGTGCAAAATGTTGATCTGTTAAAGGAGAAACTTTGTTACATTTACAGGTAAAGGAGTTGACTTTATTTTATAGGAGTTATCTCCCATTATATATGTAACTGATTGGTTTTTCACATGGTACTCATTAACTATTAATGATAGAGGGAAACATAAGAGTGCAAAATGTTGATCTCTTAAAGGAGCAACTATGTTACATTTACAGGGAAAGAATTTGACTTCATTTTATACGAGTTATCTCCCATTATATATGCAACTTATTGATTTTTTACATGTTACTCATTAACTAGTAATGATAGAGGCATGGGGTCTTTACCATAAATACTCATGCCCTTTGACATTGAAAACTTGTATGGGTCAAGGTCACGTACTAGTTTTTGACCTTTGCTTTTTTTAAAGATATTGAAATTATTTTCGTCCTAAAATGTTCTATTAATAATTACTCCTCTTATCGAGACCTCCATTTGGTACATTTGACCCGAAGCTGTCCGATGAACCGTTTTCGAGTTACAGCCCTTGACGCGTTTCGGTTAATCAGTTTTTTGGTTAAAACTTGAAAACGGTTAGAGATAATATAGTAAACATATAGGTTTATCATGATCAGTAGGAAAAGAGCTTCAATTTGAGCCAAAGGTCAAAGGTCAAAAGTCAAGGTCAAAGGTCACCATCGGTCTTTTTAGCACTATATCTCATAAACCATAAAAGATAGAAGCAGACAACAAATGAGAAAAATACTGCTCTTATCAAGACCTCCATTTGATACATTTACCCGAAGCTGTGCGATGAACCATTTTCGAGTTACAGCCCTTGATGCATTTCTGTTGATCGGTTTTTTGGTTAAAACTTGAAAACGGTTAGAGATAATATAGTAAACATATAGGTTTATCATGATCAGTAGGAAAAGAGCTTCAATTTGAGCCAAAGGGCAAAGGTCATAGGTCAAGGTCATACCATAGCAACAAGGTAACTCTTATAAAAAGTCCTTAGCAACCATATATTTTTAGAATCAGAATGATGTACTTTACTGAAATAGATCATTACATGGCCGGAAGTGGCCTTTTGTAGCTAGCAACGGAATGAAAGTCCTTAACAACCATATATTTTTTGGTTCCTGACCACCTTCTTTACTCAAATAACTCTTTTTTATGACTGGAAGTGACATTTTTGTGCTATACCAAGACAAAATCCCATAGCAATACCTAACTTTTCTGACTTTAGAGGAACAGTGGGAAAGACCTTCTCATTTGTTCTCAGAACAAATGTCCTTTTAATTATTATTATTAAGGTCTTTCCCCCTTTCCAAGGGAAAGACCTTCTTGTCTTTCTTATGATTATTATTATTATTATTATTATTATTATTTTTCTTCTTCCGCGGAGGTTTGCCAAAAAGTGTCTGGACGTATCATTTCGATACTTGGTAACATCAATCGGTCATATCCGGAGATGACATGGCTCATGCTTTTAGACCGATCTATTTTTAGTAACAGAGTTATCTGCCCGAACACGAAAACCCTTGTTAGCAGATAAACT
This sequence comes from Limnoperna fortunei, assembly GCA_944474755.1. Taxonomy (NCBI): domain Eukaryota; kingdom Metazoa; phylum Mollusca; class Bivalvia; order Mytilida; family Modiolidae; genus Limnoperna; species Limnoperna fortunei. The sequence continues at coordinate 73,011,223 of OX104118.1, forward strand.
CAGAAACCGTAACCGATTCTTAAAATCTGAAGAGTACAAAATGTTGCTGGACATATGGCGATGATTTGTCATGCAAATTTTTTTTTTCCCATTGACTTCCTGTTTACGCGTTTTTGACCTGAAAAATGTCGCAACGCGTCAAAATTTTTTTCTCAAAAACCATAAGTCCTAGATACTTGGGACCACCACCATTGATCCTAAGTGACATATGTTACATTTAAAAATGTCAAGGTCAAAGGTCAAAAGTCAAGGTCAAAGGTCACCAAAGTTCTTGTTAGCACTATATCTCACAAACCATACAAGATAGAAGCAGACAATAAATGGGGAAAATACTCCTCTTATTAAGACCTTCATTTGGTACATTTGACCGGAAGCTGTGCGATGAACCGTTTTCGAGTTACTGCCCTTGACGCATTTCGGTTAATCGGTTTTTTGGTTAAAACTTGAAAACGGTTAGAGATAATATAGTAAACATATAGGTTAAACATGATCAGTAGGAAAAGAGCTTCAATTTGAGCCAAAGGTCAAAGGTCGTAGGTCAAGGGCATACCATAGCAACAAGGTGACCGTTATAAAAAGTCCTTAGCAACCATATATTTTTAGAATCAGAATGATGAACTTTACTTAAATATGTCATTTCATGACCGGAAGTGGTCTTTTGTCCATAGCAACGGAATGAAAGTCCTTAACAACCCATATATTTTTTGGCTCGGGACCACTTTCTTTACTCAAATAACTCATTTTTATGACTGGAAGTGACATTTTGTGCTATAGCAAGACACAAAATCCCATAGCATCAACTAACTTTTCTTACTTCAGAGGAACAGTGGGAAAGACCTTCTCATTTGTTCTCAGAACAAATGAACTTTTATTATTAAGGTCTTTCCCCTTTTCCAAGGGAAAGACCTTCTTGTCTTTCTTATGATTATTATTATTATTATTATTAAGGTCTTTCCCCCTTTCACAGGGAAAGACCTTCTTGTATTTCTTATGATTATTATTATTATTATTATTTTTCTTTTTCTCCCCATTTTTCCAAATGGGTTTGCCAGAAGGGGTTTCAACATATCGTTATGATACTTGGTACGTTTAATCGCTCATACCAGGAGATGACCTGGTTCACCCTGTGAGACTGTTCTATTTTTAGTAACAGAGTTATCTGCCCTAACACCGAAAACCTTGTTAGCAGATAAACTCAGAAACCGTAACCGATTCTTAAAATCTGAAGTGTACAAAATGTCGCTGGTTCTATGGCGATGATTTGTCATGCAAAAAAACATTCTTCGATCAACTTCCTGTTTACGCGATTTTGACGCGAAGTTTGTCGAAAACGTCAAAGTTGTCGGATTTACACAAAACTTGGTTTCTAAGTAGATATGAGGGTCCTAATTACATGTATCGGATAAAAAAAAATTTTCGGTCCACCATTTTCAAAATGGCCGCCATTGAAATTTTGTTTTCAATATAACTCAAAAACCATAAAAAATTGAAGCAGAGAATATATCAGAAAAATGTTCCTCTCATTGAGATCTACATCTGATATAAAGGTTCGAAAACTGTGCGACAACCCGTTTTCGAGGTTATGGCCCCTGACACGTTTCGGCTAAATTTTGTTTTCAAAATAACTCAAAAACCATAAAAAATTGAAGCAGACAATAAAAGGGAAAAATACTCCTCTTATCGAGACGTCCATTTGGTACATTCGGCCCGAAGCTGTGCGATGAACCGTTTTCGAGTTACAGCCCTTGACGCGTTTCGGTTAATTGGTTTTTTGGTTAAAACTTGAAAACGGTTAGAGATAATATAGTAAACATATAGGTTTAACATGATCAGCAGGAAAAGAGCTTCAATTTGAGCCAAAGGTCATAGGTCATAGGTCAAGGTCATACCATAGCAACAAGGTAACTGTTATAAAAAATCCTTAGCAACCATATATTTTTAGAAGCAGAATGATGTACTTTACTTAAATATGTCATTTAATGACCGGAAGTGGCTTTTTGTCCCTAGCAACGGAATGAAAGTTCTTAACAACCATATATGTTTTGGTTCGGGACCACTTCCTTTACTCAAAAAACTTATTTTTTATGACTGGAAGCGACATTTTGTGCTATAGCAAAACACAAAATACCATAGCATCACCTCAATTTTCTGACTGCAGAGGAACAGTGGGAAAGACCTTCTCATTTGTTCTCAGAACAAATGACGGTTTAATTATTATTATTTTTCTTCTTCCGCGGAGGTTTGCCAAAAAGTGTCTGGACGTATCATTTCGATACTTGGTAACATCAATCGGTCATATCCGGAGATGACATGGCTCATGCTTTTAGACCGATCTATTTGTAGTAACAGAGTTATCTGCCCCAACACGAAAACCCTTGTTAGCAGATAAACTCAGAAACCGTAACCGATTCTTAAAATCTGAAGTGTACAAAATGTCGCTGGTTCTATGGCGATGATTTGTCATGCAAATATTTTTTTTCCAATCGACTTCCTGTTTACGCGTTTTTGACCTGAAAAATGTCGCAACGCGTCAAAATTTTTTTCTCTAAAACCGTAAGTCCTAGAGACTTGGGACCACCACCATTGATCCTAAGTGACATATGTTACATTTAAAAATGTCAAGGTCAAAGGTCAAAAGTCAAGGTCAAAGGTCACCATAGGTCTTGTTAGCACTATATCTCGCAAACCATAAAAGATAGAAGCAGACAATAAATGGAAAAAATACTCCACTTACTGAGACCTTCATTTGGTACATTTGACCGAAAGCTGTGCGATGGACCATTTTTGAGTTACTGCCCTTGACGCGTTTCGGTTAATCGGTTTTTTGGTTTAAACTTGAAAACGGTTAGAGATAATATAGTAAACATATAGGTTAAACATGATCAGTAGGAAAAGAGCTTCAATTTGTGCCAAAGGTCAAAGGTCATAGGTCAAGGTCATACCCTAGCAACAAGGTGACCGTTATAAAAAGTCCTTAGCAACTATATATTTTTAGAATCAGAATGATGTTCTTTACAGAAATATGTCATTTCATGACCGGAAGTGGCCTTTTGTCCCTAGCAACCGAATGAAAGTCCTTAACAACCATATATTTTTTGGCTCGGGACCACTTTCTTTACTAAAATAATTCATTTTTATGACTGGAAGTGACATTTTGTGCTATAGCAAGACACAAAATCCCATAGCATCACCTAACTTTTCTTACTTAAGAGGAACAGTGGGAAAGACCTTCTCATTTGTTCTCAGAACAAATGGCATTTTAATTATTATTATTTTTCTTCTTCCGCGGAGGTTTGCCAAAAAGTGTCTGGACGTATCATTTCGATACTTGGTATCGTCAATCGGTCATATCCGGAGATGACATGGCTCATGCTTTTAGACCGATCTATTTTTAGTGACAGAGTTATCTGCCCCAACACGAAAACCCTTGTTAGCAGATAAACTCAGAAACCGTAACCGATTCTGAAAATCTGAAGTGTAAAAAATGTCGCTGGACCTATGGCGATGATTTGTCATGCAAATATTTTTTTTCCAATCGACTTCCTGTTTACGTGTTTTTGACCTGAAAAATGTCGCAACGCGTCAAAATTTTTTTCTTGAAAACCGTAAGTCCTAGAGACTTCGGACCACCACCATTGATCCTAAGTGACATATGTTACATTTAAAAATGTCAAGGTCAAAGGTCAAAAGTCAAGGTCAAAGGTCACCATAGGTCTTGTTAGCACTATATCTCACAAAGTATAAAAGATAGAAGCAGACAATAAATGGGAAAAATACTCCACTTATTGAGACCTTCATTTGGTACATTTGACCGAAAGCTGTGCGATTGACTATTTTTGAGTTACTGCCCTTGACGCGTTTAGGTTAATCGGTTTTTTGGTTAAAACTTGAAAACGGTTAGAGATAATATAGTTAACATATAGGTTAAACATGATCAGTAGGAAAAGAGCTTCAATTTGAGCCAAAGGTCAAAGGTCATAGGTCAAGGTCATACCCTAGCAACAAGGTGACCGTTATAAAAAGTCCTTAGCAACTATATATTTTTAGAATTAGAATGATGTACTTTACTGAAATATGTCATTTCATGACCGGAAGTGGCCTTTTGTACCTAGCAACCGAATGAAAGTCCTTAACAACCATATAATTTTTGGCTCAGGACCACTTTCTTTACTCAAATAATTCCTTTTTATGACTGGAAGTGACATTTTGTGCTATAGCAAGACACAAAATCCCATAGCATCAACTAAATTTTCTTACTTCAGAGGAACAGTGGGAAAGACCTTCTCATTTGTTCACAGAACAAATGAACTTTTTAATTGTATATGTTTTATTTCCAATTAATATAGTTTTGTACTTTCAAAATAGTTTTGAATTTATAATTTGAGCCAGAACTTGAGAAACGTGTTGCACATGTTTAGAGATTATTAGGTTCCTACATACATTTCGGGATAAACCAAATGAATTTCCATTTCTCGCAAATAAGATAGCGTGATACCCTTTTTCTTCCGGTTGAGATAATCTTTTCTCACCCGAGGTATACAAATATCTCGTGACTTCCTGTTAGTTATGTAGCATATTATGACATCAGTTTTTTTATAACATCCAATGGCGTAGCTAGGATTTGATTGCAGTGCACGCAAAACTTACGGCAGGGCCCTGGTAGGGGTCCCGAGGTCGAAGCTCCACGGATATTGCCTTTTAGAAGTAAATTTTTAAGTGTAAGGAAGATTACTTTTCCAATGAAATTGACAAAGTCACGAGCATTCATAAACTTTAATTTCAATGCATTTTTATAATATTTTTTTTTAGAATTTACAGGGATGTTCCAAGTATTGATTAAAAGAAAAATGACAAAATGATATGAATCGCGCGAGTTTTCCGAGAAATCATATTTTAGAAACGAAAAAGAAAATGATCTAAGTTAACTAACTAAAATGATGACTATAGTCGATTTATTTTATTTGACATAGTTGACACAGATGTTTATTTAACCATATGGCCACTTTGCTTAATTATATTAACTTTACACCGGTTTGGAGTAATGTTGCTGTCTTGAACCTATAGACCTTGAGTTTAAAGCTTTTTCATAGGAGCCTGATTCTTTCTTGGTTTTTAGTGGGTGTGTGTTACTCAATTCTTGGTTTTTAGTGGGTGTGTGTTACTCAATTCTTGGTTTTTAGTGGGTGTGTGTTACTCAATTCTTGGTTTTTAGTGGGTGTGTGTTACTCAATTCTTGGTTTTTAGTGGGTGTGTGTTACTCAATTCTTGGTTTTTGAGTGTACACTGTTTGTTTTGTTGTTGTCTCCTCTTTTATTTAAACGTGGTTTGTCCGTCATTGACTTTTTTAATATTCCATGTTATCTTAAATTTAAAGGTACTTGAGGTTTGCTTAGCATATGATAAGCAGCTATTTTTGCCATATTAATTATCATTTTGGCATTATGCATTATGTTATTGTATATGTTTTATTTCCAATTAATATAGTTTTGTACTTTCAAAATAGTTCTGAATTTATAATTTGAGCCAGAACTTGAGAAACGTGTTGCACATGTTTAGAGATTATTAGGTTCCTACATACATTTCGGGATAAACCAAATGAATTTCCATTTCTCACAAATAAGATAGCGTGATACCCTTTTTCTTCCGGTTGAGATAATCTTTTCTCACCCGAGGTATACAAATATCTCGTGACTTCCTGTTAGTTATGTAGCATATTATGACATCAGTTTTTTTTATAACATCCAATGGCGTAGCTAGGATTTGATTGCAGTGCACGCAAAACTTACGGCAGGGCCCTGGTAGGGGTCCCGAGGTCGAAGCTCCACGGATATTGCCTTTTAGAAGTAAATTTTTAAGTGTAAGGAAGATTACTTTTCCAATGAAATTGACAAAGTCACGAGCATTCATAAACTTTAATTTCAATGCATTTTTATAATATTTTTTTTTAGAATTTACAGGGATGTTCCAAGTATTGATTAAAAGAAAAATGACAAAATGATATGAATCGCGCGAGTTTTCCGAGAAATCATATTTTAGAAACGAAAAAGAAAATGATCTAAGTTAACTAACTAAAATGATGACTATAGTCGATTTATTTTATTTGACATAGTTGACACAGATGTTTATTTAACCATATGGCCACTTTGCTTAATTATATTAACTTTACACCGGTTTGGAGTAATGTTGCTGTCCTGAACCTATAGACCTTGAGTTTAAAGCTTTTTCATAGGAGCCTGATTCTTTCTTGGTTTTTAGTGGGTGTGTGTTACTCAATTCTTGGTTTTTAGTGGGTGTGTGTTACTCAATTCTTGGCTTTTAGTGGGTGTGTGTTACTCAATTCTTGGTTTTTAGTGGGTGTGTGTTACTCAATTCTTGGTTTTTAGTGGGTGTGTGTTACTCAATTCTTGGTTTTTAGTGGGTGTGTGTTACTCAATTCTTAGTTTTTAGTGGGTGTGTGTTACTCAATTCTTGGTTTTTGAGTGTACACTGTTTGTTTTGTTGTTGTCTCCTCTTTTATTTAAACGTGGTTTGTCCGTCATTGACTTTTTTAATATTCCATGTTATCTTAAATTTAAAGGTACTTGAGGTTTGCTTAGCATATGATAAGCAGCTATTTTTGCCATATTAATTATCATTTTGGCATTATGCATTATGTTATTGTATATGTTTTATTTCCAATTAATATAGTTTTGTACTTTCAAAATAGTTTTGAATTTATAATTTGAGCCAGAACTTGAGAAACGTGTTGCACATGTTTAGAGATTATTAGGTTCCTACATACATTTCGGGATAAACCAAATGAATTTCCATTTCTCACAAATAGGATAGCGTGATACCCTTTTTCTTCCGGTTGAGATAATCTTTTCTCACCCGAGGTATACAAATATCTCGTGACTTCCTGTTAGTTATGTAGCATATTATGACATCAGTTTTTTTATAACATCCAATGGCGTAGCTAGGATTTGATTGCAGTGCACGCAAAACTTACGGCAGGGCCCTGGTAGGGGTCCCGAGGTCGAAGCTCCACGGATATTGCCTTTTAGAAGTAAATTTTTAAGTGTAAGGAAGATTACTTTTCCAATGAAATTGACAAAGTCACGAGCATTCATAAACTTTAATTTCAATGCATTTTTATAATATTTTTTTTTAGAATTTACAGGGATGTTCCAAGTATTGATTAAAAGAAAAATGACAAAATGATATGAATCGCGCGAGTTTTCCGAGAAATCATATTTTAGAAACGATAAAGAAAATGATCTAAGTTAACTAACTAAAATGATGACTATAGTCGATTTATTTTATTTTATGTAAGCATCATTTTTCTGCGTTGATCTCAAAGTCGGTGTAAAGATGTAAGAGAGCTAATGGGGACAGTCTCTCTTGACCTATTGTAGATCTTTAGATATGTTTTCCCCCGTTTCATTACACTGAAAGATCGTTCAGGGGTAGCGTTGTATGAGGCATTATCAGTAGTTCTGAGTTTATCAGCCTATCGTCCTGCAGTAACATCGGACCAAAAGTAGGAGAATTTTCGGACTGAATACTACCCAGACAAATAGAATGAGTATGGTTGGAGAATTTTTGGACTGAAAACTACCCAGAACATACAGAATGAGTATAGCTCTTCCTCTTCCCTTGTCCTTAGTTAAAAAAAAATAAAAAATAAAAATTGCCGTTTCGTTTGTGCACGCAGTTGCATCGTTGCGTAAATGGTAGCTACGCCACTGACATCATGGACGTCACAGATACGTATACATAAATATTTACTAAAAATTCTGAAGAATTAGGAAATAATACATTGGGGGAACTAATATAAACTGATTTTATAACCGGTTATCCCATAATATACGATAATTCCCAGCGTAAACATATATTCTTCCCCCGATAAATTATTTCGATTCTAAATGGACATATATACACCTCGCCATAAGTTAAGCAACACCCTATTATTTTCCAGGGATTTATTTGAGATTTTATATATTTTAATATTTTTTAAAGAAATGACAATTTATTGAACATGAATGACAAACGAAACATACAAATAACATGTTTGCAGTCGCTTTACTTATTATTTGATGAAAAAATGTTCAAAGCAAAGATTTAAAAAACTGTGCAAATATAACTTTCAGTAAAAAAATATGTTTTATTGGATACTTCAATTTCAGGACCTTAAAGTAAACACATCATCACAGGTCAACGTTCAGGGAAAGAAAAGTCACTTTGAAATGTGTAAAACGCAAAAATACTCAGTACGCTTCCGGTACAGTTCATTAACTCTCCTCCTCATGCTGTTGACTAAACGATGAAGTGTAGCATGTGGTAAATTCTGCCATTCATTTTGAATGGCAACACGTAGTTCTTGGACATTTTGACAAGCAGGTGCTCTGTTATTGATTTTACGGCCAATGATATTCCACAAATGTTCATATTGGATTCATATCGGGTGACATGCATGGCCATGGAAGATGCTTAATAGCTTCCCTTTCGATAAAATCACGTATAATTGCAGCTCGGCGAGGTCTTCCGTTGTAATCTAATTTTCGATATATTGTCCCATCAACCACATACAGATTCAGTTTACAGTCGTATGAAAAGCCTCCCCATACTGTAACACGCTGTAGTGCCTAGGATGTTGTTCTGGTTGTATGCAGTGCCTCGTTGTCTCCAAACGGGCATGCGCCCATCAATATGACGAAGAAGGAATCTGCTTTCGTTGGTCCAGTGTACTCGTCGCCAGCTTCGAATATTTCAATGGCGGTGATATCGTGCCACTCTAAACGAGCTTGCGATGTCTCTGTGTCAACAGTGGACGGTTCCAGGGACGACGAGCTCTTAACCATGCATTGTTTAGGCGCCTGTTAACTGTTCGAACGGCGACTTTGGTTGCAATATTCCAATCGTCACGAAGATATCTTGCTGTTGCAAACGGTTGACGTTTGGCTACAGTGCTCGAACGAGTGCTCTATCTTCCCTTTCAAATGTTTTTGGTGGTCGACCTGCCCTAGGACGTTCCTGGATAGTTCCATCATCTCGATGACGTTTCAGTAGACGGGTACAATACTAAAGTGAATGCCAAAGTGTTGTAGTAGCTGACGCAAGCTCTGTCTACTATTACGCATTCCAACGATCAGCCACTTCTCAGCGTATATGTCCGTCTAGGCATTGTAAAAATGTAAAAATGAAGTCGAAAAAGACCAGGAGATGAACACTAAATCACTAAGGAAAACAAGGCTTTAGGCGTGCTCGACTACCGTAGGACAAACTGGTTTTGCTATTTAAAAATTTACCTGAGGAGTTAAGATCAGTTAATTAGAGTAACTTTCCCGTGCTCGAATGATGGCAGTAGTACATAAATAACCCAAAGTTAATATTCATTCAGATTTGTGAAATTAAAAACAATATTGGTGTTGCTTAACGTATGGCGAGGTGTATATATAAACTTTTTAATTAACGTAACCTTTAAGTGGCGTGACTTGTCGGCCATTTAGGACACAAATTTGATTGCGACGTCGTTAAAATATGTGCAAAAATCTTACTATGACGTCGCCATACAAATTATTGATCGTTTATGACGTTGATTAGGAATATATACTCATTTTACACCAGGTGTGGACTCATTTTAGGCACGTCATATTAGAATTGCAGAAATAGCCTGGAACTCTAGTGAGAAAAGTATAAAATCACTTGTGGAAAGCAGATTAAAAAAATGCTCTAGCCTGCAGACAAAGATATCTGTTTATCCAATCCTCGGAATAGACTTGTCATCTTTGCCCTTTGGTTTGAGATTTTCTTGTCTCGCCTTTCCACTTGGTTTAGATACAATTTGTCTCAAACCGTGGGTGAGATAAGAGTTTCACAGTGCTTTCCCCATCAAAAAGTATTTTCACGTCACCTAACGTACATTAAAAAAATGGCGGAAGAGCCTCGTTTGAGACCAGAAATCTTTGCACTTGGGTGTCTTAAATTTTCCCGTCTTGCCCTCCTCTATGTCTTTTTGCCAGTAAAAGTTTCTTTTGCGAGACCCATATTATATTGAGCTTATCATTTATTTTAATAGAATGAAGGTTTCTGTATAGAAGTCCACAATCATGGCGTCGGTTGTGGGTACATCCGCTATCTTTGTTTACACGCAGCAGTCAATCGGTCTGGGGTGTGATACGGCTTTTATACCAGGATGTTACGAATATCATCAAACGCACAGCGAAGTGTTACGGCTTTTCTACCAGGCTGTTTTGGTTTTCTGATCTTCAGTCTGTATCACAAATGAAGAATATCCATATTTTATATTAAATATATGATAAATAGAATTATCATATACTAATGGCTAGATAATAGGAATTTAGCCTAATGTATATTTCTGAAAATGACTAACTTGTATTTGAACACTCCAGTCTGAATCATTTCGCTTTTTTGCATTTGATATTTCATAAGCAAGCGAAAACGTCAAAGTGCAAAAGTCGAAAACGCTAAAACGCGAAACTGATGAAAGATCTTGCTTGGCTGTAGAATAGTCTTGCTTGGCACCTAATGGCTTGACCATGCTGGATTCATGGTCAAAAACTCGCAAAACTAAGCTGTTACCCAATAGCATTGTAAGCAATGGTTTAGTCTTAGGGTCTGAGCAAACATCTATTTACCTTGAACTTAGTTAATAACTGAACACCATTATCCTCATATCGAGACTTTATATATCAAAGGTGTACTGTAGATTTGTCTTATCTGGTCAGTGTAAAAACAAAATCTACGTTAAGTAAACACAACCAATTAAATATCTTAATTGTGCCGCGTATTATACAGTGCAAAGGTAATTTTTGTGTGCGACCTATCGCTGAACCACAGTCCGATTCTCTAAAATACATTTTATCCTCCCGTCTTCCGCTCCCTATGGTATAACATCCGACTGTCTTCCGCTTTATTCACTATCATACATTTATCCGACTGTCTTTCGCTTCGTTATCAGACATTTAATCCCACTGTCTTCCGCTTCCCTATCACACTTTTTATCCGACTGTCTTCCGCTTCCCTATCATACATTTAATAGTCTCGATCATACAGACGACTTAATTGCATTTGTGATTCTAGATTCATCTCTATATCTCTCGTTATTATTACGCCCAAAAAGTTGGCGAAAGATTGTGATTGGATAATATTTTTACTGTTTAAAAATACATCCGTTTATACTAATAAGTGTATAAAACATTGTACCAAGGTTTTCATTGTAATATTTAAAAAAATATATTACTTTATCAATTATTTAAACAACTATTACTGGTTTGTACAATCAAGAGAGAATCTTATTGTGACGTCATTTTATAAATATAAACATGGTTTCAGGGTTTTCCTGGTCTAAAAATAGAACCATAAGAATAGAATGATTTGTTTTGTCTCCACCAGTTGGTACCGAAATTAGAACACGGTGATCCCAGACTGGTGATCGAGACTAACTTTTTATCCGACTGTCTTCTGCTTCCCTATCATACATTTTATCATACTGTCTTCCGCTTCCTTATCATACTTTTTATCCGACTGTCTTCCGCTTCCCTATCATACATTTTATCATACTGTCTTCCGCTTCCTTATCATACTTTTTATCCGACTATCTTCCGCTTCCCTATCAGACATTTTATCCCACTGTCTTTCGCTTCCCTATCAGACATTTTATCACTTATTCATATTACATGCAACATTTATTGCAATCAATATATAGTTATTAAAGACATCCATAAAAATGCTTAGTCAATTAAGAAATGAGAAACCTTCGTTAATTAGAAATTTGTCTTTATCAACATTTTTTACACATAAAATTAAGCAAGATACAGATTTATGAAGGAAAAAACAGTAAAGTTAGAAATATCACCATAAAATATAATTAGAAAATGTTGTGCCAGTTTGTCCTGGAGTATTTAATACTATAGGATCTCAAGCGCTTAAAAATAAGAGAAAACACTTTCTTTTAATGCTAATTTAGAAGGGTTTACTGACCTATTTTTGACTTTATATTTTCGAGTCTGGAAATGTACATTATTGCCTATCAATTTAGACCATTCCGGACTATTATAATTTATTTATAATGAAATGTAGAAATTCTTTCATGTTATAGTTCATGACGTTTTTCTTTATTCTTAGATGTTTCCAAGTCGATACACAAGGTATTTTCCTATATTTACCTTTATACAATGTACAATTTAATTATTAGTTGAAATACCTGTATCATTACGTTCCATTAAAACACAGTAGTGCAAGAGTTCTACTTGGGCAGCGGAAGTGTTTGCAGAATCAGTAACTCGCCTATCCAATGGTTGAAGTGTATTTAGAATAAGTAAGTCGCTATCCAATGGCAACAGACATTCTAACTTCAAGTATGTTAAATATCTAAAGTGCACCAGACAATGAAAACCATAAATAGAAATAAAATTGGACAATTATTTGGATTAGGCCACTAAAGTACACCTGACCTAATATATTTAATGGACGATTTTAAGACTATAAGATTTAATAACAAAAAAACAGCCATGTCTTTAATAACTGTTACTAGAAAATATAATATTTAATGTAATATATATAAAGGGTGAAGTATATCGTCAGACGAGAGTTTCGTGTTATTAAGACTCAACAGTGGCTATAAATAAACCCAAAATAATTAAAATTTAAAAATAATGAAGATGTTTGTAGAGCGTTTATCATCGAAATTGCAAAACGGTAAAACAATTCCGGCGAAGGTCTTGCGAAAAGTTAAAATTTTAATCATTTTTGAAATTTTAGTGCAATGAGTTAGATAATGACTCAATCGCTGAATAAATTAATGATATTCTTGTCACCACCGAAGTTTGACTACTAAGCTGGTGATAGCCTGGGAGACTGCCAGGTCAACAGCAAACGACCTAGTGAATGCAAATAAAATATCATCAAAGTTAAAACGTTAAATACGTCTAATCAAAACTTCTCAGTGGCGCTCAAATCCAAAAACACATTTAAAATTTTGATATTGTAGAGCGTTTATCATAACAAATCGAAAACATCATACCAAATCCGGCTAAGGCCATCTACACATCATACCAAATCCGGCTAAGGCCATCTACACATCATAGCAAATCCGGCTAAGGCCATCTACACATCATACCAAATCCGGCTAAGGCCATCTACACATCATAGCAAATCTGGCTAAGGCCATCTACACATCATACCAAATCTGGCTAAGGCCATCTACACATCATACCAAATATGGCTAAGGCCATCTACACATCATAGCAAACACGGCTAAGGCCATCTACACATCATACCAAATCTGGCTAAGGCCATCTACACATCATACCAAATCTGGCTAAGGCCATCTACACATCATAGCAAACACGGCTAAGGCCATCTACACATCATACCAAATCTGGCTAAGGCCATCTACACATCATAGCAAACACGGCTAAGGCCATCTACACATCATACCAAATCTGGCTAAGGCCATCTACACATCATAGCAAACACGGCTAAGGCCATCTACACATCATAGCAAACACGGCTAAGGCCATCTACACATCATACCAAATCTGGCTAAGGCCATCTACACATCATAGCAAACACGGCTAAGGCCATCTACACATCATACCAAATCTGGCTAAGGCCATCTACACATCATAGCAAACACGGCTAAGGCCATCTACACCTTTCGAAATTTAATTGCGGTCAATTTAGACAATGACTAAAGCACTGAAAGAAACAATGATACATGCCTAACACGAACTAAAAGGAAAAAAATCTCACTCGTTACCACTGTCATTTGAAATCAATCTGTTGGCAGTTCATTGTTTGTTAGTAAGCTCTTTGTAAACTTTGTGCTCTTATTTTTCTATTGTGCCATCGATCTACGAAGATCATTTACATTTATAATGGACTCATTAAGATGCTTGGAACACTTTAAGTGAGTATGGATAAAAGAAAACTGGAATGGAAATTTATCTCAACAAATGGCTAACAATACTTTAAATCTCTTTGAACAGTTATGATAAGACTGAAGCATTTTATTTTGTCTGAGATATTCTTATTTCACATTTTTACCATAAGATTTATCAAATTAATGTCGATGTTTGTATCGAAGCTCAATAATTAAAGAAATGCGGTTAGAAAACAAATGAACTTGATTGTCTGAGGATTACATGCTTTATTTGTCTGGAATACTGATCATGTCATTTGGTGATGGATACTCTTTCTTGTATAAAACGAATATATAGATAGATTAGAAAATTAAAAGAGAATTTAAAATGTAGCAGCATAAAAAGCTAAGTTAAGTACTGTCGCAATACACTATAAGCAATGGCCAAAATGTAGCCCTGAATTTAACAGGGTTCAAAACCTACAGTTCTGACAAAAATAAACACCAAACGTGTTCTATCGTATTCCCTCATTAACATCGCAAGAAAAAAAATTGTTATCCAGATTTTTAAATGATTAGCGAGTGTCGTATTGAGTAAATGCTTCATGTACATTTATATTTAAAAAAAAAGAACTGTTACAATTAATGGTTTAGTTTAAACATATTTATTTGCTCAAATACAAGCAAAGGGATTAGACATAAGTTATAACAACATTATGGAGGTCCTCTCCTTCACAATCAAAGTTTACAATGAAATGAATGACAGCACTTATACAAACATGCAAAATAAGAAAAGGTTGTAAAAGGGAACAAAACAAAGCGAAAAACGAATAAAATGAATATAAAAATAATACAATTTAGAGTAAAAAAACCATCACAAAGGAATCTGGCTTCTAAAGGGGTTGGGTTCAAGTAATAATCACTTAAAGCGTTTTGTTCGTTTTATGCAGTTTTAAACACAAGTGAATATATACGAGTTTTGGTGAGATGTAAGTCTTCCATCACCAGCCAATAGAATTTCAATCGTTATGTTAAAACCGCCTAATTGTGCATACAGAACATTTCTATGTTCATTGTACAAAGTGCATTCCATAAGGTAGTGAATGCAATCTTCATAAGGATGACCGCAACTACATGACGGAGAATTGACTACGTTTATACGAAATAAATCCGCATTTAATGAACTACACTCATGTTTGAGCATGGTATGAATTATGTTTAAGTTCCTTTCACCGGAATAAAAATAGTCGGGTGGTTTTGTCAATTGTCGTTTAGTTATTTTTTTTTTGAAAATATTTATATTTCTATCATTTCTTGTTTCTATGTTTTATTGATCCCAATCTTTAGCCAGCCGTTGCATAGAAAAAAGAATTTTCTATTCTGTTTAGTGTAAATTGAGGTATAACATAATCATCACTGTTGCGCAGGTTGTATGTTGAAACCTGATTTGTCAGGGGTGGCATCAAATCACACAAGTATTGAGGGCACAGGTTGTTATGAATTGAGTAAAACATATTGAGACGTTTGTTACGCATCCTGTCCTCTAAAAGTTCCCAACCAGTTTCAAAATATATTGACTCCCTACTAGCAAACATCATAAAAACCTGTAACTATACGACCAGCTTCAAGCTGTAGTTTTTCTAGGTTATTAATAACACAGAGACCACACTCGTCACAAACTCGGAGGCATTTTCCAAATAGGGACGGATATATGTGAGATAAATTCGAGATAAATACTTTCTACATTGAACATATTTTAATTTTCATAGCACTCATATTTTCTGACCAACAGATTGCATAATATTTTCCATATGTTTTAAAAACTTTCCATCAGAGTCAAAAGTAATTCCTAATTGTTTATGAGACAAAATAATTTCAATTGGTTGATTTTTAAATATTAATTTTATATCTTCCGTTAAAGTGCCAATAATCAACACCTTAGTTTTCTGCGGAATAAAATTAATCAACCATTTGTCAGACCATGATGCTATGTTCTCTAGATCTAAATTTACAACGTCTTCAATACTAGAAGGGAGATAGGCGGAGTATGATAAAGAGGTATCACCGGCAAATAGTCTTGTGAAACTTAATAAGTCGTCAGCTATGTCATTAATGTAGACTAAGAAAAGAAGAGGACCTAGGACAGAGCCCTGTGGCACTCCTGCGTTTGTCTGCTTTAGAGGGGATTTTGAATTTTCTATAAAAACATTTTGAGATCTGTTTAAACCAGTTATGAAGGTTATCATTCACTCCATACGCCTTTAGTTATATTAGTAAACCAGTATGCCAAACACAGTCGAACGCTTTGGATACAACACAGAGGATGAAAAAAGTAATGATTTTATTTTCAAGAGTCTTGATTATAGTATGATAAATTTCTATTAGCCGGTGAACGGTGGAATGACCTGGAATAAAGCCTGACTGGTATTTATACAACAAATTATTAGAAATCAAATGATTAAACACATACCTAAAACAAATTCTCTCGAAAACCTTGCCGACGGATGAAATAAGAGAAATAGGTCTGTAATTAGAGACTTCGTGTCTATCACCCTTTTTTTAAAGTGGCATAACGGATGCGGTTTTCCACAGTTCTGGAAATTGGGTTGTAGACAGAGACAAATTAAAAACTTTTCTTAACGGAACACAAATAGTATTCATTGTGTTTTTTAGCATATGGTGACTGCTACAGTCGGGCCCAGGCGCTTTACCTAGTTTTAGTAATTGAAGAAAGTCACAGACTTCATTAGGAGTTACAACAAGATATCAATAACGGAGTTAGTTCGCGATTCAAAAACGGGAGTAGGCAAATTTGGGTCGCTGAGTTTCGACACCGAGCAAAAATAGTTGTTTAGGGAGCAAGCTTCCTCATAGTTATCGCATATTATATCGCCATTGTCATTTTAGAGTTGGCTTATATAAGCAGATTCCCCAGTTCCTTTAGTTAGTCGTTTAATCAATGACAAATATGATTTAGAATTGGTATTGTCCAATTCTTCTAACAAGTTGTTTGCATTCAAAAACTGTTCTCTGTAATACCTTTTCATATTATTAACGTGATTTCTTTGTTTTTTATATTTATTTTTATCAAAATCTTGTTTTGTTTTAATGGCTATTTTATGGAATCTGTTCCGCTTCCTTATTTCTCTACGAAGTTCAGAACTAAACCATATTTTATCATTGGCTCGAATTGTGACCTCTTTTCTAGGGACACATTCTTGTATGATACCCAAAAAAGTTTCAGTAAAGTTTCTGCAATTACTATCCATAGTGTTTCTTGAATTGATAATTATATCCCAGTCGAACATATCTATCAATTCTTTACACTTTTGATAATCGGCCTGCCGGTAATTCCATATTAATCTCTTATACGAGTTGTGTATTCGTAACGATACTTTAAAATATATAATAGTAGCTTCGCGATCGCTCAATTGTCTGTCGACTTGTATTGTATGGGAGTCACATACAACACAGTCATCACTAACTAGAATGGGATCTTATAGGGATTGGCGATTAGCAGTAACTCTAGTAGGGTCAGTAATTGTATTTGTCAGGTTATACGTGTTCATTATTATATTAAGCTTAAGGTTACGTTCCCCAATGAGATCAACGTTGAGATCTCCAGTTAAAATTACATTCGAAGAAGAGTGTAAAGCCAGTTCAATGGACTGTTGAAATTTATCCCAAAATGAGAAGTTTCATTCGGATGCCGGTAGACTACGCACAGCAAAATTGTCTGTTTTAAGAATTCAATTTCAATCCAAGGAACATCGCCTGTGAAATCTAGATCTTGTCGATGCGTAGTCTGACGTAAAGTGCTGACATAAACCATGACCCCACCCCTATGACTGTTGTGGTCTTTTCTAAAGGGATTTACGGAATATCCCTCAATGAATATTCATCGTTCTTTACATTATCGTCTAAATGGGTTTCTGTCAAACATATAATATCTGCTTCGTTACATATACTTTCGATATAGTCAGTTTTTTAGCGCATACTTTGAGCATTTAAGTGAAAATCGACAGTTTGCCTTCATCATCGGGGCCCGGATTTTGTTGTACGTCATTAGATAACAGAATTAACAAAGATATGACAACCGTCGGCAAAGGATTACTAAGACAAGTTTCAAAATACAATCAATAACAATTAATTTGACAATAACTTATAAGACATCTTATAATACACATAAAATATACAAAATACTTTTGGCTTTTCTTCATGAAAAATATTTTTTAGACAAACAGCAATACGCTTTGCGATAAAAGTGGCCTATAGCAGCTCTGTATGTAAACAGATCATTACCCATTTTCAAATTGTGAATCGGGAAATAAAAGAAATTTTAAATAGCCACTGAGTTTCATTAGCAGTGAGTTTATGGCATACTCTCCAATTAAAAACTGAATACCATCATATAGCTGAAAAAGTGTTGTAAACCACTATTCAAAGAAAAACTGATTGCAATAAACGAAATTTGAAAGAATATATTGGATACTACACCGCTCTTGTTTATATTTTTAAGCGAGCTTAAAGTTTAAGGACGAGCATTAATCTGCGCCGAAGTAAAAATACCGTTGATTAGAAAGATAATTAAAATAGTGTTTAAAAATCCCTATGATTTGATGCAAAAAGACAAATGTTTGTTTAATATAGATTCAAGCATAAGTATGCATGAAAGTGGTCATAATTGGCTGTTCAAGTGGCGTGCTATGCGGAGGCACAAAGGCATCCATGTTCTGTTTTACGAAAACAGTTAAAATAAATTTAAAGTACCAACACAATGCTTGGTTTATCGGTTTAAAATCAGTTCTTGTGTTACGTGTCCGTCCCTATCCAGTATGGCATATCGGTCTTCATTAAACCTACTTAGTATTCTACAACTATCAATTTGCTTTAATTGCGAAGTTTTCGAAGGGACACCACTGGCTCTTTTCTTCAAGTTTATTTCAACTATAGCTTCGCCCCTGTGTTCTAAAGCTGTTAAACAGCAGCTCTCTTTTAACCACTTGAGAACAGGTCAGATGAATCTTAAAGCACGCTACCTAGGAACAATTGTGAGCAATTCTATTCTAGAAGAGACCACTGCAGCTCTACTATGAAGTTAGTGTACTCTTCTTCTCATTTTTTCAAATTCGTTGAATGTTTCTTCCTACCGCATTAAGTAATAATACTTTGTGAGGTACATTGATAATCAGTTCCCTTAAATCGGCTGCATTGTGTTTTATTGGATTCTTCGATTAACGATTTTGAGCAAGGTTCTGTATCAATATATAATCCGACTGTAAACTGACTATTTTCTAGCACAGTTAATATATATACTCTTGAGTAAAATGAGCTCTTCAACAGTTTAGAGGCGGGTATCCTTAGAATACATTTTGATCTGAAAAGCTATCTTAGAGTTTAAAACAGCTCAATTTCGCAGACTTCTTTCGTAAATGGATAACGCCAAATGGAACTGTAAACTGTTTGTTTTACGGCCGTGACTTTTATTTGTGCGCATGTATCATTAGACTTGGAACTACAAACAGCTATTAACATCTTTAACTACTCAAATAGGTACACTGTTGTTGCGAGGTAGTTAATGGAAGACAACGCCTATTGAATTACAAGAATCAAGGTTGTGTGATCTGAAGTCTTTCATATGCATTGGATAAGTACTACATGTATCGAATAAAATGTCCTCAAAGATAACAAGGTTAACAGAATTTATATTACTACTCTAGACGCGCTTTTCATCTAATCAAGACTCATCAGTGGCGCACAACCCAAGCAATATTTAAACCCAAATGATAAACATGTTGTAGTGCTTTTATCACCGAAATTCCAAAACGTTATACCAAATCTGGCAAAGGCTTTCTACGTTATACCAAATCTGGAAAAAGCCTTTCTACGTTATACCAAATCTGGCAAAGGCTTTCTACGTTATACCAAATCTGGCAAAGAATTTCTACGTTATACCAAATCTGGCAAATGCTTTCTACGTTATACCAAATCTGGCAAAGGCTTTCTACGTTATACCAAATCTGGCAAAGGCTGTCTACGTTATACCAAATCTGGCAAAGGCTGTCTACGTTATACCAAATCTAGCAAAGGCTGTCTGCGTTATACCAAATCCGGCAAAGGCTGTCTACGTTATACCAAATCTGGCAAAGGCTGTCTACGTTATACCAAATCTGGCAAAGGCTTTCTACGTTATACCAAATCTGGCAAAGGCTTTCTACGTTATACCAAATCTGGCAAAGGCTTTCTACGTTATACCAAATGTGGCAAAGGCTTTCTACATTATACCCAAATCTGGCAAAGGCTGTCTACGTTATACCAAATCTGGCAAAGGCTGTCTACGTTATACCAAATCTGAAAAAGGCTGTCTACGTTATACCAAATCTGGCAAAGGCTTTCTACGTTATACCAAATCTGGCAAAGGCTTTCTACAACTCGAAAATAGAAAAACCTTAGAACTCAAATAATTTTAGAAATTTCATGGCAGTAAATTTAGACAATGACTACATCAAGTATATTCTTGTCATCACCGAAGTGTGACTACTAGCCTGGTGATACTCTCGGGAACTAACAGTCCACCAGCAGAGGCATAGACCCAGTGGTTGCAGATAAAATGTCATCAAAGATACAAAGGTTAATACAATTTACTACGCTAGACGCGCGTTTCTTCTAATCAAGACTCAAACCCAAACAATATTTACTCCCTGAAGTAACGTCGCAGCATAAACAAATCACTTAAATAGCGTTGCAGCACGTATAACTTACTCCATTAGCGTTACATCAAAACCCACTCATTTGTATAGCATTAAAACACAACGCACTCACTTTAATAGCATTACCTACCAAACTACTTATTCAATAGCCTTTTAACGCGCATCATTCAATCAATTAACGTTACAGCACAAACTCATATTACAACATAACAATTCACTCAAATAGCGTTGAACCACAAACCACTCCCGTTACAGCGCATACCACTCACCGAAATAGTGTTACAGCGCACACAACTCACTTAAATAGAGTTACAGCAAAAACACCTATTTTAAAAAGTATTTTAGCACATACAACTCACTAAAGTAGTATAACACAAACCACTCACTAGGATTACAGCACAAACTACTCATTTCAATAGAGTTATAGTACAAACCACTAAGACAAATAGTGTAACAACACAAACCTTTACGCAAATAGCGTTACAACACAAACCACTAATTCAAATAGAATTATAGCGCGAAATGCTCACTAAGGTAGTGTTACAACACTCAAATAGTCTTGCAGCACAAACCACTCACATAAAGTTTGACAGCACAATACACTCATTCACGAAGCGTTACTACACAAACACTCGATAAATTAACGTTACAGCACCAACCACTAACCTAAATAGCATTACAGCACAAACACACACTTAAACAGCATCCCAACACAAACCAATTACTATTCTTTGATCACAAACTCTTAATTCAAATATGACAAACTTTAATATATTACATTACAAGACATCATTATCACTTCATTTATCTAATCATTCTATATACCACGACAATATTTATAATACTATCATTGCATTATCGCTCAAATTACAAGTATTTTATTTATATTCCTATATTATATGTAGATTAAATGTTGATAAAGACAATGATGTGTCTCCGGATTGATAAATGTGACACAATGATAACTGATTGTCATTTATTTTTGTGTACTGGATATACGGTCCAGCGTACCACCTGGCGATGTTGTCATGTGTGTGATTTATTGCCTGTGAATGTCGATAAATCATTAGATGATTTTCAGATTAGTAAATCTTAACTGCAGTTAAGCTTTAGAAGAATGATTTTTTACTACCTAAAAAGTATATTAGGAAATTATATTGGCTACTTTTTAAAGATGTTAATGTAACATCCTTCAGATTACCGTATATACTTAAAAATATGAGTTTCAGCTGACTGAACAGTTAATTATTTAGAATCAATTAAAGATTTCACTGCTGCATGGTGTTTGTAGAGTGTCATGCTTGTAAAAGCTAAAAAAATCAATTTTGTAGAATACTACTACGATGGGTATTCATTTTTTGTTTACAAGTCAAATTTCCGATCTATACTTGATCAGTTCTGTTATATGTTCGTTTTACAACTCAACAAGTCTGACAAGTAGTACCATAATATAATATCTCCATACACAGAGTCAATTGTTAATATCACACAATATACCTTAAATTTAAGAAAGGCTCACATCATGATGTAAATGAAAAGCTAATAATTATAATTCTTTATTAACCAGTTTATTAATACATTATGTTTCATTTAATCTAGGGGCCTCGGTGGCCGAGTGGTCACGGTAGTTCGTCTACTATTGATCAGTGGTCTGTCAACATTGAGATTGCGGGTTCGATTGTTACTGCAGGGTTTACTTGACTCCAATCTTATTTGACATGGATTGCCTGTTTTTCTACCGCATGCGGGGGGTTTTCTCCGGGTACTCCGGCTTCCTCCCCCAATAAAAACTGCATGCCTTGATACAGCTGAAAAATTGCTGAAAGTGGCGTTAAACATCATCAAACAAAACAACATCATTTTATCTATATTCAAGTTTGTTTACAAATTTCACAATGTGTAACATACAAGAAAGAATTTTGCAGCATGATGTTTAGCATTCGTCATTACTATTACCGAAAGCACATTAACCACACATATCAAATAAAGATCGCTTATGCAATAGTGCATCAACGTTCCATGCATTAGAAACCGTTTATGCTCGTTTGCGTATGACATATAATACAATAATTAAACAAATGCAATAATAATTGTTGGATATTTTAAAAGAGAAATGAAAGTTAAACTTTTCATTTAATTTTCAAAAATGTAAATGTTACTAATGATTTGAATATCATTGTCCTTATGTAGACATTCAGAACTATAATTGTTTGCAACAGTCTAAAAATATTTTATTATGGTCATTATTATCTCATTTATGACAGGAAATACAAATAAACATGTCAATGAATGTGTCATATTTCACATGCTTGTTTACATACTTGATAGCCTGGCTTGTAACAGCTCACCTGTCTCTAATGCCCTTGAAACGTATAGGTGACCACGATTGGTATAATTACATTATACACTACCTACAATGTATGATAAATCCATCGAATAATAATTTAGTGCAGGCTTTTTCGAAACTTTATTGACATTCGTCAAGGCTGTCCGTTATCCGCTTTAGTATTTATTTTCGACAGTCAATATCTATATAAAATTCAAAGGTATATTATAATAGACAAAATAGTATTTGTTGTTTTTTAGCAGTTACCACAACGTTTTTATTTCAGAACATACGATTATCTAGATGAAATCAAAATGTTTAGCTCTCACTCAGATTTAATTGAATTAACATAAATCGTAGAAACTGCAAAGACAATGTAGAAAGGTGTAGGGAATACAACTTCTTGTTTAGTTTTAAAATTACTTTTTGGTCGTGTGATCTAAACAACAGGAGGGTAATTTAATCATTATCAAAATAGCAAAGCTGCCCATTAAAATATTTTGGACTCTACACTGCGAGCTTTAAAACTTTGGTATCGGCTTCTCGGCGAGTGACGTTAAAAAGATGTTTGGTTTAAGAGTCTTCTAAATTTTTTAACGTACTTGATTGACGTATCAATCAATCAATCAATCAATCAATCAATCAATCAATCAATCAATCAATCAATCAATCAATCAATCAATCAATCAATCATTCAATCATTCAATCAATCAATCAATTGGACTGCATTAATCATGAATCACACTTTTGTGAATTCAGTTATACAAAGTACGTGATGCAAAATGACAACAGTGTTATTACTGATTCGTGTCCTTCTTGTATTAGATACATAAACTTAAAACAAAATCCATACAAACAGCGTTTCATAGCAGGATTGTCTATGTGTATCATCAAACTCCTGACTACTTTTTCAATAACAATAAAACGGGACTTCAAAAATACAGTGACACTTTCTATTGCTGTTGACTACTAAACTACTCAAACAAGGTATGTTGTACCTATATGTTGATGGTATCCCTCCAAATGTTATATGACTTGACCGTTATGGAAAATCAATACCTCAAATACAATCGGACATTTTCGCTGAGTCATAGATAGTCTTCTCTATTCCTGGAGTTGAATTTTTACTAGACATGACAATGAGTAACTCAACCTGAGTACATCCATGGTATTAATTGGTTCGGGTTACTCACTTTCTGTTTGTGTGTTTGTTGTATTTGTTTTGCATTATAAATGTTTGTCTATATCTGGATTTGTAATTGTTCAATGATTTTCGTCGGTTTCCTTGCTATTTTTTTAAAGGTATCCGGACCATAATTGACCACGTGATCATATTTGGTGTCCCGGATGTCAATTGTTTTCCAATGAAGCAGACCTCGGTAATGTTCGGCAAACATCGGAAATACTATTTGAGTAACTAAATTTTTTCCTCAAAATTGTGAACATTGGCTCAAGTTATATGATATATTTTTTTTATTATTAATAAGCAATACATTGATTTAATAAAGCTGCATTTCTGGGTCGACAAATAAAATTAAACGGTAACTTCAATTATAGGTCGGATACCTTAATTGTGCTGAATACTTCATATCATGAACCCATGTTTACTCTTTATCGAAGTATAAATCTGAATTAAAATATGAACCCACATAAAATATGAATTTGGACACCGCAAACTCAATATGGTCCTTACCCAGCTGAAATGCTCATCTTATTATATTTTTGTTACCTTAACATTCGTATACTAAATTTTATAAAATTTCATATGAACTAACTTTAGCAATTTGAAAATCTTGGATGGCTGCTAAATTACTGTCAAAGTCGAGACTTTTTTACATTCAGTCACTTGTTATTGTTAAAGGGACACTTGGAAAAAATGTTATTCTTCAAATAAAAAGAAAAATGTTTGTCTTTCTTATATTTGATTATATTCTCTTACGTTACGCGTCTAGAGTGAATTAAATGTGGTCAAAGTTCGTTCTTATATAGGATACCACCATATTGACAGTATCTATCACGAGATTGTATGTTGTAACGCAATAAGATACAGTATTCAGCAGAATCCAGTTTGACATGTTCTGCCTTTGCTCTTGAAGAATATATAACCCGGGCGATGTCTTTTAACCAGTAAGCCTTTATTTCTTTCATACACAATGTTGAACCTGTCTATTTTACAGTAACATAGATATCACATTTTACTTTGAAGAAAAACACAATTGTCAATAACATTATTTTTAAACATTCAATTAAATGTCGTGGAAGCTATTTTGGTTAAAAATGGTCTTGACACGGCAATTGTACCAGAACGTGAAATAACTACTCAATTATTAATTTTAAATAGTTGTTATAATTTATCACTAACTAATTCGTAATATCACTGATATTCGCATTCTTTCTGGCTTTCAAATAAACACAGTTGGAAAAGACAAGTTCAGCTTCTGAAATCGTCATCGCTTATAAGAAAAATAGCAAAGAAAACCGACCGAACAACAAGAGCCAAAAGTCAAGGGACAGTTACAAATCCGGATATAGACAAAACGCAACACAAAAATCAAAAACACAAAAAACAGAAAGAGAGTAACCCGAGCCCAATAAAAACCTTGGGTGCACTCAGGTGCTCCGGACGAGTAAGCAGTGCCTGCCTCTAATTAGACACCCATCGAGTTTCTCATTGTTATGTCTAGGGAAAAGTCAAATCCAGGAATAGGAATCACTACCTATGACTCAGCAAACATGTCAGATCGTATTTGAGACACTGATTTTCCATAACGATCAATTAAGTCATGGTGACGACCATAGAACTTCTGGAGAGGTAACATCAACCTAGGTGCAACAAACCCTTGTTTGAGTAGTTTAGCACTCAACAACAGGGATCGGTCTAGAAAATCGGAATACCGATCGCAGGATCTAGAATAACGTATAAGTTGTGAAATGTACACACTATACACTGGAGCTGCTGGAATGTTGATTTCGATGAACGGGAAGTTGACAATTGGAAAGTTGAAGTCATCACGTTTGTCGTAGAGACTTGTTTGTAGTTTTCCTGAGTCTATTTCTAGAAGTAGGCCTAAGTAAGAGGCTGAACTTAGTGTATTGGTGTTGTCTTTAATTTCAAGCTCGCTAGGGTAAATTGAATGTAAATAGTCACCAAATTTAGCATTGTTGAGGAACAAAACATCATCAATATTATAATTCGTCTTTTGGTGAAAGAGTCTTTCCTGAAATCAGAGGACTGGTGACATAACAAATTGAGCCCGAGTAAACATAAGAGTAGCTTGAATACATGAAGGCCATTGTTTAAGCAAGACAGAAAGAGATCACGAATAAGATAATAACATGGGCGAGAGTTCTATTCATAAAGAGGGGACCCTCATTGTTTTATTATAAACCGATAATAGTAAAATGTTTAAGCACTTATTTCTACTCAATTTAACGTGGAGGTTATTTTTAGTAAATTTATTTATAGGCAGATAAATGAAAATAGAATTTTGAATAAAGTAGACAATTTTAACCAAACAATAAAATTGTTTAGTACATTTTGACTGGTTAATTTCAAATGTACAAAAATTAACACAGGGACCCCCTTTTTCTTACTATCGCTAAAATGTAAGCCGATTGCTGGACATTATATAATTAATTGAAAAAAAATTCATTCGACAGAGTTTTGTAACTCAATTATTTTAGTTTTATTTTCATTCTCTTCTCTTTACAGTCTATGAGAATCTTCAAAGTTTAGTACTTAACATGTCGAAACTCTGAGATCTAAAGACATAATTATTTAATTTGAATTATAATTACTTGTTCAAAAAATTACTATTTGACAGTTTAGAGAAAATTTTAAAGAAAAATATTTTTAGTGTGATTGCCCTGAAATCTCTTTTCTTACAATACGAACTACAAGTAAAAATTAAATCTTCTCAATAAACAACACCATTTATTTTAAAACCACTTTACATTACGTGCAGCTGTATGTAAGCTCTGGATACAAAGCTTTTGTCATAATGCAGAGAAGCGGTCATTGTTTGAATTTACAAGCATACTTTATTGGAGCCACTGGTACACAATAGACCTATCACATTGAATTAGCTCAACACATATTACTAACTGTAGTAATCAGTACATGTTCTGTAGCTTTCAGCTGTACTTGGTTGTATTCAATTGTTAAATCTGTTACTATAAAGTATGTCCTTATTTGTAAATACTAGCTGCAAAATCAAGCCATATGATTGGTCTACTTACCAAGTAATTTGTGTAAGAAGGTGCAACTAATTGTTCTTAATGTCACGCGATAGTCGTGATAGACGAGTAAACATGACACTAGTTGTCTATACATATTAATAACACAACAGGACTAATTAACATTTATAACATTAGAATAATAGTTAATACACCACTAACTTTCGTTATGCATAATTTGCAGTAATCTTGTCAACATTACAACAAATAAGAAGCAGTTTGTTGTAGTATGTGTAATCAAATTCGACAATAGTCAGATCACACTAAATATGCAAATATTTTAATAGATATTCTTATATCTTATATATGTGCCCGGAATCCAGGTAGTTTGTTTGAGCACTCATATTAGGCTGAATTTATTCAAGGGCCATTTGAGCTGGATGAAACAAAGCTTTCTGAATAATTCATTTATATTTTTGATATTCAGTCTCATATATATTTGACGTGTACTATTCAATAAAAAAATTCACATCTTATATACTCCACAAGATTGTAATTAGAACTAGCCTTTGCAATAATCGTATTTCTTCATATTTGGATCTTTTTTAAAATTAGCATCAAAGGTACTTATATTCAGATTATTTGACAACATGAATAGCTTGAGGTTTCTCATTACGGGCACAGCATCATACTAAACAATAATAAGGCATTCTTGAGCTTCCACTAATTACACTTAGATCACTGAGAGATGATATTGCATTCAATATAACAGCCTATGTGCACAGCACGCTTCGTTGATAGACACAAGATAAGTATGACATTGTTAAACTCTATGATACTTTACCAGTAACTTTGATAGTTTTGTTCCTGCCACATTTCAAAGTCTACTACTTTTTGTGTCCTGTATTTTTTGGTTCAGCATCGAAAAAAAAAAGGTTTCTTACAGTTTTCTTTAGAAATAGCAAAAGTCAACAAATTCAATCCTCCCAAAAATATAATAAAACTACTGACATGGAATAGTCACATTTATTTTTTTTCACTGGGAATATATGAACCAGCATCGTTATATAAAAATAAAAACATTAGTTTAAGTCATAACATTATTCAAAACGATAAATTAATATATTAGAAAGTTCAATTTCTTAACATTTAAGCAGGCTTTTTGTACATTTAACATGCACTTTAATGAAAAAAAATCATTGTCAATTTTCTATAGAGACAAAAATTGTTGGAAAAGATTGCTTTTTTAAATAGTTTATCTTGCATATGTATTATCACATATTTCAGTATAATTACCTCGATGTTATTTTTTGATGTACGTAACAATATAGATTAAAATCAATGCAATGACTTTATTTGTTCGATTATTTATCTAACCATATCATGATCATGGTCTGTTTAATTGTTTATATCAAATTTCATTTATTGTTGTTCTGTTGAAATGAGTTATCAAAGAAAACGTAAATTACCGGAACGTAAAACATTTTGTATAAATACCTGTTGTAACAGATAGTACAAACTTTAAAAAGTGTTTAAACCTTTTCACCCAGCTAGATCTAATGTCATCTATAAATGCTAGTATTAAGTTTGGAACTCTTATGGGAACTAATTATGCAACCCATCCTAACCAATATGGTTGTACTTATATGCAGTTTAATATATTCAAGCGCTAAAACGGAAGACAAATCTATACAAACATTTCAATTTTTTATTTTGATAAACAGATGACAGATGACATTTATTACTCAATAAAAGTTACGCTAAGCAAAGGCAAGATAAAGCACAAAGAGCTTGGTGAAAGATATAAGTTAAGTGTATCGCGGTTGATCTCAAATGTATTTCTCTTCTAACAGTGTTTTCTTCCTATGTCTTAAAACTGACTCGGTGGCGTTTGTGATGCAGGACATGTCTTTATAAGAGTTTTGCTTTTATGTATACATCATTTAAAATGAGTATAAAAATATATTTATTTATACAAATGTAAATGTTAAACAAACATCTAGAAACGTTTCAGTAAAGAAAGAATGAAGTTATGAAAGCCCGTTAAAGAAAATGTTTTACCCAGCCGACACAACTTACCTCATTCTGTCCATGGTTTTGTGAGATGTTTTCTGCTTTAATTTCCTGTTTTGTTGGTGATACATTCTTTTTAAAACTTTGTAACATTGTAATTTATTTTTTTGTTTTTACAATTTATTACATGAATAAACTCTCATTGTGCCCAGTAGTCTGTTATATTAGTGTTCGTTTATTTCGTCAATGACATCTTTAACACCTTTTTGCACTTTTTTAATTGATAGATATGGGTCAGAAAATACAATTCAATGACTACATATAGTTGAAAGCGCTGATGTTTATTATCAACAAAATAAAGAAAAACTATGTAACTTTCCTCACAATATATGTAGCCCGCATAATACATATAAAACCCCGCGGAATGATTGGTTTTCTATATGGTTTTATTAGGAAACAACGATGTGTGTTAAATAATGCTGCAGGATTCGTCGGATATATATAGTCATGTTTTTTTTCATCATTGCATTTTTTAAACACCAATAACATTTGCCAAACAAACAGCTGTTTTATCCTCATATGATGTCAATTATTTGACAGTTAAAATTTGTCCTCCATAATTAATTTGATAAAAAATTATTGTTGCCAAAATTAATATTATGTATACTTAATGTTTATATTATGTACAATTAATTGTTCGTATTGTCACACGATCCGTGAAAGATTTGTACAACATGACATTTTGTTCAATATATATATACCCGTTATATAATCGGAGACGTTGCAGCTAATTAACATTTTACTTCATTAGAATGGTTATAGGTTGATGCATTGCAACAGTGTAAAGTTGTCCATTGTCTTCTATGCTCAGTATTAACAAATTTGTACAAGTTGATCGGAATACAATACGGCATATGTGAATATTTCAATATAACTATACAACGGAAAACAAGAAGAAAGTATGATATGCACACCAATTATATTTTCAAACAATAAAAAGTTCTTTAAATCATAGTTTGTCCTTCTCTTAAAGAAACACTTGTATGACTTCTTATAGATTATTTAGTCGCAATTAGTTTATTGAAGTGTCAGGGTGTTTTCTATCTTATTTTTTCGTTAAGTTAGTACGCATCGATATAGCGTTCAAATGAAGAATAATATATTTTTTTAAATTTACGTGCACATAAAACTGTTTACAATTTCTCATCACAATCACATGAAACTTATTTTTTGTTGACTGCTTTAATGTTTGGCAGTCTGTAGATTTTACTACAAACTATTTTTCTCATTTGTATACAGATTGAAAAATCTACTGTAATTCAGCAACACGTCACAAACTTTCGATAGTGTTTCTTTAGACGCTTAATTTTAACAATTTCAAAATGTCTAAGCTTATATGCCTATTATCTCAAGTATTTTAAATACATGCATTCTATATAAATATTCCACTTTCCGTCCTATGAAAGTTTAAAAATCATATGCAGTATAAACCATTGGTTTGATATAACGATAAGGGCCAATATCAACCGATGTCTAATAATGAATATGCAATTAAATTTTTATGTCAAGTTTTTTTAATCAAACGCTTCAACGGTAAATAAAATCAACAGTTGGATATATCAAAATCTTATCCAGTTGTGGTACCGGAATATTTCCGCTATTCCTGTGCTTTCGAGCCACTTGGATAATAATTTTCAGGTTGCTTAAATTTTTATTGTGTGTTGATTGACTCAAATATAATCTCAAATTTTGCCTCCGATTCATTCTCATGCTGCATGTAGTCTGTTTTTTGTTATAAGCCATGTTTAAGAAAAAGTGCGCTAATTGCCGATAGCTTGTGGAAAGACGTGGATAAACAAATTATTGAAAAGCGTAAAAATATCAAATGTTGGCTCTTTTAATTCTTTTATTGTCCTCTTCAAATATAACTTATAAAGTAAAGGAAAACCCCCAAAAGGGTAGTGGCACACTTAATAGTTATTCGAGATTAGTCTTGTTTAATTCAAATATGAGAAATACTCCGTAAGGATACTGTAAACCTGAAACTATGTCAGTTTTCAACGGCAGAATTTTAACTCAATGCAAAAGTAGGTTATGTTCACACATTTTGTATAGTAGCGATAAATCCATGCAGTGACCTTTATAAAATTATCTTTGACCACAAATATCTCATTACTCATGTTTGTAATTTCCATACACGTGCTATGTATTGTATGATTTATATGTTCGATCTTTGGAAGATTTTCATTTAGTAAGTAAGTTAGAACTATATTCCCGTACACCTTAATAATCAACAATCAAACATAACATGGGTTGACAATATCACAAATAGCTAAAAATGAAGAATATAACCTAGAACTACAGCCTCCACACGCGCTAAAAAGCATTACCATTCTTATTAAAATCTTGATAAAGAAAACAATAAAATAAAACACCACAAGATTGTTTAAGCAGGGACATTCAGCTATTTGATATTATAAAAAATAATATATAATAACATCAAAATATAAAAAAAAATATAAAAAAAACTAAAAAATGTCCAAAAAGTATTTCAAAGATAGATCTTTTGTACAGTAGACAAAATGTACAACCCTTATTAGTTACCTTTCTCATTATATTAAAAAAGTATCACATTTTATATTATTAAAAACGAAACACTTATGACGATGCTAGAAGTACTTACAACTAGTAATGATAATAAAGTGCAGAGTATGATAGAAAAGCGTAATGAAAGAACGTAAAGAATCACTATGTTTACCTGAAAGTTTCACGATTTTATCATTTTATAAACTGTACGTGTATGTTTACTCTTATTTAGTTCTCTATAAAATGTTAATAAACTGGAGACCATATTAACCAAATAAGAGTAATTTTTGACTATTAAAACAACTTTCATAACAAATTAAATTAACTGTTATTAAATACAGAACAATCCATAATTATTATTTACCTGAAACGGGAAGCATAATCATGTTCATGTTTTTATGCGATTTATAGTCTGGTATTGATTGTATGACCTTTACGATTATTTTCACACTTGCTATCCATTTCGTAAAATTCATATCTTTATTTGGTTTTGTCTTTAAAATGATAGCATCTTTTAGTCGTCAGTAGAAAATGCCATTTGTAATATGAACGACTATGCGCTACTGATGAGTCCTAATTAGACAAAGCAATTGTCGATCATAGTAAGTATACTATTACAACAATGGTATCTTTGATGACATTTTATTTGCAACCGCTGCCTGGTGAACTGTTAGGGTATGGTCGTTACTATTTGTATAATCTTCCCTAAAAACAATTATAATATCTGCAATATTTCTATGTTGTATTCAGTTAACTCTGCTAGTACATGCAAATATAATTTGATCATTTTGTATTTTAAATGCCTTTACCAGCATTTATCTTTAGATTCTCCTTATATCTTCTAAGCGTACTAATGGTTTATTGGGTTTCTAACGTCACCACCTGAGTGCACCCATGATTTTTATTAGGGTACTCACGTTCTGTTGTGTGTGTGTGCTTTGTAATCATCTCTTTTTATTTAGTCGGTTTCCTTTTTTTTATAAATTTCTCGCGTCGTAAAAAACAGCTTTGTTGTGATACGAAAAAAGTTACGAACATTGTAACTTGGTGGTGAAAAAAAATACGTTCGTCGTGATACCTGACTATGAAGAAATTCCAATGTTATGTCGTTTATTAAGATTTTTAATGATCAATGTCGTTTTTAAAGATTTATTGTTATTTTGACAAATGTTTCTATTCTATATTTGTTTCCTTTTTTAATGTTACCCGTCGATATACTGTTACAGCCTGGAATTACATTTTACATATTTATTGTCTCTCGCATGATATCATCTCTCGTTATTTAATTTTATCAAAATATTCAAGATAAAATAAAGCGAATTAAATTATAAAACATGTAACGTCATTTTATACAGAATATAATTGTTCATAACTGTTTTTTAAATTTCATGTAAACTGTGGTTAAATTGAAATTAAAATAAAAGGTGATAAGTTAAGACAATCTTACATTTAAGGCAGTCCATAGACATACGTGTAAAAGTATATGTGTCAGGCTTCCAAACCTTTTTCTTTCTTTGTTGATAATTACAACTACTGTTTAATACATTTTACAGTCTTAAAACTATAAACATATATTTACATTTCAGTTAATTACAAAATAATTCGCAGGAAATTAAAATTGTATGGCGTCATATTTTAAGTACAAATATTAGTTCTAAATTGACCAAATTGATTCTGGATTTATATATTTAGGAGATCATTTAATTTCAATGATAATACTTAGGAAATAACTGTATTGCATTTGAAGATTTGCTGGCATCAATTGGTGATTTGATGGTCGGAAATTGAGTTAACTGGCTATGCATAAGCGGAGTCAATAAACTGATATTTCCGACTATCAAATCTTCAAATACATTACTGTTATTTCCATTCTTATGCTACTGCAAAAACCCAGATTAATTAATTAAAAAGGAATTCTATTTTCCGGAAATAATGTCTGCGCTTGCGTTAATTTCTGACGGCATCAATCGTTCAATTGATGCCATGAGATTATTTACGTTGCCCAATCAAAATTGACGTTACATCAAAAATTGCATGAGAATTATTAGTTTGATACCGTTAGGCTGTTGTCCTGTAGGATTTTAACAGTGCAAAAATTAAAAAAATAAACTGTACATTGTACTTGTATGGCTTATATTACCCCGAAGCATGATATGTATGGTACAAGATGTAATAAATAACTCAAATATAATCAAAAATATTAATAAAGGATATTTATATCTATACTTACATTCATGTGTAATAAGTTCAACAAGTGCATATTAATACATACATGTATTGTATAAGTATGATCACGATTGCATTGGGATTGATTGATTCTTGATGTCAATTGAAATAAAATTATTTACGATTTTATTATATTTTTAAGTGTTCTTTTCAATACAAAGGTTAAATAAACAGTTGTGTATACCCTTCCTGCTACATGTAAAAGAATCCATAACACAGTTAAGGTGATTGTTTTATTTGAGATATTTAACTTTTAGCAAGAACAATAAAACAAAACTAAAAAGAGAAATGACAAACATGGGATAAATTTATAAACAAATGTAAGGAATTTATAACTGTCGGGCAGTATTTACTCCACACTGGGTGGTAGTGATTAACAAATATGAAGAACGTTATTAACATTATCTGACGTTTTACTAAAACTTAATCATCACATACGATAATGTCTTGTATGAAGCTTCAAGCATAACATATAAATAGTATTGCCTTTTTATAGGGTAAATAACGGACGTAATATTGAGGCCACTGATTTCGCAAATATAATCGTTGATATGTTTTCTGCTAAACAGAATTTACATCTATAATTAAGGGCTTTGTCAGTGTTGCAAATCAAAAAAACGTGACAAAAATTGGATTATATTGA
The DNA here is from genome assembly GCA_944474755.1 of Limnoperna fortunei. Taxonomy (NCBI): domain Eukaryota; kingdom Metazoa; phylum Mollusca; class Bivalvia; order Mytilida; family Modiolidae; genus Limnoperna; species Limnoperna fortunei. The sequence continues at coordinate 73,045,767 of OX104118.1, forward strand.
TTTTATAGTAGATATTCAGTTTTGGTGTTAAATTAATTTAAATATCCGATTATTAATTTGTCATTTCACTGGTTAAATGTTATCTATTTTAAGAAACACATAAATTGAAAACTTTACATTACACTTTGATGCTTTCGTCGAGCCTTGCGTTCATACAGAGAATTTGCCAACTTTTAAATCTGTCGTAGTTTTGTAGCCGACCTGATTATTTTACTTACCGGTAAATAAATGACGTGGTAAGAAATAAAGGCTGTTTACTGGTTTTAAACTTCTGTGTTGTTTTGATACTATTGAAGCCTCTCGAAATAGGAAAGCATAAAAAGTTGTAACTACCTGGTGACTTTCATTAGTGTCATAGAGATATAATATAACCTTCGGTTTTTCTAAGCTCCAGACTCTCTCGGTAGATAAGCTTCTGTAGATTTTAGCTCGATTGGTAATCAAAGCAAGTGGTCTGTTAGAGCACTTAACAATAGTGTTGAGATTGGTTGAAATATAGTTAGGAACATTTATAAATAATATACATTAATCTTGTCCAGTGTTTTGTGAAAAGGCGATTCACGTTTTCAAGATTTTGTAACAATTGATACCAATCGGATAAGTCGGGTTTGCTTCCATGCCTCGTTTAAGTTTTTAGTATACAATTAAATAACAGGCTAGTAAAAAGCATTTTTAAATTCCATCTTTAAAAACTGTCGCGTATCAAAGTGAAGAATGTGTTTGCCTTTTTAACGCTTTTATAGACATTAAAATAAATTAACATTGACCACTTGTTGAAAAAAACGACGAATGTAAGGGCAAATAAATTTGTGAAAGCCATACCACAACAATAATCGTCTTTCGTGCAAAAGCGATGTTTAATGAATATTTGTAATATATGAAATGGAGACCGACACAAGGAAGCAACTCAGAAATTTGTAATGATTTATTTGAACTTTTTGTGTTGATATTTTATGCGGAATCTCAGATTTCTTTCCGATTACTGTTTATAAAAATGATATGAACTAATAATTATCTATTACAAATGTATATGGGAGATATAACGACAGTTGCACTGAATGTAGTACTGCGAGACGAAGAAAACAAGGTAAAAAACAAAGTAAACAGGTAAAGGTTATTGAGTAGAATTCGTGATTGTTGGCATAACAAGTTTCTGCAAAGGCCACAACGTCCCTACATTTAATACACTACTTAAACTTCGATGTCAACAGCAGAAATAAAGTATTTTCGTACAAATTAACCAGAAATACTGTTAACCACTGGAGACGTGTGTTACGTTCGAAACAGCCACGGATACTTTAAGTTAGCCGTACATCATACTTTCTACTGAAGTAGAGGTGAAAGATGTACAGTAGCTGTGTTCTTGTAGGCGATTGATTTTGTGTGTGTAAGTGTTAATTTGTGTGGGGTTCTGGTATGCTATGTACTGACATCAAAAACGCCACTTGAGATCGTCGGGGGCCAATTTTAAAGTTGAAAAGTAGCGAGAATACAATCTAACTAATTATATGGACACGAAATTTTAAACTAAAGGACAATAACGCCAGTCCGAAAGTAGGAACAAGTACTGCGATATTCTTAATCAATACAACAACCGCAGATTTAACCGCTTTATAGTATATAGATGTCCAATCTAGCATTTATGGAGCGTTGTTAACAGGAGACAAGAGATAATACAAGCTAACGCAAGAACTGTATTTATCAACCTCAAATGTCTGGTAATCAATGTCAATGCATCACCAGCAAATATAGAAGTATACAACTCCATTCACACAATTAAGAATGATGTAGACAAACAAAATCTCAAATCAGGATTAAGAACAAGATTTGAAATGATAAGAACAACCTAACAAAGACGACCTTAATTTGGATACCTGAAGGTAAACAGAAGATTACGATCAAGGATTACCTGGACGCGCATCGTGAAAACAGAAATGCAGATTTTTAACCACACGTGGGAAAGCCTGCAAAATCTAGCAGAACGGTGTAAAATGGAGAGAATTCGATGCTGTCCCACACGCCACAGGGCGTAATAAAAACTAAGGTAAGGAAGGATTGACAGGAAATCAGAAGGAAAGCGCACGCGCTTGATAACATTAGTGAGATTATTTACACCTTTAAGCAAAAATGAATAACATGCCCAATTAGGACTAGTTGAAGACCAATCTGTATGTATTCCTACCATATTATATTTGTCTATCAAGTTTTCTGACCTTTGATATTTTAAGTGAAGTTAATGCTCATTGACATCATATCAAGTTTAATGCCATACGTTTCAATTCAAATTATAAGAAATTTGCTAATAGATTCGAAATGTCTACGATGCTTACGTTTATGTCTCAATATGACGACAAACATTATGGGGGTGTATATGTCTAGTCGGAATAATTCACTAATCCTTCAGGAAGGTCAGTGTTTCATATTGCCGTATAGGTTATATAATTCTTGCCAAGGTTTTTTCGCACAATACTATGATAGGAAAATAAACGGATACGGCTTCGAAGAAAAGATTTAAAGCAGAGGCTAGGGAACGCTAGAATACATAAAAATACATGTGTCAATTGAGTTTCTATAAACTTGCAATTTGTTCGTTTTGTATTTTTTCCATCAATGTGCTATATGTTCTAAGACTGATAAAAATGACAGATGATGTTTAGTCTTCTTAAGATTTAACACATATTCATGTATTCTTTACTCTTTATTCTTCTCTATATCATTTTGAATCCGCGCACTAGTTTTATTTCTGAATTGAAATACCAATTGAACTGTAGGAATTTAGTTGATTACAACGTTAAAAAACTACAAAATTGTAGACATAAACCAATGTGGTTCTATACACAAGATGTCCTAGATGGTATGCTATTCGAGGCTTTTCAACATGATGATGTTTACCAAAACATATCAACAATTGTTGCATTATCATTCTTGTCTATATATAAATCAATTATAAATTAATCAATAAACACAATTTGACCGGAAATTTATTGGGAAAAACAGTGCAAATACGAGGGCATAACATACTGACAACAAATCGTCATATAAAACAATACATGGGGGTTCAACCGGACAATGAAATTTCCCAAAACTAACTAATATTTAATGCTCAACAATATATGAGGACAAAAGGTAATATTAACTGTTAAACACCTAAATTTACACTCACGAGTATAAGACGTTTTGTAATTATAGCAAGATATAGCAAGTGAACAACTAGTAATACTAGTCTTCCAAAACCTCATTATTTCATTGAAATCAGTACTATCAGAGAGATCAGAGAAATGGATTTTTATTTTTAATGACGGCCATTTTATATTGGCGGCCAAACTGTTTTTGGCATGCCAACATAAGAGGCGCCTAATATCCCCATGAAAATCAGTACATTTAAATATGCGTATATATAAAATTTCTTTCAAATATATTGGATAAAATGGACATATGTGGTCGAAAGGCTGCTTCTGCGTCAAAATGCTCAGGATAGTCAAATGTATCAGCGTGCCAATTACTGTATTTTCAACATGCGGCAATTTTGAAACCGACGGCCATCATTAAACTTTAAAAGTTGATTGCACAATTTCAGGTCATCTTCAACACACTCACACAATTTCGTGTTAAGGCATCTAAGAAAACTAGCGGAGAATTTCGATTGGGAAAGAAAAAGAGTAGAAACCGGACCAAAGTTTAATTCACCCGAAATTTACCAGACAAAAACAATAAGCCGTCAAAACTTAATTACCGTATATTTCGACTATTTAATAGTATCTGTTTTATCAGCGATTATTTAGTTTAAACTGTTTACATGTTAAATGGAAAAGGTAGTTATTAGTAAGAACAAAACATAGTTCGAAAACTCTAGAATAAACAAATAAATACGTCATAGTTACTAAGGTTGCGCATAAGTTTGTTTCTATGTACGCTGTGAGAGCTCTAAGATAAGATAAGCTACTTTGTTCCGTTAATTTCAGGTCTGTTTTGTATGTACAAATTAAAAAAGAACAGAATAATGAGTATTTTAATTTAAGGAAGTTTTCTTGTGCAGGATCAAATCAAAACCATGCAGTTTAAAGTATCTTTAAATCTATATATTAACAAAATTAAACGAGGAAAACCAAAAGAAAAGTATGAGTTAACTCAAAAATTCTTACATGCATTCAAAGAATTGTTTTTTATTTCGTAAAGAAAGATTACCTGTACGTACAGGTTTTATAAATGGTCTTTGTCAAATGGGGCATCACTCTTGGAATTTTGAAAACATTGGTTTTGACAAAAATATTTTTGTTTAAGTGTAAATTATGCATTAAATTACCAGTGTATTAGGAGAAAAGAAGCATGGTTCAAATAAATAGCATGTATAACGAATGATTGCGGTTAATAGACATGTGTTAAGACAACTTCAATTTGCATATCAATTGTTCGTAATATTTTAACTATTATGCGTTTGATAGAGGAGGAACTACCTGTGATATTGGAAAACAATTCATACATTTTACGAGCTAAATTAAATAACATATTAAATTAAAAAAAAATAATAAAAATGGCATTTAAAATATTAATTGTCAAATATTTTTACACACATGAAAAATAATGTACACGAGTACAAGTTTAAATCTTAAAGTATGTAATAAAGTCAACTTGATGTTCTGAATGTAAGATAAAAATATCCATTTATAGAGCGTGTAATTTCAAGGAACCATTTTAAAAGCGATTTTCAAGTATTCTGTAACTCGCTAATGTGTTCCAATACTTATTGACGTATGCATTTTTTATAATGTTAATATAGACTGTTTCATTTGTGCAACCATGTTCAGCCCTTATAAAGCAAACTACTAAACAGTTTCAGTCTTCCAAGGATGATTAATAGGCTGTGGATAAAAACAATTCAGAGTTGCAGATGTTGAAAATAGTACACGAAAACTCCGCGGAATTTACACGTTGTTAGATATCAAATATTAACACTACTAAACCTTAGGACTAAAGGACTTAGAAGCTATTGTGATAGACCTTCAAATTATTGTCACCTTACAGTAAACATGAATGTTGGCTCGTATTCCTGAATTAATTCTCCTTATGGCTTTATATTGTTAAAGGTAATAGTTGTTACATTTATTTATGATTGTTTTTGACATATTTTACATTCGTTATGACCTTTTCTCACTTCATTGACAAATTAACGAGTATTTTGGTCTGGTTGTTTGTATAGAATTTTATGTACAGTTTTAAAGTTTTACGTGGAAAATATACAACGATAGGTATAAAACGTATAAAATCAAAATATAAAACTTTAAATTGTTGATGATAAATGGGTTTTGATTTAATTAAACAGTATTCACATAAATATAAATTTCTGTTTTGACAGGTATTTCAAACATTTGTATGATTTGCATTTGACATTGAAATGACTGATCAACATTAAATACACATTACATTAATTAATTTCTTTGATCAAATGTAAATTTATATTGTCATCTATTGAAAACACGATAATAAATTACAATCCTTTCGCGCCTTGCCAAATATTATGCCACGTTTTTTGTAGCCGACAGAGTGCCTTGCCATAAATCATCGCACATTTCATGCATTCATTCATGAGAAAGAAATTGAGACAATACAATCTTGTACTCATGAATGAATCTAGAATATATGATTGTTAAAAAATATATTTGATATTAGAGATACATAATTGTACGTGCAAATAAAAATTTATGTTATCAATCACCTGATAAATTTATGATCAGTCATTATCTTTATAGTTAATTATATTTCAAATTAATATTTCAATGTGTTTAAGGAAAGAATTCAAATTAATAACATAACATCATCGGTCTAAATTTAGTATCAGAATGACAGTGTTTTTTCTTATTAAGTTCAAATCTATTTTTTTTAATGACGTGACTTTAAAAGCAAACCTCAAGTCGATTAAGTATTACATATTTCATAAAAAAATAATAAAAGCAAATATTGCATATAAAAATAACTTAGAGGTAACATTTTCATTCGCAAAGACATGACATAGACTGAATGTTTATGTTTTACATGCTTCAAGTCCTTTTCTATGTCAATAAAGTTAGTGATGTGTATTATTATCACGATCGAGCATGCATAAAAATGTATTGTATACTTGTTGCTGCATTCAGTTTAAACTATGTCGTCTACATTGGATTCCAGTTTTTTGTTTGTGGTTTTTGTTTCTTGTCGCTTTTTAGTTTGAATTCAAATTTAAAGTTGATTTCGCTATGCATGATAATTTTCTTTACTTGCAATTGTCTTCATAAAAATACAGTATTTGATTTATACTTAAATATTGCACAAATGGTTGTACGCTATGGTAAAATAAAGATTTAGAATAATATAATAAATATGTAATAACAACATATTATCAGTATTTTTATTTACATAAAAGTAAAAAATAAATATGGCTACTGCACATATATATACATATATTTTAAAATCTTAAAATATATGTATTAATCATGTTACAATGATATATAACTATGACATAAAACATAGTCACTTTAATCGTATATTATAAAAGAGCAAGTTACTAAAATAACCCTTATCACTCGTCCTTTCACTTCGGTAACGACTATTTTACTGTAATATTTCCTTGATAAACACGACGGCTGCAGCATGTAGAGCAGGACTCGCTTACCTATTATAGGGAGGTTTGATTTACTGTGGTTTTTGAAATTGATATTTGACAAGGTAACTAAAAATAAAAAATAAAAGCCCAACAACACTATCATCAATAATTTGTAGAGAAGACAAGCATTCAGGAACAAAGTATTTGCTGAGCGTAGTGGTCCTATCTTAACTGATTATTTCAGCCACTACTCTTGCTCTTAAACCTTAGATCCTTCTGCCAAACCTAATAAAAGTTTTTTTTTCAAATAAAAAATCATAGCACGGACCTCTTTCATCTTGGACAAATACTTAAATTTTCGTCGGAATCCAAATTTGCAATCGTCTGTTGACATTCGTGTTTTTGTTCATTCCAAGTCCTTACTGTTTAATCACGACAGAGAGACTCCAATAAATGAAACAAATGCTTAAGAAATGACATGTTACATACATGAGAACACTACTACGGGTAATGAAAAATACATATTTGTGACCCGTGTATAAATGCAGTTTACCAAACTTATGACCAGAATCTAGTATGTTGTATAGCAAATGACCTTAATGGTTTTTTGATCATATATTTACTGGTGCATTAAAGGTTCAGCAACTTTTGACTTAATTGCACTAAAAATAAATGACACAGTGCAATTACTTTACTCTAACAAATATTCACCTCTTGCTTTAAATTGTGTTACAAACTAAATATCTAATAAGACGGTTAATGTTCTATAGTATTTGTCTAATGGAGCACATAATTCGTTTTATTTGAATCAGATTGCTAAGTCGTGTATCTACATCCAATTGCCGCGTAATTTAATGTTAAGCTTGGTCACATTGTATGCTTTTCAGGTATTTGTTTGTAATGTCTATAACCTAATTATTCCGGTCGACATAGGTGTCAATGTCTATAGCAGCGATTTTACTATGCGTCACTGGGGACTGTAGATAAACGTACGTAGGAATGCAATAAATCTTTTGATGCATATAATTACATGTTGTTTTACTCTTTTACACAGACATCGGTACCGTATACAAACGGTATTTCAATTTTAAAACGTTTGAAATATTTTTTTTATATTTAGCATTGATAATCTTGCCTTGGAGCACATTTTACTTCCAACCACTGTGTTGATGCCTTTTCTTGGACTCTGAAGGTAGTAACAGTCAAGTTGTCATACTTTGGTGCTGACTGTGGTTTATTCAGTGTTGAAATAGTCTTGCCAAAAACTTTACGAACAGTATAAGGCTTTTCTATTTTTACACGTTTAAGCCATTTAGCCAAATTAAATTAAAACTTTTTGGTATTTTAGATATACACACTTGAATTATTAGACCTACGAATATTTGTAGTTAGATTGCCGTTGATCATTCTTGATAATACGTTACGCTCGTCTGAGCGTCTGATGTCTAGATTAGACGTTACGCGCGTCTGAGCGCCACTGATTTCTAGATTAGGCGTTACGCGCGTCTGAGCGCCAATGATGTCTAGATTAGACGTTACACACGTCTGAGCGCCACTGATGAGTCTTGATTAGATCTAACGCGCACCTACATGTATACGAGTATACATGTATTTTTGGACCACAGTTCGATGATATTAAACGATATACCGAATGGTTAAAAGTTTCATTTTTACAATGGTGCATGAAAACAAATGTCTCATTTTTGCTTCATGGTTCTATATATAAAATTTTTACCTGAATAAGAGTAAATTGTAGTCATAATCTTGCAACACTAAATAAGACATTAAATTAAATAACAAAAGGGATAAAAATATAGCCTAAGTTTATAATAATTTATCTGGATTTCAACGACCTTTAAATATTTACTGGGTTTTCACGCTAATTTAAGGTTTCTTAAATATAATGATGGTCTTTTATCGTTTCACCAAACATATCGCCTCAGCTGATTTTCAATAATTTTTACTACATTTAGTCATTTTTGTTTAGTTTTATGATTTAGTTCTTTTAACAACTAAATTACTTTTATTGCACTATTTGCTGTTAACAATTACTTCGTAATTACAGCATTTATTAACGACGTACCCAGTAATATTAGTGCACAGATAAGCAGGGTATTATATGATAAAATAATAGCATGTTAATGTTATTGAAATATACAAGTATACATTAAGTAATTGCAGGTTGTTTCTGGAATATACATTCCGTCCTTCATGAGAAACTAGGTTAAATATACCTGAAGCACGTTGTTTGTTTACAAATATTCAATTCTGGATTACACATATTTTATTCAAGAACTATGACTTATTTTGTTTTTAACAATGGATGTTACAGTTCTGTGACAACTTCTGTCTTTTATCTAGATTTAAACCTCCTTTATGGCTGCGCGTCTAGCTAAATTTAATTAGTGCCACACATTTAACAGTCTTTAGTCGTATATGATTTTCTGTGTCGGTTTCAAGCCAATGTATGCTTTACGTTCAGTGAGCAGTATTTCAGCCACACTCAGAACGAGAACGAGTTACCAACGGGAAATGGGGGCGGGATGGGACACAGCGAACACAATTTAGACTGTCACTGGAAAAGTATGGAGTTTTGGGTAGGGGCGGAGAATTTAGCTTTGTGTAGCGGCTACAATTAGCCTACAATAAGCCTACTCTTTTCCGAAATCTACAGAAGTGGTCTTTATCATGCAGGGAGCGTGGCACTCTCGAAACACGTTAGCCACTACGGTCCTCTGCCAGGCTTTCCGTGTTATGACCTGACAACCCTTTCCACAAACGGGACGCGCTGGGTCGAGTATTGTCAATTATGGTGGACAATTATGAAACACTTTTGATATCAATATAAACAAGCAAAAAGATAGAACAAATGAGTCCGATTCCAAAAGGAAATTCCGAAACTAGAGGTATTTATCAATATTGAAAAAAAAAACGAAGTACAATATCGTATTTCTCGCAATCCTGTTATTTTATGTAAATGCATCGCACGTTGTATAATGATATCCTGGAAGTAATAAAAGTGAACAATATTTAAGATTTTTTAGAAAAAAAAGACTCTATACATGTACAAATTGTGCTTATGTAGCCTTTTGAGGGCTAAATGTTCGGACCTATGAGTCATTGTCGGAGTAAGGTATACACAGGTATACTGTGACAAAGGGACAGTCAGTGGCAAAAAGAGAGTTAATCATGTATATATTCGCAAAGAAAGCTTTTTAATACTTCGATTTTTCAAATTAAAAAAAATATTCTTAAGTTCGTAGGCATATTTGAATAATTAGTGAAACAAGTTATTTAACGATATGTTAATTAGAGTAAACAACACGGAGCACAGTCTTTAGATGATGCTGGAATAAAAAGCTATACAATTAGCTGGTTCATATGTCTGTAGTAAAAAACTAGGATAGAATATTGATTTTGATCTAAAAAAAACCCGCTAATTAATGACATCGTTCTATATCTTCCTGTCTGCGGTTTAGGGTGATTGAAATGCAGAATTACCTAGATATTATCTAGTTATCATCTGTAGATTAATTCCTTTGCAATCCTTGTTTTGTTGAACAAAAACATAATGAGGTCATAAAGCATTTGAATAATGCTTGTAATTAGACGCGAACACAAGCCAGCGCGTATTTTGTATTTGATTTTGTTTTTTTTTCTTTTGCAGACGCATAAAAACAACAATTGCAGAGACAGTGCATTTAAGTATTTGAAGGTTTGTAGACGACAATGATAGGCAAAGCAATTTTCAACCTGCTTTTAAAATTCTATATCGGTAAACATCTTTATTTAACATAATTAAAACTTAGTACTCACTCAGAACAACATAAAACAATCATAGATGAATATTAAATATAAATATTTGTGCATCAACCTTTGGTATGCTGCCCTCCCGAAACCATGAAATGTGACTTTGAAAAAAATTAATAGCGCATTATTTGATTCTCATTGTATACATTGAGTGCTTAAAACCGTTTGCTAAGAGGTATAAAAACTTCCTGCATGTTTTATATATTTTAAAACACACGAAAATAATGACATGTAAACCTTCCAAATCATACAAATTTAAATTTTTCATTTCGGAATTATACCTTTTACAGTTAACAAATGATGTTCAAATTTTTCATTTTCATGACCACAGATGCAGGCCGCACTTGAAAAAACTGTATATTGAATTGCATAATAGTTCTCATAAACATACGGAAAGCAGAATTCCCAAATTTGATGCTATGTTAAGAAATTATAATACTGACAGACACAAATCGGTCAAAATACTAATTTCTTAATATCTATTATATTCAAGTAAGCGCTTCTTTATAAAGGCTTCAATTTTCAAGTTTATTGTTACACAGATATATTTGCAATGATCCTGTCTGCGATCGTCGGCATTGACGTATAGAAACTATCATTTAATTTTGATATAATGGTCTTGTTAATCCATTTATAGCTGTCGTTATATACAACATATATATTTTTAGTTTGTATAGTTTACTCTGTACATTGGCAAAATTTTATACTGCTAATACTACCGCTAATAAAAATAATAAAAATATTTTAAGATTAAATCATTCCCTTATTTTCTTTTAGAATGATTTTTATTTAATGAATATTTCAATTTTTTGTTTTGAAAAAGTCACACAATTTAACCTGGTTTAGATTTGTTTACACCTAATAAACTTCAAAGAGGTTTGTGAATTGTATAAACAGATCAAGTTATGGAATAGCTGAACAATTGTTGAAAGTGGCTTAAAATCCTTATTTATATATATATTAGATAACTTTTTATTCATTTAATTGACTACACTACTGGCTATTGTTGCTTTATAAAGTAAACTCCGATTTTAGTTTTAAATATGTCTGCTTCTAGTTTTTTTTCGGAAGAGGAAGCCGGATTACTCTGTAAAAACCTCGACCGTAGGCAATCCTTGTGTCAATGAAGGTTATATGCAAACAGTTCGCAAAAACCCGAATAGTTGTTCAATTTCAACCAAAATTGTTTAGGTAAGTCATAGTTGTTCACATTTTAACAACATGTAATACCCTGACTATAAAGATGGTTTTATTGTCTTCGAGGTCCTCATTTTCTGTTGTTTTTTTTGGTTTGTTTCGTGTTCTATATGTATATATAATCGTCTCTTTACTTTAAACTCTTGTTAGCATATTAGTTTCCTTTCGACTTTTTTGTACACTTTTATTGTAACTAAATACCATAAAGGCATATTGTTCACTTTTCAACCAAATAACATCTTATTAATAAAATATGTCTTTTAATCTGAACGGTTTTGTCCGCTATAGAACTGCAATAATAATAGTAATAATAATAATAATAATAATAATAATAATAATAATAATAATAATAAAAAATTTGTCTGTGAACAGTTTTTTTATTTATATATATCAACAACAATAATCAGTTAATTCCCCAATTGTCCTTAAATATTTGATATTTGTTATTTAAAAACAATAACAGTAGATGAGTTAACTAGTTGACTTTAATAACTTGCAAAAGTTGTTAATAATCAGCGCGCTAAAGACTTTGTCTGTGAACAGTTTTTATTATTTATTTTATACCAACAATAATAATCAGTTAATTCGCCAACTGTCCTTAAACCTTTAATTAGTTGAATTAATTCATTGACTTTAACTTTGACGTGTCAAAGTTGTTACCGTTAGGCAGTTGCTATAGGAATTTCAACAGTTTGTAATTATGATGAAAGTACGTGCAAACAGGTTGTTTAACTTATATAACAACTATAACATTCTGTTGGCAAGAATAAGTCTTTGGAGCTTTAATAATTGTCTACTATAAAACATCAATAATACGTTAATTTGGTGAAGAGACTTGTTAAAATATGTAATTTTCTATTGCAAGGTTACAGTTGATGGCAATTTATTTACATTTATGTATTAGAGTATGTTATAGACCATACATTTACAGATCTATAATGACAAATCTGTAAAATACTGTCTTATTTCTAATACCTGATAAGAGAAATTCTGAAAAACAAAGTCTAATCTAAAAGTACCTGTAAACAAAAGCGAATAAAGTCAAAAGCAAATTATGAGCAGAAATACATTTAGAACATCATGTACATGTATTAAATGAAACAATTTAAAGATATCCTATCAAAATAAAATAGCAAATATGTATATGTATATGATTTAAATTTTCTGCGCAATTAATTGCGATTGGTTTTTCAAACAAGTGTTAATACCCAACACAAAATACTAAAAAAATATTCAATAAGTGAACGCAATTTAATTTCTGCTTTTCTTATTGGAAGTCTTTCCTCGTATTAAAGAAGCAGTATGTAAATTATTTTATTGATTAATCATTAAACTGTACCTATACGATAGACAGACAATATTTAATTACGAGATCGGATTAAACAATCATATTACTTGTCTTTAACATCCGTTATTCTATGATTTACCGTGTGACAACTTAGTGTATTACAAAATGACCTTGGTGTAAATGTTCGCCTTACCGAGACACTGGTTGACATATATAACGTTTATAACGGTGATTCCTAACAAATTACAACAGTCTTCAGCTTGTCTTCGTAGAAAAATGTGTCACATATTTGACGAAGACCTGGGAAGTCAATGCAAGGATAATTAAAGAAAATTAGCTGTGAAAGAATTATAATTCGTGGTTTTTTTTTAATTTGGAGAATTATATGTTCTTGAGTAGTTGAAAGGACAAAATATGACCATCAGCGATACTGTCTACAAGGTATTTGTTTTGTTTTCTTTTTTGTTATTCAAACGGACGAAAAAATACAACTCCTATCAAAAGTATAATGACTTCCTTAAAGTTTGTTTAATTTTGGATATTGAAATGAAATAAGTTCCCCAAAATGTTTCCCCCAAGATAAATAATTGAAAATCTGTAATTTTTTTCAAACATACATATTAAGTTATTACTATTGGCTAATATTTACCAGTGTTCTTTATTATATATGTGTGATTTGTTGTTGTCTAGAATCTGAGTAATATGTATGTATAGTTTTGTGCTTTTATAAGGTTCATTTGTCTGACTAAACTGAATTACGTTTGACAAAATTATCATTTTTTTTTACCAAAAAAAAAAACAAAAAAAAAACGAAATCGTATATCACATTATCGTAAGAAACAGTTTATTTTTAAACAAACATTCGTGTAATTTAAAAGCTTTCCAGAACAATGGTCTTAGAGCAGCCGTAGATGTTTACATGCAAATCCCATAAAATTTCGATGTACAATGCTAATTTTACCTTTACCAATATGTTTAGTGAATTTCTAAATTGCATTAGAGTTGTTTAGTAGACTTCAAAGTTATCAGATCGTTTATGCAAATTTATTCTTTTCGTTAATTTGTTTTCTTTGAAGAAGTTTTTAATGTTTATTTTTGACCTACATCTACAAAAGCGATATTGTAAAATAAAAGGTGAATACTAGTATTTATTATCCTAATTACTGCTAATATTAGAACAACTTTTAAAGATTAAAATAGCCTTTTGTATAAATTTCTCTTGGTCTATGTTTTTTATACATACTTTAAGTCACTAATGTCTCCAGTGTTTTCCTTAGAAATTGTCTTCAGACTACACAAATTGTACATACCTTTTGCTATATAACTGCTACAATACCAGACACCAATAAACACATTAACGCGTTTGAATTTTTTTCAAACAAAAGTCTGATTGCTTTTATGTCATTCATTTTGTCAAAGAATGGCAATTAGTATGTGACTTTCATAATATTTTTTACATATGTATAAAGTTAAGTTTATGCATGATGCTATCATATAACAATACATATTTCGACAGCTAAACTTTTTGTTACTAATGTAGAATATTTGAAATTATCTCAATCTATTTAAAGTCTGTAATCGAATTAGAATTGCAACTTTTTTCAGACTTACTTACACTCCTAATTATGTTATCCTCTTTACATTTTTAACACCGGTTGCAGAATGGCCACTTTTTATTCCGAAGGTCGTGGGTTTTCTCTGGGTAATCAGGCTTGCTCGCCAAAAAACTAGGCGCTATAATATAATGCTGAAACATTCTAAAAATTCAACCTAACGATCAATCTTTTATAAGTATTTTAAGTCTGTAAAACCAGATTTAGAGAAGGAAAATACTGATAATATTTATTATGTATTTTTTCCGTTTTTAAGGTACGTGTTACATATACTTATACTTACTACAGATGAAATATGCCATTGTATTTCTCTACATCTGCTTGCATACAATTTTTTTTTAATATGAAACATCAAAGCAAAAGTAATACATTATGCTATTGCCTCACCACTTTTCTATATTTTGCGTTTTTGTGTTAGACCTATCAAACAAACACGCCAATTCTTAATAAGGTAAAGGATTTTCCAATTCTAACAAAATAACAACATCATAAAGCTAGAATTATATCAAACAGATTTTATCTGTTGCTTTTTCTTATATTTTGGGCGAGATTTTGAGTATTAGCATTTCCACTTTGGCTATTTTGTTAAACTAATCAACTTAAAATTACCGTATAACACTTCAGAAAGAGTACTGCAATCAACAATACAACAAAATACTTAAAAAAGGAAAAAATACATCAAGTATAATAATTTAAATCTGATATGCTACCGAGAAAAAAAAACCACTATAAACTCGACGACTGTAAGTAAAAGAATAATATCTTCTGTAACAAGTGTTTGTAACAAACACTTTCAGTGGAATGGTACCAAATTTGACACTCGAGATCTTGATTGTAACGAAATTAGCAATATATTATGCAACAATTTTGTATCAACTTTTACAATTTTAGGCGGTATTTATATTACATTTCAAACGAATATAGAATGTAACTAATATCTTGACAGCGTCAAGCAAATAATAGACATTGAAGAACTACACATAAATATGACATTACCCTATTTTTCCAAAGACGACCTCTAATTGTTTTCTACGATATTATACTATTTGTCTTTTCTGTTACTCGTCAACAAAATGAATTTGCATTGTTTAAATGTGCGTGAAGAGATAAATTTGTCTCTGCTTTATCAGCGATAATTAGGTTAAAATACAGGAAATAACCAATTATTGCCTTGTATGATGTTCGTTAATACCATCATTGCTTTCCTGGAATTCGTTTCATTTTATACGAAACTATAGTAAAGTAGTAAACGTAATGATGCATCACCACAAATAAACCCGATAAACACTTCATAACATCTGGGTAGGTAGCACTCTTCTAAGAAAACAACATAACCATTAATCTAAGATTTGCGATCAATTATTTTAAAAATTTCCATACGTTTCAAGGTAGAACAACGGGGCTCCTTACAGTGTATCGTATAGTGTATTTTACGTCATGATGAATTTCATTTCAACTGAAATTGACAAAGGTTGTCGGTTGTCGCTAATAGCTCTAGTAAATACTGATACGGACGGAATGACTACACACATTATACATTCAAGTAAAAAATTTTACAAACTGCAAGTTATTTAACAAACCATTATGTATCATATTTAGAACAAAAATTATATAGTTCAATATTACCATGGAAAGAGACTGATAGTTGATATATATTTAAATAGACTGTAATAAAATACGTAAAACTAATGTTATTTACTTTTTTAACAAACGAGGTTTATCTAAAGATACAAGCAAGTAATGACTTAGAAACAGAAAAAAACCAGGAGTTAAACATAAATCTAGACAGGTTTGGTCGTGAACTATCAACAAAAAAAGGTGATTTTGAATGGTTGAACTACTGTTCAACTAAGTATTAAAGAAATTTTAAATCGATGTAAAAAAACATGTTAGGCAATTCTTGTCTACCATATTGATTGTTGTATATGTCATCAACTGCTACACAATCTTGATCGTGACACGGCCATGTTAAAAGGCCATGTTAAATGTAAAAAGCAACCATGGAACTTTAAACAAAATACAGTTTATATATTCTAAAGACACAAAGATAAACTACCGATAAAACCAATTGCAAATCTTCAGTCTTTGTTCCTAGTTACTGTCAACGTAAGGTTATCTGTAAATTAAAATATACATATATTTTCTAATTGCTCTTTTTTCATAGTAAATCTTAAGAAGACAATCTTACAAAGTAATAAAATGTTTGCATGTCGCCAAATAAAATCCTATACAAATACATTCAGGATCACATCTTTAAAACTACATTGAAACGTACATTCATCTACTGAAACTAGATCAACAGTTTGTCTGACACTGTTGCTAACAATAACAAATAATGCACAATTTATATAACTCTGAGGTAACCAAAACCTACTTTATTTAAGTTAAAGAATTGGACTTTTGTCAAGCGTGACGCGCATGTTGCATGTCATAGCACAAATGCTAGTATTTAAAGCGAAAAATACTATCTTATGTCAAAAGTATGAAGCGCATCTGGCCTAATGTAAAAGTACTTACAATTGGAATATATAAAATGGTGGACCTAAAATTGCATTATACCACAGCTCTCAGAATAATGCTTTGTGTTTTACTTTTACTTAAGGCATACACATTTTACTTTAGTAGTCTAATGCATGATTTGACTCAAATGAAATCTTAACAGAATCATTTTATACTAGATATGAAGAAAGTAATCTTCACTTCACGATAGTTAAATCAATTAAATATTTGTAGTGACGACCAAACAAAGTAAATATATTATTCAGACGCAATTAAGGTTGAGGTTCAGATGCACTAAAGTGGTTTGAGGCGGAAAACAAAAAACTAATCACATTATAAAAAGACAAAGGCCTCCAGTCCTCCAGTCCGGTAGAACTCGTGTGCTGCGTT
The DNA here is from genome assembly GCA_944474755.1 of Limnoperna fortunei. Taxonomy (NCBI): domain Eukaryota; kingdom Metazoa; phylum Mollusca; class Bivalvia; order Mytilida; family Modiolidae; genus Limnoperna; species Limnoperna fortunei. The sequence goes on from OX104118.1 coordinate 73,063,141, forward strand.
AGTCGAAATTATCTGCGTCATTAAAGAATATCATTAATTGAATACTGTTAAAATCCATGTTCTGTGAAAAATACAATTTCAGACTAAACAACATATAAAAAAGTCACTAAACATGAACAAATACTAATGCAAAAAAACTAGAAAGTGCGCAGAGTTTGATAGCAATGTAAAATGGAGTCATGTGAAGCACGTCTTTTGGTTATCACCAATAGGGTATTAATGTTAAATGCGCATTGCACTTTCATAACGCGTTATCTATTATTTACTGCATTCAGACTCTCCGTAGCATCACTGGAGATGCCCACTATCCACCACTCCGTTCTCATTTGTCAACTATGTGGTTCGGACCTTCCCAGTACTAAACTAAATAACATGAATTATTTTTACAAAAATGAGAAAAAATATAGTATATGATTGAAACACACATTTCGAACATTTGGAGTTATATTTAAGTGCTTAATTCTTGTTATTACAGGTGATGTGTTGGACATGTTGCCTCCATTTTTATTTGGTTGTAGAGGTTGTGTATGGAATAAAAGTTGAAATTAATGGTGTGAAATCCAATATGACGACTGTACGAAATATTTTACCGCAAAAATGGATCCATAGAAAATCTGATAATGTATTATTTCCTGTCTTAGAAAATATGGATATAACAACTTCTCGACATGTCGCATTTACAGAACAAAAACCTTTATTACCGCCCTCAGCAGACTTTAGGAATTCAGTAACCGTGAATTCGAATGATGTTATGGTTGGGAAAGTATTGCAGAAAAGTTCTCGAAGAACAGGAAAATCGAAAAGAAAGAACAACAAAATGCGAAATTTAAGAAAGCATCGTCGTCGACACTTTAGGTCAAGGTTAAGGTCAAAGAGGTCACACATAGCTGGGGAAGCGTCTAGCGTCTGTACAAGTATTAGCAAATGGGTGGCACCATCTGGACAAGAAACATTAGACCAATATGGTCAAACAGTAAAAATATTACCTTATATCAAGATAGGAACACAACCGATTCCACAGTATATTTATGAAACATCTTGTCTTGAAGATAATATACCATGCACAGGCATTGACAAGCGTCATTATAAATCTGAATGTGTAACTAAAAAGGTATATGCATATGCCTATGTACGTAGCAGTACGGGTGAAGAAAATTGGAGTTATATAGAAATAGATGGGTATTGTAACTGTAAATTACAAAGAAAGCATCATTCGGGTCCAAGAAATATTTTAGATTATTTAAGTTTAGATTTGAAATAAATTACGCGATTTAACCCATATTGTTTTTGTACGTATTAAATCGATGTATTTTGTTTTTTTGAATTTTTTGTCAAACAAGAAGTACTTTCGTATCTGCAATTCAGTTGTTTGAAATTTTTTCATGAAAGTATTTTTATTTATAAATATGACATTATCAAAGTTAAATATATTGGTTATCCAGAGACAATCGACTTAGATATTGTACATTTTTGTTAGATTTTGTGTTGAATTATTTTGGCCTAGTTAATGCTTATTGTTTTTGTTTTGTTTTTCCAAATACTGTACTGAGAAATTAAGCTTTCGTTGAAATCAGTGGCATCTTATAACTTATAACTTTAACTTTGTTTCTTGTTGATTGTCGGTCATTACTCTCGACTAAGTAGTGCCCTATATGAATGTTTCCTACTTAATGAATGTAGTACTACCTTCTTAATATGATCTGTTTATTATAGATGGAACTGTTTTATTAGATTTTTATTGTGGTCTGATTGTTGTTGTATACAAATAAGACAATTCATCATGCCTTGTTACATTGCTAATTAATACACCATAGTTTGTCAAGATACTTGTCATCTTTATGCATTTCGTGTATCTAAAGGAGTCACATAAGTTATTTTTAATATTGATATCAATCAAATATTTAAAAAAAACTAGTACATTATTACTTTTCTTTGGTAACTATTTTTTCAAATTAGATTACCTTTTCATTTTGTTTTTAAACTGTCCCATAATAATAAAAAATAACTAAATTTTGAGTTTTGGGTTTTAGTAATTAATTGAAATTTGATTACAAATAAAATTCATTCATAATAACTTGAAAACGTTTCTATTGTTTTATACATGACAAAAAAGATTAAGTTGTGAATAACTACAAAATCATTTCTGTGGCTGTCTTTTTAAAGTATCAATCACACAATGATGCCTTATACCCATGTGTACATGCATTTATCCTTATTTATTTTACTTCATTTTAACTTTAACATAATTGTCAATTTTAAGTCAGTATTTGAGTCTCAGCGACCCTTCACATTCTGTCTCATAAGTGATTATTCTTCATGTTTTTGTCAATTTATTTCAAGAAATATTCATTTTAATCGCTTATTCGTTCGTTTCATGTTGTTTCAGTTTGAAAAATATTGAACCTTGCATTTGTAAATTTATATATGTGAATGAATATATTGTATTTTACACTTTTGTACTTTTGTACGTTTATATATTTTGTACATTGTGTAACAATGTCTATGACTCAACATTGATACCGGTGTATCTTATGTGTAATTTGTGTCATTGAATCTGCCATAAGATCTCTTTATATGTTGTAGAAAAGCACATATACTGAGATTTAAATTTTGGAAATAAAATTTGTCATTTCGTTTATTTAATGTGCATTTGTGCATAATTTAGAATTTCTTTATTACTTTTTACATATAGACGAGACGTAAGTCTGTTTTATTTTGTTAAAAATGTAAACTTTTTTGTCATGCTGGTTAATATTCATTTCATGTTTGATATTAGTTCTCCATACTTTATAAACCTTCATCTTTTACTTTACCAGTTCGTTTTATAATATTTTTTCTGTCATTTTGTTACCAGTCATGCGTGACTCTTTTTGGAGTTTTTTGGAGTTACGGAAAATAATGACTTTGCCTAAGGAAGAATTATTTGTTTGTTTTATTTCGTAACAAACGTTTTAGCTTTATCTTGTAGATAAGTGAACATTTATTCTGCGCTTGATCAACTATTAATGATAAATGAATCCATAGACCAAACATCATTTATACAAGATATCTTTATGAAGAGTCGTGCTAGTCTAATGTCGTTGTCAGTTGTTGTTGATCAAGTATTTTATATAATGCATTTTTCCCTTTAATTACTGCGTTTTATATTTTTTACTTTTTTATCAGTAATTAAATACAATACATCAATATCATATTAGTCTAAGTTGTACATATAAAATTGAAAATTGGGCTTGCAACTTTGCGCTAACGATTGAAAGAGATAAAGCTACGTTTTATGTAGATGGTTTCAGTGCAAATATCATGTTTGTTGCAAAACGTTGTTGTTTTTTTTTCATTAAGTTTATCGTCATAGTATACTAAACGTCAAACGGTTTAGTTGCAGTTCAAATGTGTATGCTCTTTAAGCATGTTTTTACATTTTAGTGCTTATTTGGTTTTGCTGTTAATGTTTGTATTGAATTAAGTGAACAATTCAAATTTTAAGTATAACTGTATGTTATGATAAGGATGAATTCAACCAGAATACTTCTGTATCGTATAGAATGGAACATTACATTTTTCAAAATTGTGTTCTGGTAATTCTATACATAACTTTTTTCTTAAATTGAATGTAACTTTTATCGTATGTAAGAGTTTTCTCTCCCTTTTTATGATAAAAGAACATGTTACGTCTGGTATCAATTATCATATGTGAAACGAATCCCGGACGTGATTTGGGGAAACGCACGTTGTTTTTTAGATAACTGTTAAAACCTTTTTTATGAATATTTTGCACACATTGATTTTTAGAAGCAATTTTTAGATGTGGAGCAATGTCCGTTGTAAAATGACGTCTTATTGCATCGTATTCTTAAAAAAATAGTCGTTTTATCATTGTGATTGATGATCGAAAACATCGAATGACTTAAGTCAGTTTTTAAAATAACACAGACATACAAATGACAAAATAGAATATTATTTGTGCGTATTTTATTTATTTGAGATATTTTTTTAAATAAGAAATTAATAGTGTATGTTAATGAGTTAAAGTTTTTTTAAGTAACAAAATGTGCAAGATTTTCTATATATTAGAAATTGCCCTATGCCTGTTCATGTACTACTAGAACTTATTCATTTCAATTAAATTAATGAATATTTTCATATCACAAAAAGATATAAAGATAGTTAAATCAATAATTTGAAATTCTTTAATAGTCATTAGATTTAATACACCAAAGTGCTAACTCATTACTCCTAAAATGTTACAGGTTTTTTCATGGGTGGGTGGAAGGGGAGAGTGTGAAGTTAATAGCCGATGCAATAATATCAATCAGTGAATCACAATGATTTAATTTACAAAACAAAAAAAAAACATTATGTTTTATGTTTAGTTACCATCATGCTTAGTAATAGGGCTAAATGGCTTCATACATACATGGCTGACTACAATGATTAACTAGTTTACAAATACAATGTGTCTGTGATAAGTGCCACGTTCCATGTAACATTTTGTATATAAAAGTGGCCGTTTATTTATTTTGTTGTATTGTATTGAAATTGATATTGTTACTTTGTTGGACATTGTTTCAAATTTGTTTACAATAAAACATAAAAATACAAGACTATATTATATTTATTGTCATTAAAATGACAGCAATATACGCTTTGTTACATTGATATACTGTGTTTCTCGATTGAACAAAATCAAAGGGCTCTATAGGCTTAATAATAAAATGTCAAATTTGTCAATAATAACATTATGAAAAATATTATCTATGCATACAAACACAGAAGTAAAAGCAAGCATACATATATATATATATATATATATACCTATATAAACATAGAAACATATCACCTTATTTAAAAATAAAACTCAAGACAATAAATAAATTTACACAACCCAGAACTAAAACAATGGTACGAAATCACCGTAAAACCGTAATAGAAATAAACAGGCAAAACTAGAAGTGAAAACATACACATCCTTGTGTAAAACAGTATTGTGCAACAACAAAATCATAAAGCTCTAAGTAATACATAGTTTAAATCGAGAGATGCTGAGTAGAAAGTATGTCCTGTGTTTATATTACTTTAGTTAAAATCTGGATTAAGGTTAAAGCAAATACATTTCTCGTCGTCATCAGTAAGACTATGGTCATCGGATTACGAACAATTGTTTCATTTCGACGACACATAACATCACTTTACCATCTTAAAATATAAAACTAAAAACTATAAAACCTGCTACATTTTAACAAATGAACCCTTTTAGCCCTAATTTAACAAAGACATTTATGAAGAGTCTCGATGATCTGAACTGTTATACCAACATTGTCAAGAAACAGTTGTGGGTTTATTACATCTTAATGGCGTCAAAACGAACAAACAACAGGACGAGCATCATTGAAGTTTTTAAATGTGCTAAATGCAGTTTTCCAAAGTAGAGAATAAATCGTTTTTGAAAACTAATAAACAAGGCAAAACAATACAATACTATAAAAAAACAAGAATAAATAATAAAAAATGAAGATATATACATGTATGTCAATATTAAAATACACAATGCGAGGTCAAGTTAACGGACGGTGACCATACTTACAGCAAAGTAAGATGAACATACTATATGGCCACAGTAGATGAAGAAATTTCCTCTCTACGTCATAAACACACTGCTGTTTTTAACTTACACTGTCCTTTTACGCTTTTGTAGAATTTAGCAGCATATATTACCGTTGCTTTGTTGAAATGAAATATGTCTTATTGGTGTAAATTAAAGCCCTATTTCCAATGTGAACTGGAAATTTTCCACCTTAAAGCTGTTTTGACGGTTTTAATTGTATAATGTGAACATTTTGTTTAATTTTTAATATTATTTCAAAGTTGTTTACGTTTGCCATCAATTTCACCGTATTTTAGACAGAAAATGCTACCATACCTATAGGCAGAAAATGTTTTTAGGTCATACACATTAAATTAAAGGAAAATACTTTTACCTTGCAGCAAACCTATTCAAATTATCGTCCATACTCTATCGTCAGCACGTCTGCTAATTTTTCTTAACAGGTTTTCCATAAATTTATGTGCCTGGTGGTTTGATTTTGTCTGCGTTTAAATCAATTGATGTTACTGCATAACATTCACAATTACATTGGCCTATTTCAGTCCAAATTAAATTGGCCTATTATTTTGTATTTGTGTTTCCATTATATAATCATGTTGATTCCAGTTATAATACTGTAGTTTTTGAAGAGGTCTTTGGGTATCCATATAATGGAAGTCGAGTTCAAGTATTTTTTTTTTACCCCTCTTTTTTTATCAATACCCTGCCATCCCAATTTTGTTTTATATACAACAGTACGTTTGATGTTTAATTGTAAGCAAAACTTCATCAAACAAACCATTTTGTAAAATTTACCCCACCAGACGCGCATGTCTTCTAATCAAGACTCAAATGCTTTCCGACCCAACAAATATTTAAAATCCAAATAACTATAATGTTGTTAAATCAAAATTCTAAACACGCTATACCAAATCCGGCTACGGCTAGCTGCACCTTGCTTATATAAAAAAACCTTAGAAGAAAAATTTTAATCATTTTCAACATTTTAGGGCAGTTATTTTAACAATGACCATATCACTGAAAAAATCAATGGTATTATGATCAACATCGAATGTAATTGTTAACATTTGAACTGTTCATACACGATGTGTTATATACTTTTTTCATTTTATGGGTTTTCATTGTATGGAATCGTTGGAATTTCATACATTCTATCTTTTTTATTTTGGAAACATTTTTAGAACTTATAGTGTGAAACGACGCCGGTCTTATCTATTAGTTAGTGGATGTACCCATAACATAAAAGACACAGGCATATTTTGTGTAACAAATACACACATGTATTTTAATAAAGGCAACTGTTGTTTGAAGAAAACACCAAAAAGGTGATTCCTTACTACTGCGAAAAGTCAATCAGAAGATACCTGGAAATCACAACAAGAGATTATTTAATATGTTACATGAGAATATCCGTCATCATATATGTGACAAAATTCTATGCACCCTTTTAGTAACAAAAAATCGCGAAAGAAATAATCCAGAAATTGTAATCTCTAATAGAAGTTGTAGAAATTTTAGGAAATAATATTGCACAGAAATGGTAAATTGAAATGTGTCCAGTTATGGTTGAATTGATATTCGTATAAGTTTTTGGTGTGTATATGAAACAAAACACTTAACATATTTTTTGTCTTGTATGGCAAAGCTGAAATTGAATGTGCCAGTTTTTGTCTGGTTTCTGTTGTCATAGACGTCTAATAAATTAACAAATTTACAAATTAAATACTAAAAGGCAAAAAGGATACTTGTGTGTATGAAAAAAAAAACAAGAAAATATTGAAATACGAAACTTTCTTATACTAGTAAGTTAGAAACTTTAAAAACAAAAAAAACCTTTTTTGCTTAAAGTAAAATGAGGTTTACAAATACAGATTCAGACAAATATACAAAACGAAAAACAAACACAAAAAACAAAACAAAAAGTGAGTAACCCGAACCGAATATATCCATGGGTGCAATCAGGTGCGCAGGGTGATTGTTAGTAAGTGTGAGTAGCTATAACAGACACCAGTCAAGTGGCTTATTGTTATGTCTACGAAAAAAAGACGACAAATGACTCAACGAGAATGTCGAATAGCATTTGAATACGGATTTCCCATAACTATGACTTTAGTCAAGGTGATGGCACTTAGGAAGGTAAAACATCAACCGAGTTCAAACACACCCCAAATAGGTTAGGTTTAATAGTTCACATCATTGTTCGGTTAAGAAAAACGGAGTAACGATTATAGATCTATCATTATGCAAATACCATAAGCTGATGGAATCTTGACAAATTGTTCCATTATTTGTTGACTGTGATTGACACTTTAAAATTTTTTTTTATTTTAATATTTTGTGTTTAAAAGAAATAATATATTATTATGGTTATATGAGCATTGATCCTTGTTAGCACATTTAACAGATAGAATGGTGTGCGTTAAAGCTGCCATTGTATTATACAGTTGTATTATCATGTTGATAACGCTAGCGCTACACGATCTTAAAATTGAAAAGATACATTTTCCCTTCTACTATGCAACTTAAATGGAACTATTTCGTTTTTATTATTACATTATGGTATAAAATTTCAACACGACAAATTATTTTTGATTATATTAACTAATGATGAAAGGAAACATTTTATGTTGAGGTTTAACTTTAAGCATGTTAACTGATAAATGTCCATACAAATGAAATTGTTTATAGACGGGATAATTAAAAAAAAGCTGGAAATAACTTAAATGCAGATCTATGATTTTAAAATCAAAATGCATGTAAAGGAATGTTACAATTTTAAAATTTAAAGATAATGCAATATAATATAATATAATATAATGAAATATAAGGAAAGTTTATACTAAAAGAACATAGCCGATTAGTTTTGTATAACTTTTTCGCAAATAATGTTGCACATGTGAAAGAAAAAATAAAGGTTTTGCTATTTCCATTTGATTGCGAATCCTATTTACCAAGGTAACTGTTTGTAATTTGTTCGGTTCTCCTCTTAAATGGTATTTTATTTTTAATTGATTAAATACGTATCATAATTTTCCATATTATGTCATTGTAATCAACAACAACGATTTTACACAATCATGTTCACAGATTTTAAAACTAAAACTTAAGTTAAGTTGATTAAAGTTATTTCTATAAGATTAGGGATAGGTACCCTTATGATAGCAGATACTATAATGATTATCACTGTGGGATATCACCAACCCAGTAGTCACACTTCGGTTCTGACGGTTATCGCCTGAATATAGCTGCTATAATGTTGCTTGGGCGTTAAACACCATTAATCAATCAATTAATCAATCGGTTCTGACGGGGATATTATTTTTTATTTCAGTGATATAGTAATTGTCTAAATGTACTACCCGAAAGTTTAAAAAAATAATTAAATTCTAAGGTTTTTTTTTCAAGGTGTAGATAGCCTTATCCGGATTTGGTGTAAGGTTTAGGAATTGAATGTTGATAAAATAAGCTCTACAACATCTAACTAATTTGGAATTTAGTGTTGTTTGGATTTGAGCCTCACTGATTAGACGAAACGCGTGTCTGGAGTAGGAATTCTGTCAGAGGTCAAGGTCACAGTAAAACAAAATCGTTAGAAATTTTTACAAAAGAGATGTTTCCGGATATTTACTTAAAAGTTTGCATCAGATTTCAATGAAAATGTGAGATATTGTTACATATCAGGTGGGTTAGAGACCTGTTGGTTCTGGAGGATTTGTGTCAAAGGTCAAAGTCGCAGTCGAAAAAAAGTTAGAAAATTTTACATAAAAGATGTTTCCGTACATTAACTCAAAAGATTTACATTTGATGTCGATTAAAATTTTAGTAATAGTTGGGTATTAGGCGGGTAAGAAGCATATCGTTTTTTCTGGGGAAATCCGCACATTTCAAGGTCACAGTTGACAAATATTGTTAGAAATGTTTACAACACATTTTTGTCGGATAGTAAATATCAAAATTTGCATGTATTCTCAATGAAAGTTTGGGATAGAGTTTCATATTAGTTCAAGGTCATGGTTGGGAAAAATGTTATAAATTTTACCCCAAAAAGACGTGACCATACAATACCTCAAAAGTTTGCATTTTATGTCAATAAAGCTTAGAATACTATTAACTATCAAGTTAGGTACTATATTTTGTGCCTATTAAATTTTGAAACATCATTCTTAATTCATTATATTCTGTTATTGCTTTTTACTAAACACTACACTCCATTGGAAAAGTTTTTCCTTGGATTTTTTATTATTCCATATTTTACCATTTTATTACAAAAATCCAGTAGAAAAAAAATTAGATACGATAGCGTATCCATGTTTGATACTATGCCTCTGTTGGGAATTTTACTTTATAAATCGGCCATTTATGTTTCTTAACGTTCGATATTTACAAAAGTTCATCTACTTTAGCCCCGTGCGGGATCCGGGTGGCTAAAAGAATAGACCGCAGTCGCGCTAGCTTGTCGTAAAAGGCGACTAAATAGCGCCCAGTACCCTGACCGGCGTGTCAGGTCGGTTTGCCTAAAGACCGACTGGGATGTGTGCCCTAGGTGGTTGAATGGGGTACCCCTGGCAAGCTGGGGTTGTCAGGCCATAATACGGAAACCTGACCGCAAACCATATTGGTGCACCGTGTTGGGAAAAATGCCACGTTCCTCGCACGTTAAAGAACGCTGCTGTAGTATTCGCTATGAGTAGGGATTTCGATCCCTCTACAGGAGGCTAAATTGTCCGACCCTATCCATCCTCCCTATTTTTCCTTGTGTCCCATCCCATTTTCATTCATCATCATTTCATATTCATCGCCTGAATATAGCTGAAATATTGCTGCTCGGGCGTTAAACACCATTGATCAATCAATCAATCATCTACTTTCGTGAGTTTCAATGGTATTCGAATAACCCAAGACTTTTCCCGCCTAAACTGCAGACGACATTACCCAAAGGTTTTCGAATAGACAACAATTTATTGTTCCTAACATACCCTTCTGTTCTAATTCGAGTCAAATTTTACTATGGAATATTGCACCATCAAAACGCCATATTTAAAAACGCTGAATATCTAGAGGAAATCATTGTTGATTTCAAGAAGGAGAATAAACTGAACCATATGCGGTAAGCAGTTTTCATTTGTTGCGCAAAACAGCCTCACCAAAATACGTTCAATTGTAGTATAGAATCATCATTTTTAACTACAGTTGTTTAAACAATAAACCACTTCCAAACGGAAACTGCTTAGGTTTATCACTAAATTATTTTTAATGAAATTGCAGAAAAACAAACTACTTTGTAGAGTAAAGAAACGTGTCTACTTTATTTTACATTATTTATGGTCATAAAAATATCATTCTGTGACTAGCTTATTTTATATTATTATATATCGTTCGAAGACAATTATTTTGCTGTTGTCAGATTTTTTACGATGTGACTCTAGATGTTTGCGAAAATTATTAGGTTCCATACACTATACCAATTCACCATCACAAATTGCATATACACCAATAAGATAAGACATGCAACACTAGGATTAAACAAATACGAAACTATTAAGCGTGCTGTTTACAGTTAATTAAAATTCATTTGGAGTAATAATCTTTTTGCTTGCCGGGGTTGGGTAGTTTGTGGGTTTTCGTAATTTTAGCTAAACCAGAGTCAGCATCTCTCATATCTTATACACAAATTTGTTAAGCCAACACACTGACACGGGAAAGTGTAGGAAAGCTAGAAGGAAATTTTTTAATACGCGAAAAGTACATTTTATTAAAATTTATGAGTATAAACCATCTTGTTCAAAATGTTCATTTGATCTCCGTGAAGACAAAAAGAAAATATGTCAATGCCAAACATCTCAATTAAACATGTATCTGTCCTGCTTAGCTTAAATCAGGTTAAACGGAACCGCCTTGCCTGTACAATTAAATCCATACGAGTGATTGGAATAGCATATAAATTCGCTTGGTTTGGATTGAAACACGAATTAAAACTTATTTGTGAAGATGTTTTTGTTACAGTTAGGTACTTAGGTCTATGCTTAAAGTTACGCCATACAGTGTTAACATGTAGTGGTTAACATGTAACTAAAAAAAGATTAAATTTTGACGAACGGTTTCAAGTCAGACTTCTGGTACCGCAAAAAATGTGGCACTCTAGCTATAACATTTCATGCGAACAAACGGATGACAAGATGTTTTATTGACTTTTGCAGAGGGCAAATTTAGGGCAGGAAGGGGTGTCTCCCCAAGATTGCTATTGAATTGGCAACTGTAAAAAAAGGATAAAACATGTTCGTCACTTCTAGCTAAAAACGAATTTAGTTTAGTTCAAATATGATTATAGTCAAATATGAAAAAGCAAATAACTGTGTAATTGCTCAAATACATACAGGCTATTGTCTCCATCGATGAGCCTTTTAAATCTAGATGCGCAAATGATTTGTTATTGTGGTTGTCTTTATACAAGGTAATTATACTTCATTATGACACATTTTGAAAGCGTTACCAGTGCTCGTCTACACTGCTGCTCATCATGTTTCAACACTCAAGACGGTGAAAAAGGATGGCTTCTTATTTGATGGTTAATATAATATGGAAAGCCTGGCCACGGACCATAGTGGTTAACATGTTTGAAAAAGTCACACTCCGAGTGCGATAAAGACCCATATTGTTAATGATGAAACTTGCTTATTATAACCGCTACTAAAGGCTAAATTGTCCGTCCCAAACCAGTAAAACACAATATTGCATTCGATTTTTTTTGTTCCGTTTGGTCCATCCCATTTCCAATGGATTTGTTAGTCAAGTAGAAATCTCATCCTGTAAAACAATCAATCATACCACGACGATACTTAGTCAATACATGCATGAATGTCCGTTTCTGTGATTTGACCTTTCTTTCGTAATGCATAGCGCAGTTGTATTGTTATTTAATTTTTGAACTATTCAAATTAATGCTTTTGGCATTATAATATAAGTAGTTTCTTCTATGATATTATATAATTGCATTATTGGAGAATACCATTTCATTTTCGCGTGATGTTGTTTTCATTGGCCATTAACAGTAACTTGATTACTGTCCTGTTTTGTCACCATATATCACCATTACATTACGTCGAGTATGCAGCATCACGTCACGTGTGGTCACTGTACAAAATTAATCATATGATGGCCGTGCAGATGGTGGTCACAAAAAAGAATCCGGTTCAATACTTATTTAAGTTTCTAATATGACGTCATTCAAACGCTTTGGAAACAAACCTTTATTTAAACATTCAGTCAACTATGTCTGTTTTAACCATTTTAAAATCACACCCCGTGTGCTAATGTTTTGCCTGCCTTTTGTTTTATTTCATATTGGACCTCTGTATTACGAAAATCCAATGGAAAACATGTTTTCACGATAAAACGTCAATATTCTATTATATGCATCATTGTTTACATGTTACAAGTCTTCCTTGACATTTGCTGAGTCGTGTTTACAAGGGACGTTGTTGTTTACAATGCCGTTCCATGCAAACCGAGACTCTTCCCGCCTCCACCGCAAACGAATTTACCGTATCGAAAACGCAACTGAATTTTAGAATATTGATTAATTGTGAAAAATAACTGCATTTACATTTGCACCATTTTGGATCTACAACAGGAGCATAAAATCGACCAAATGCGGTAAGCAGTATTCATTTGTCACGCAAACACAGCAACACAGTCAAAGACACGGTGATTAATGTAATGAAGCATTTAATTTTGTCGTTCTTACTTCTCATTGTTAAACTATATTGTTAATGCTTATAAATATGTTAGTTTGTTTTTAATTTTTATTTTCTTAGTTTTTTTTCTACCAAGTGTTACACGATAAATATAATAATTTTGTAACAAGAGGGGATTTTGGAATTTGGATCAGCCAAAATAAACCTTTATCTATGTAGTCGCGAAATGTAAAATTTCTATATTTTCATATCAGAATCGAAAAATTCATGGCTGTCCCAATTTTATGGATAATATTGCCACGAGCGTTAGCTTTAAATTTACCTCAACTGCATAAAATTCTCGAATTAGGAATATCTTCCACTACTCACAGAAGATTTAACTCTAATGGATCATTCAATACAAAGACGGTGATTTTTCTGAACTAACTGACGACACAATTTGAAAAACGCAAACCTCAGGGAGTAACAAAAGGTCAAAAGATTCGCTGCCAAGAGACAAGATATTTAGGTAAAACTGAATACCTTGCTAGTAAACTTAAATACACCATATTTCCCTCAGTCAATAAAAATTGGATTATACAGTGTTAAAGTCAGCTCATATATTCCTAATCCTGTGCGATGTTTTAATGTCAGACGATTGGTCAATGGAAGGGACTATATGAAGAGGCTCTGTGTTGACCTTAAATGTGCAGAGGTGGGGCATGAGGGCTTTACCTGCACAAACAATTCGAAGTGTGCCAATTTTGGTGAAGCCCACATATCATCCCCAAAAGACTGTAATCATTAAAAAAAGAAAATGTCATACGAAAATTGAAAATAGTAAAGAATATCACCTACCCTTTGGCTCGTCGTCTGTTTAGTTCAGTGAACAATTCATTGTCTTTTGCAATGTCATATGCCAGTGTGCAAGATGCATTAATACTATATCAAACGCAAACCATGATCACCTGGCCAATAGGACAAAAAGACCGTACAAGACTACCGGTTGAAACCACTGAAAAATCATTACGTTATCTCGAAATCTTCAGCTTTTCAAACCTCTACATCTTCGGCATCAAACCAAGGTAAAACAGTAAATACCCTTTCAAGCAACCCCAAAACAATATTTCAAATCCTTACTCTAATTCAAATGCAAACTTCGAAACATCAAAACTGCTTCGTAATCCCATTAAGTTTCACAACGTAATCTCACAGTGATTGGTAGAATAACTGTTGTTAAAACACTTCTTCTGCCAGTTTTGAACCATTTTATAATGTCACTTCCAAACCCAAATGATAATATATTAAAGAGTATTAATGATATTTTTTACTCATTTGTGTGGAGTTCACCAGTTTATAAGGTTAAAAAAGATGTACTTCAAAAACGCTATGAAGAAGGTGGCCTAAAAATGATCAATGTTGATGCTTTTGTTCAAGCAATGAAATGTACTTGGATTAGAAGATTATTTAAAAATGATATTACATGTAATTGGCAAAATATTTTTTTCTCTCATGTAGATCAAGCCAAATTTTTTACATTTGGTTCAGCATATATAAGTCAAATAAAAGATAATATCAACAATAATTTTTGGAAAGATGTTTTAAGAGCATGGCAAATGGTAATAGAAAAGGAAAAAAATAGGAGTTGGGAGCATTTTTTAGCTAGTCCTCTCTGGATGAATGATTTGTTTACAGTAGGGGGGAAACCCATATTCTATAAGGACTGGCAGGATGGAGGTATTTGTTTTGTAAATGACTTAGTAAATGAGAATGGATCCTTTTTGAAGTACGAAGAATTACAAAATATTTTCCATTTGAATTTGGATGTTATGAAGTATAACAGTATTATTTCTTTACTTTCTAATAGGTGTAAGCAGTTTGCAAAAGGTAACTGCAAAATTGCCTCCCCATTCATTCCATCATCTGTTGTGACCATTCTCAAAAGTCGAAAAGGTTCAAGAGATATGTACTCTATTTTTAACAGGAATGAGTCCATATCCACAGGAAATGTGAAATGGAACACCATTCTAAATTTAGATATGGATCATTGGAAATCTATTAACAAATTACCATTTGTTGTTACAAAAAATACTAAACTACTTTGGCTTCAGTATAGAGTTAATCAGAGAATTTTGACAACAAATAAATTTGCCAACAAAATAAACATTACCTCCACTCCTTTTTGTACTTTTTGTAAAAATGAAATAGAAACAATAGAACATTTGTTGTGGGAATGTGAATGTGTACAAGATTTTATCAGTGAAATTGATCAATGGCTCCTTCAAAATGGTATAAGCATAGCCTTTACAAAAAATAATTTTCTCTTAGGTAATATAAAACATTGTTGTAGAGGTGATCCAGAAAACAATATTATTCTTTGGATGAAGCAATATATTTATAATAAAAAATGCTTCAATAAACATCTTAATGTGTTGGAAATGAAAGAAAAACTAAAATATATGTATAATATTGAAAAAATGATAGCTGTTAAAAACAAGTGTTTAGAAAATTTTGATAAATTGTGGAATTGCTATAGATTTTTAAATACAACCCACAACTCAACAAATATTGTATAATTGATGACATATAAGCCAGTATGACATGATTACTATCATTGTTTTTTTTTTGTTGTTTATTTATTCATTTGTATTTTTGTTATTATTATTTTTTTTTATATATCGGTGCTATTATTATTTTAATTTTTTTTTTGCATCTATTTTTCGTTTTTTTTTACTTTTAATAAAACTCAACAAGATACATACATACTCAGTGTAAAACCAATATATGTATTAGTATAATCTCTCTAGAGATGTTGTATTTTTCATTGGTTTGTACATCAGATAATTATATGTTATAATGTATGACATGTTGATTAGAAAAATAAAAAGTTAAAAAAAAAAGTTTCACAACAAATTTAGAAGTGTAGATAATACAATGAAATTGTCGAGGTCTTCAGAATAATTTTCTTGAAATTACATTATTAGTTCAACCTTTTCTTTCTGTTGCATTTTGTCTCCAAGAATCCAACCTGAAACAAAACATATCTTAAAAACTACACTTTATACAGCACATGCTGGCGGCTCCACTATTCTCGTAAAAGATCAAGTTTAACATAGCCCTGTAAATCTCAACACCGATATTTAGGCGGTTGCTGCTAGAATATCTTAAAACAAGACGATTACTCTATGCTCTGTGTATATACCTCCGAATTCTTCTTTAAGTTTAAATCATTTGAAACATCTTATGATCATCTGCTACAATTCCCATCTTGGCTATTGGAAATAAAAAAAATCCTTACTTTTTAAAAATTATTCAAATTCACAAATTTCTTGTTGCTTTGGGAAAAGAAGTTATCTTCTTCTGGATTCCCAGTCATGTTGGAATCCGTGGAAACACAGTCGTGGATCAGGAGGCTAAAAATGCCCTAAAGAATGATTTCATTAACTGTAATATTACTTTTACTAACCGTTGAATTTAAAAAATATTTCTTGTTTGTTGCAGAGTGGTTGGGATCTTCAAGTTCAAAATTATCTTAATGAGATCCAGCCACTACTCCACACAAGTAATTTAAAACGTTTGAGAGGTCCCAGAGACCAAGTTGTTTCAACAAGGTATCGTCTTGGTCATACCAGGACAACACATAGTTATATTTTAAATAATTAGCCACGATCCGAATATGTGCCATGCAACAGTACATACATAAACCATCAAGCATGTCTTGATGGACTGTGTAGACGTGGCTCAAATTCGGGAACGTTTTATAGAAAAGTATTTAAACTTATTCAAAACTGTCGCGGTCGACATAATTTTGCAGTTTTATTAAATTCATTGAATAAATTTAATTTCACTATTAATTGTGATGCCTCATACTTTTGTTGTTGTAACTACCATTTTTATGTGTATATATTCCAGAGCTGCCAACCCAATAAGATGAAAAATAGTAAGACATGGGGTCTGTGGCTGTAGGGCCCCATCCGCTGATTTTTTGTGAATGGGTCGTTTTTCTGACATATTGGCTCCTTAATAAAGCGTCAAAACGATCGCGATCGATAACCACGTGGTTCACATTCAATACTATTTACCTTTTATTCAAACGATACAATGATTATGATTAGATTTTTCTAATATTCCAACCAATGAAAGTCACGACTATGAAAAAATCCGGAATTTTATTTTTTTACTGCACAAAACGGAAATCGTAGGTTTGTTTTTCTAAATTCGTAAGGCGTATTTTTTAAGTGAAAATCGGAAGCCTTACGCTAAAATAGTAAGGGTTGGCAGCTCTGATATTCTGATGAAGTGCCAATAATTTAAAAATGATAATTTTCACGTCCTTAATATAGCTGAAATATTGCTTGCTGGAAGTTAAAAAACAATCAATCAATCAATTATGTGATGTCATACATCATAAATACAACTGGTTTTCCAGTTTTTGAGCTATGCAACGTTAAAGGCAATGTTGTTTTCTTTATGAACTTTTACCAGTATAACAAGGAGATAAATCATTCACAAAATATTACAAATAAAACATAACTAAATGACATTACAACAGAAGACCAAAGGTTAATTGTAATAAAAAAATCACTGCATTCGAGGGTCAAGTCGTGACCTCGGCATAAACTTGACCCTATCGATTACTGATCGATCTTGGACTCGCTCGATGACCGTGCCTACCAACAATATCCTTGTTTGTCGCTGTGACAGTCTGCAATTGTTCACGGCAATAAACAAAATACAAAAAAAAAACGTACGCGCCGATCTGGGCATCGTGATGTAACACGCTGACATTCTCTCCTGCGACGATCAGTCACTAGTCGCTTGTTCTTTAGTTCGAAGACGGGTGAGTTAGCGACCTATAGTTAAGTAATGATCTACAACTTACTGTGACATTGGGATTGTCAGTGCAATAGCACTACCATATAAAATTCCGAGAGTCGCAAATCGATATGTACAGCTCAAGGCATAATTTCGACATGATTTATTTTCCAAGTTTTAAACGATTTACTCAAAGAAGCTTCAATTTTTTGTTTTGAAAATACTTTAATTGTTTTTAATGATCACGTTAATCCAAGAAAATTAACTGTCTTACATGTATACATGTAATATACTCTCCTATTTGACAACTTGTATTTCCGTTATGGTATTTTGGAATAAAAGGATTAGTCCTTTTCACCAATTATATTGCAGTACCATTTGCACAGAAAAGAACTTAATAAATAATGGATCTAACTGTTGAGAAAATTTATAAAATCGCGTTTATGTCGTCAGATTATTCGATTAGAGTAATTAGCAAATCAATATAATTAAATAATTAGACAACTTACAAAAACCTATTTTCACTCAGTATTGGCATATAAAGACCGTATACGATACATGTAACATACGGAGTACTAATGCACGTTTTGGATTAAAGTCAAATCGCCCCGATGAAAAAATGTCAAGGCCACGTTTTAGATTTTTACATTGTCTTGCAATCGCTACTTATTTGAAACAGTAAAACATAGCCAATTACTTTCAATAGGTAAAATGATGGCCTTATAAAGACACAACTTTCTCAAATTTGGAAGGAGAAATTCGACTTCATATTAAAGAAGTTATATCCCTTTATAACCTTTGACTATTAGTTTTTTATTCATAACTCAATAACTATTAATAGTAGAGGCATGAGGTCTTCGCCAAAGAACCTTATGACCCTTGACGTTGAAAACAGAAACAAGGTCAAGATTGCCTTCTAAGTTTTGGTATTTATTTTAAGTAGCCATATATCTTTATTACAACAACATATTATAACATAAGATCTTCATTGTTGATTATTTTTTACTTCATCAAGGTTAATTTCTTTTTTTTAAAATTTAAAATTTTTCATAAATATGAAGTGGTTCATCATAATAAATGCTTAGTTTTTAATGCACACTTTATGCAAATATCAAAAGGTTACTGGTTAAGGTCATTAAAGTCTCCATAGGCCTATTTTATGACCTTTTTATTTGAAAACATATTTGAATGTTTATTCTTTTATTGTTCATATTGGGAAATAGAGTGAATTTATATATAAGAAGGGCAGGTCAAAGTCACAATGATTCTTTATTATCCGATATCTTAAAAGTTTATCTTTCAAATTTGTAAATGTGTTTAAACAATATTAATAATGTTGTTATGAGATTTAATTTCAAGGTCGATTAAAGGGTTCTTTTTAAATGCATAAAGGGAAGCATTTTAATCGGTCAGTAGAACGATTGTACTTTTTTTATATATTTATAATTCTTTTTTAAGTGGGTTAGTTTTGACGGAGTTGCTTTTCTGTGAGGCGATTTGACTAGAATCAGAGTTAGCCATCAACCTGTACAAGCAGAAAATACACTATGGCGATTTTGGAAAGTGGGGGTGTTGTTGAAGGGGGCAATTTTTATAAGTGATGCTATTTGACTTATGGCGCACTTCTTTTAACAGTGTGTGAATTTTGGTAAACGTGGAAACGTTTTTGACCAGGAAGATTTGACATGCTCCCCACGTTTTACTTAAAGATATTTTACAATCACAAAGAGTTCTATTTTCCCATTCCGATTTCTTCCAAATTATAAACTATTTATTCCAATATGGCGCAAATAACCAAATACTGTTTATAGAAAAATATTACTTTTATTGTTTTGAATGATAATTGGAATCAAAGATAATCTTTTGTCACTACACGTACATCTAATGTAATCTCGTATTCTAGCGATACAGTTGTCGAGTTCGTTTATATAGCGGTCAATAAACTTATCAGTGTGTTTCTCAGCTTCTAGACAGATGAAATCTGACATTTTTTTTCGAGTATTAGTTTCAATGAGGAGGAATTACCTAGCATTGAATATATGCATTATTTGGAAAAGATTTAACTTTTAAATTTAGTTGTAAATGTTAACATGTTTGACTTATTAACCCCCATTTTAATCCCCTTCTTAAAGGACATATCATATTTTGTATGTACAAGTAAAATAAAAGGGGGCACATACATTTAAACTCAAAATATATACAGACTTCAGATAAATTTTACACTTATTCAAATGTGTATAGTAATTTGTAATACACATCAACGTAAACAGGACTGTTTTGTTAATAAAAACTTACTTTCCAACGTGTTCATTGGTCAGTTTGGTGTGATTACCATCCAATTGATGGCCGCCAAAAAATCCAATGATAATACGAATATCGTAATAACTAAAATGATATCACGTCAAGTGACTGCACATTACATACTCTATATGTAGGTGCAACTACCTGTATCATGTCGAGACAGTCGTGTAGCGTAGCGTCGAGTTGTGATGAGGAATGTATGCAACCGTGAAGACGTGATACAGGTAGTTGTACCTATACTTAAATGTATGTAATAACAAAGCTGAATATTTGAAATTTAAATTTAACATTCAACGAAGCATTGGTTTATCAAATATAGTTCCTAACGTCACACGTATTATGAGAATAAGAGTTACTCAAGAATCATTGGTTATACCATTCATTATGACGTCAAGAAGCATTTCCGACAAAAGTACGTCTTGTATCACCTATATAGATGATGCAAGGTTTTGTATCACCCAGGTTGTATCAATCGCTAATTTTTCTGATTTCAAAATACATACTTAATTTTAGATAAATACTAAATATTAGATAATAATAGATATTGATACCACACTGCGTAATTTTGAAACCAAGAAGTGTAGCTCACAGTCCACACTTATTGACTTCATAAACTTTACAGAACGATGTTTATCGTAATTTACAGAACATAACTCCTAAAATGATAGATTAGCGTGATTTTTAAATCTGTGTAAGATGTGTTATTATATAGGCATTTTGCTTATCACAATGATCGCTCCTTAAGATTGCAAACTTGTCCAACATATTTTTTTTCAACATTTGACTTGAAATGTAGTCTTGAGATGACTTACAAGTTGCTCAGTTATAACAGTATATAAGTCGAAAACCCGGTGAAACAGGAAAACCCTCAAACAAAGCTAATCTAATCTCACAGCCTTCTGCTTGAAACACCTGGGATAAGTATACAGTAGATGTTTACTCTCTTATTCGTTCGGCCACCAAGTGGTACAACTTCACTAACAATGAAATAAAGCCATAACTTCAAGTTTTGAAGACCTACGACATTTATGGCTTTTTATAGAAGAAGTTTTCTGCACTTACGTCATGACAGTCTCTATAGCTTTGTATCATACAAACTGACTTCTCATTTACACGTTTTACAAGTTTTTGTCTCAAGATCAGTTCTGTTATTGCTGCACCAAAGGAGGGACAAAGGTTTTCCTTTTTTTGGTGCCTGTGTGCTGCTACTTTGCTCTGGTTGTGCTTATTTTTGCTTTAAGATTACTGCGAACAATGGTAACAATGTATCTTGGAAAAGAACTTTATTTCCTCAAGAATCTATTCTTTTCTTCCTTGTATGAGCTTGACGACTTTCAGGTGGAACAATTGATGTGACTGTTTAACTAGGTTTGCAACGATTGGATCAGATGGAAATAAAATTAACCTGTTTTACATTCCAATCGCATCTAAATTTCTTCAAATTCGTGAGAATTATAGATGGTATTTGTTAAAACTATGTAAAGAATGCCAATTGTCTGAAACAATCAATCACCGGATGCGCGAATACAGGTTCCGAAACTGTACTGTAAACTAGACCGGGCAAAATGATATAGAATTAAGACAAATAATTAATTTTATAAATTTGTAATTAAATATCCGATTATCGGCTGTAAAAATCTAAAAGTATTTCTTGCACATATGTTATGAATACCGTTAAATCTTTCCGACACAAAATATAATGATTTTGACTTTATGCTGAAAATAGCAGCAATTGCAAGTTACTTAAATAATTCATGACTGAGGAAATTATATTGATTACTTAAATATGGATAGGCATTATACTAATGAATTCCAATATGAAACAAAAGAAATTTTGCATTTCGCTCCTACTGTACATAGGTAAAAGGTTTATTTTGGCTGTTCTAACTTTTAATATCGTCTCTTGTACAAAATTATTTTAATTAATTTAACAATCAGAACAAAGAACGATATAATTAAATGCTTCGTTGCATGGCATCTTGTATGCTAGAGATATGGCTGGAGCAGCCATAACAAATGCATATTTAAATGTTGGTAAAATTGTTACATAATTGCACATGTACAAATATGTTGTAAAAACCACATGTTCGTGATAATGAAGGTCGAGACGAAAAATAAACTGGCATATTTTTAAGAAAATAAGGTCAAAATAAATTGCCGTTATACTCTTTCAGGACGATATTTCATTGAATATTTAAATAATGGTTTGATTTCAAAGCGTTTGTAGGATGTCATATTAGAATTGAAAATAAAATGTAATCAATAATACCACGGTTAATATAATTTACTACGCCAGACGTGCGTTTTTTTAATCAAGACTCGTCAGTGCGCTCAAACCCACAACAAAATGATTAAAATAGAGCTTTGCAAACAAAAATTCACAACGTTATATCAAATCGGGCTAAGGATATCTACACCTTGAAAACAGAAGAAACCATAGAAAATAAATGTTCGAAATTTTTGGAAATGACAAAATAACTAAAAGAAGTAATGATTGTGACTACTGGGGTGATAAAACCCTTGAACTAACAGTCCATCAACCGAGGCATGGGTTCATTGGAAGTAAAAGAAAAAAAAATCCATCAAATATACCAAGTTTAATAGAAATTATTACGCCAGACGCGCGCTTCGTCTAATGAAGACTCATTAGTTGCGCTCAAACCCAAGCAATCGATGGAAATTAAACTATTCACAATGGCAAATTTAAAAAAAATATTTGTTGTAAAACATGATAGTTATTTCTTTGATCTAAAAATACAGAAATATCAAAATCGATCCATTTGTAATGTGCCAGACTATTTTATTTGTGGTGTAGACTTTCAATCATAATTCTAGTTTTGCTCAAGGTCATCTGAGATGTTTGTGCAACCACTGCTAAAAACAACATTGGACAATCCATTTAGATCAACAGGACAGCAAACTAAGAACAATATTATGTAATAATAATTTACTAAATCGTTAACGCGCAATTTGTTTTAATTAGCTTTTTGGGTAATGTATTAAACATTTATAGATTATAAATATGACAATAAAATTTAACTATCAATGTATGACACAGTTCTTCTTCCGGGATATTGCAAAAAATGTTTTAATTTCAAAATAAATATTTCCTTCCTTACGACAAGACTCAGATTTTGTGTCATCCTTAAAATGTGAATCATTGATTACCGATAATTACATTTATACGATAGCTGGTAGCTAAACAAATACATTCAATTAAAAAAATCACTTTCATTTGATAATTATGACTTCGATATTAATAAAAAAAACAACTCTAAACTATTACCAGATCTGAAAATAATAAGTGTTCAAAGTTTGTCATATGTAAGGTGAAACAACTTTAACGGCGACGATGCTAAACAATAAATGGCAATGACAGTAAATAGTCGGGTGCAACGTTTCAATGGAACCTAAGTGTTGCGCAAGGCTAAAATAATTTCAGGATCCAGCACATGATAACTTAAAAATAATAGATATGTCAACATCATAGTTCTAACTTCATCCGACTTTTAGCGCGATATTTATCAAATAGGATCTGTATAAAATCTTTGTGGTTTAAAGATTATTAAATGTTTTCTAGTTAAAAATATTATGCCTAATTTAAGTGTATGTCATCTGGAGCCATTATATTGTACTCAATTCGCATACAAATCGTATGCGAAGGTTAATTTTGTATTGTAATAAAAAAATAATTGTATTTTTAACAGAACCAATAACAGATTGCTTATTCGTAACCATGCCATAGTTGAAAATACAAAAACTGGAAGTTTATAATTTGAAATTGAATTCTGGCTAAAACGGGTATTCTGGATAACCCTGGATGCTGTCTTCCTTGAATGACAACATTTTATATTGCATGAATTCCAATGAAATGCCAACAAAATAATATCAATAGATGTTTATACAGTTACAAGTTGTTTACATAAGAATTAAGTTAATTAATAAGTATGAAAGTATAACATAGATAGTTAGAAATACAAGATATACGTTTTTCACAAATAAATTTAAAAAAAATCATAAGCAGATATATAAATAAATAAAAACATAAAATAAGTAAATAAATTTTAACATTAATAATTTTGTTTCCCCCCCAAAATTGAAACTAATTCTTGTAATTTCTTTTTAATTGTGTTTTAATTTCTATTTAAATATGTTTAATTTAAAAAATGAATACATTAATAAAAATAAGTTATACGAGTTTTAAAACTATTCAATTATTATGCTCAAAGTTATAATTATTTAAGTCAGCTTTGATTAAATACTTCGACGGGTGTCTGCTTACTCGTCCGGAGCACCTGAGTGCACCAATGGTTTTTATTGGGTTTTATGTTTTTGGTTTTTGTGTTGTGTTTGTCTATATCCGGATTTGTAACTGTCCCTTGGCTTTTGGCTCTTTTTGTTCGGTCGGTTTTCTTTGCTACTTTCTCAATACTATGTACTAAACATAATGATGTCAAAGTTGAAACCAAGAACCACCAATAACTTAGAAGGATTGCACTCCAAGATGAAAGTTCCACACCCCAATATCAAGCGTCTAGTTCAGCTTTTACAAGGTCAGAATGCCCTATCAAGATGCTAGATGCTCCAGTACGCGTCTGGTGGAAAACGAGTCACCAGAAAGAGAAAAAACAGAAATTGAAGACAGACTTGGATACCTTAAACTCAGACGCATCTACAGAGATATGAACACATCACAGTTTGCTGGTGCTGCATCCCACCTTTTGCATCTTGAGTAAATATATATTGACTAAATATTGTGCTTGTATGCTTATTGTGCTAAATGTTATTTTCAATTTGTTATAAAAAAAGTCATGAAATTAATAAAATAAAAATAGTAAAATGTTATTTTTAAATCATTTCAGAAAGAGGCATTAAAAATTGAAATTATAAAGAGACATCTACTGGTGAAACAAAACGAGAAAATATAAAAAAATATAAAAGAACTCTCCCTAAATAACATGTAAAATTAATTCAGAAGATTGTTTTTCTATAATAATGAACATTTGTTTTACAACACTTTGACCTTATTCCTCGAATGCCAACAAAATTTTACAGGTAAATTTTCGGGACATCAAAGAATGTTGTCATTCGAGGTATGGTGCAACGAATGTAACCAAAACAACAACGGAATGGCATTATTGTAATTGTTGTAATAGATAAAAATTTCTAAAATTAGTGAATAAAGTCAAAATTAAAAATGAAAACGAGTAATAACTATTTCAACTATAGTAACAGAAGATATCCGTCACCCTTTAGTGAAAGCGATTACAGATGTGACGTGTTAACAACAGAATCAAAACAATGCTTGAAAATGAATTAAAGAATAAGCAAAACACTGAAAGAGGAAAAATACTATGAATAAAAAAGCCCCTATTATCCTAATAAAATTGTATTATTTGAGGTGGATAACTAGCAATTTCCGAGGATAACAATGCAGACAGGTGTCTTGTTATCTTTTGATGACTTGCGAGAACGACCGTTTTATTTACCGTGTCTGAAAGCAGCATGAAAGGGTCGACTTGATTCTACACAACTTTGTGTTAAAAACGCCATATCTCCTAATATCAAGCTGATCATGTTCTTAAACAGTAAAAGTTATCTTATACAATCTTATCTAATAACATATTGACTGCCATGTACCACAATAATTGTTGAACAGACAAAGAAAAAAGTATGTACGAAATTGCTTAATAGTGTTATCCCGCTTTTCAGTTAATAATATGTATCTAGAGAAACCACAAGTGTCCGTACACGCCATTATTGATGCTGATTTAAAACAACTATAAGGAATAGCTTTTAATCAATATTAGTATTTAAGACAATCTTAAAAAAATTTGTTGACGTTACATCATTTTGTGAATTATAGAAATTACCATAATAAAAGTTACTTCTTCGTGTATAAGTGTTTAAATTAATTTAAATGCATTTCGATGATTATCCGGATTTTTTTCATTTTACAACTTCATAATAATTTTTCCTTTCTTTGGTGTCTTCCGCACGTTACGGAATTTCAACGATACATAAATATACAGGATGTGGTTTTACAATAAACATTAGTACACTTAGGTAATTTTAATATAATAAGCAGGTTAAAGTTTTTATTTCTAACAATTTATGTACAGTCGTGAATTACGTTTAATGAAGTTAGACTTTGGACCCAGATAGTATTCCATAGTGGTAATCAGCTTCCTATATAATAGTTTTAACCTACTGACCTTGGTCTAACTATGCCATCAATAGACAATTCGAAACTCAAGCGGAAAGCTGCGAGATAATAGACTGGTAATGATAATACTGCTTTAAATATTATTCTACAAATTGTTGCAAATGTTGAGACTTGCATCACACGCTAAGAGATGAATACAAACAAAGTGTTGAAGAACTTAACATAACGATACTTTCCGTATCCGGGCGAGTGTGATGGATAGAAAAGCAAACAAAAGAACTGAATAAAAATTACACGGAATGTGAACTTAGTTGCCAAGGAGTCTTAAATGTTGATAACTGATCCGAGCTTAATGCCATTAGGCGTAAAATTCAAACATAAGAAGATCGATTAAACAAAGCCTTCCGAATAGAACAGAATAAACACATAAACTCAGGCCCTAATAACAGCAATGAAATTAGAATACTACACGAGTTAGTGGAAGACATGTAGTTTCGATCTATGAAAATCAATTTAATTTTCACCAATCTAGCCGAGCATCCTACTAAGGAGGACGTACATGTAGAGAGTAAATTGAGAACATTTATATACGAATAGCTCCATATTGAAAAGCACATTGAGTTTGGTAATTTCCACCGCTTTGGTTAGAGAGTGAACAGGAAACAAGAACCTATAGTAGCTAGGTTTTTGTATCACAAAGACTAACGACTGGTGCTGCACATACTTGATTTAAAGAAACGCCATGGGGAATTCGCGAACAATTCCGGAAAGAAGTCGCGGACATGCGCCTCTCCAAATTGTATTTAATGTAAATAATTTAGATAAAAATACCAAAGAACACACCGAAAGTTATAGTAAAAAGACAAAAATTAAAGGATGGGACAGTGTAAAGATAGCTGAATTTCAAAACAATATTGATCAAGTAAAACTGCTTGAACTTGAACAGAAACCTAATTATCACAGCTCTGGCATATTTAATACCGAGAACTAGACCCTTGACTCTATCATCAGCTTGTACAACTTTTGGTACTCACTCTGCTTACGTAAAACTAATAGCAGCGATTCAGATAATCATAATAGTTTGACGCCGATTGCAAAAGAGCACGACACACCAATAGGAAAGTAAAGACATATTATTAAACACAGTACAAAATAAAACAGCCATGTTAGCGACCGAAAACCAATATCAAGAATTAATAGACACAAAGTATAAGTTGTTTTGTAACGTTTATCAGATGAGATTCACTCTGCCTCTAATGATAATCCCAAAACATTTTGAAAATGCTACGCAGACATAATAGTAAAAAGAGCAACCCAACATAGAATTAGAATCATTGTTTGATTTTTTCCGGAACCTAAATACTAAGCCACAGAAGACGATAAACAGACTAACCTTATTATTGAAAACCCGAGTGACGTAAACGACTACATAAATGGCCCTATTAGACAAGATAAAATTTTGATATGCATTTCCAACTTAAAAAACGATAAGGCTAGTTGAGAGAATGAAATTATAAAAACGTTATAATTTCGACGACTGACTTCTTTTTGCCAATCTACATGAAACTTTTTAATATATAATTTTAGATTCAGGTATAAAGTCTAACAATTGGTTGACAGGAACAATCAAGCCAATATATTAAAAAAAGGGAACCCAGTGATCCAAAGAACTACCGTCTGATGACCATTATAAGTTGTCTTGGTTTAATGTTCACTGGAGTTCTGAACAAACGATTTAACAATTATTCAGAAGAGTTTACAGTTTTAAAAGAAAACCAAACAAAATTTCGAGAAAAATATGCAACCTTTGCCACTATATTCACTATCTGCAATTAATGAAAATTAGTAAAAAGAAACTTTATTGTGCTTTCACCGACTTTGAGAAAGTATTTATTACAATATGGATGGACGGTCTTTTTCAAAAGCTACTACAAAATGGAACAAATGGTAAAATGTATAATATTATTTTCAATATGTATAAAAATATCAAATCGTGAATTCAATATAACAATTGTAAATCAGATTACTTCAAATGTGAAATGGTAGTTCCGTCAAGGAGAAAACCTTTCGCCTATTCTATTTTCTATTTATCTAAATGACCTCGAGAAATTTTGTATTACCCGTGAAGTAAGCGGTTTAAACTTTTTTTCAGAGGATATAAAGAGGGAACTTGAATTATTCCTGAACATTTTTATGATATTTTATGCTGACGATTTATCGTCATTAGCTGAATCTGCTACAGCCCTACAGTCCAAACTTGATACCTTCTGAAAAATATGTGATATTTAGAAACTTAAAGTAAATGTTAACAAAACTAAAGTGATGATATTTGGATATGATAGAGTAAATAAAAATAAATAAATCTCTTATAAGGGCTCCAGAATTGACATTTTTGACGAGTTTGATCTTGGAATTACTTTTACTAAAACTTGCAACAATGATATGGCCAAAAGCGTTTGGCAGATAAGGCTCTCCGAGCTATGTTAAAACTTTAAAAAATAGGTCGCTTATATTATCTATCCATTTATTTGGAAATAGAGTTATTTGATAAAATAGTGAAGCCAAAAATGCTGTATGAGTGTTAAATTTAGGGTTTCGGTAAAAACGATTTGTAGCATAAAATACATTTGAAATTTTGCAAGATTCTTTTAAACATAAAGCCATCCACGCCTCACTGTATCTTTTATGGTGAGCTTGGCAGATGCAACATCGATATTGATTGCAGTTCCTTTTGGTCTTAACTTGTTGGTGGAAATCGGTCAAAAATATCAAGTATCATTTATTAATTAACCAAACGTTGTATGATACAGGCTGTAGATAATTGACATTATTACATTTTATTTAATCTAAGTTTGATTACTCTGGATTTAACTACTTGTGGGATACTGAAATTCTACCTAACTTATATGAACTAAAATTGAGATTAAACCAGCGCCTAATTGTACAATTTAAGCAAAAATGGCATGCTTGTGTCATGGAATTAGCAAAATCAACTAATTATAGAATATGTAAAAACAATATAGACTTTGAACAATTAATTAAATATTATGAATCATATAGATGCAAAAGTGTTATTTCGATTTAGAACTACCAATTTTTTTTAGTCTTTGAAACTGGCAGATGGGCTAACATCCAAAGACAAAACCGCACTTGCAATTTTGTAACTGTAATATAATTAGTGAGTATTACCATAATATCTTTGAATGCTGTTTTTAACGAAAAACGTAAAACGTAAAGAATTGCTTCCAAAATATTACATTAATAATGTAAACATTATAAAATTCTCTCAGCTTATATAAATATATATATATATATATATTACTGCTCCTGGCTTGCCTCAGCCTCCCCTCCAATAATCCTCAGTAATAGACATATTTTTATATTCATGTATAAAGTGTGAATAATTGTTAATGTCTTGTGTGTTTGTTATTAATTTGTTGAGCAAATTTTAACACTATCTTGCTTGACTAGTCACGCATATCGAAAAGTCATATACACACAAAAATTTAACTTTTTGTTCACTTTTGTGTTCACTTTGTGTAAGTCCTTATCCTCCGGTGGCAAGTTTAAAATCTATGCACCGCCTTAAAGTGTCTTTCACGTTAGAGAATTTGTTAGTCATTATTTGAAATGTAACCTGTATTAACGCTTCATGAATGAAATTAAAGCTTAATCTACATGATGTTTAGACGCACCTCGAATATGTCGCA
This sequence comes from Limnoperna fortunei, assembly GCA_944474755.1. Lineage (NCBI taxonomy): Eukaryota > Metazoa > Mollusca > Bivalvia > Mytilida > Modiolidae > Limnoperna > Limnoperna fortunei. The sequence continues at coordinate 73,093,408 of OX104118.1, forward strand.
AACGATCATCTCTCAGCAGAAGAAGTTATGACAAGCTAGACGTTTTTTTATTTCAAAATGATAAAATGTGCTCACTTATGCAGCACCATTCCAGCTTCTCTTGCATACGGTGTCAACATTTTTCAATTTTGCTGGCAGTGATTATACTGATGTTCGCAAACGTCACTAATTTCTTTGGGATAGACTCATAAATCAAGATTACTCGTTCGCTCTTTTTATAAATTTTACTGTAGATACAAATTCCTTGTTGAAAATATGATTGCGGATAGTTTTCCCATTTAAAAAAAAATTCCGATCATAGTCATGTGGATGCGATAATTATTTATTAATAATAACTAATGGTGTATAATGCCCAACCATTTTCATGAACACACAAACTCAGTAATGAAAGCGGGAGGTTTATCATACAATAAAACTTTGTTGCACCTACTATTGTACCTGCTACTAGTCAGAACAATTGCCATAGTTGCTATATTCTTCGTTATTGGTTCTAAACGTTTCATGGACTTTAAATATGTGGATTTTAGTTTTTGACAGTTTCCTTCGTGCTAGGTAATTGTTGTTTTGTTTACATAATAATTGCATGTTGCTCTGCTGTGTTGATAGTTGTTTTGGTTATTATTACCATTTAACGAAAAATATTTAACTGCGACTAAAATACGTGCCATTAAAACATTAATGTAGGTAAGATTTTCGACATTAAAATAAAACCACAACTTGTCCTTAATTTTTAATTTGTCGTAGCTATGATGTAATTATCATGAAATATACCCGATGAATATCCGTCTTTTATTTTCACATTGTGTCTTTGATCGTCAAGATCTATAAAGTACAATTATAACATGAATCGGTGTTTGTGTACAGTTTAAAATAAACGAATGGTTAAAATAAATGTCATTAAAGATAGTGAAATTCGCCAAACTGATCAGTGACACTGAAACCAACGGCAAAAAAATAAAAAAAAAACATACAACAAACTTAGCTGTTGGTGTGGAGTATAAAATAGAAGTCATGCAATTTAGTAGAAGAAAAATGGTAATTTTAATAAAGTAGTCTTAAATTAGCACCAGTTTGAAACAAACAAAGACATTAATCCACTAAAAACATATACCAGTAGCAAATAACTCAATAAATGTATACTTATTAAAATAATAATAAGCCAGACACAAAACCTCAAATTCTGAAATACCCTTCAGCTACAAATGTTATAGTTTCAAAAGGTGAACTATTGTAATGGCTTGGAGACATCTTCTTTATTAAGTTGATTACGAAGTATTAGATTGAACATACACAAAACATAACATTGCTCTTCCAGCTGCGGTTTAATTATTCTCTTTGAAAATTGGTTAGTGTAAATGCCCTGTTTTTATGTTGCCAACCATATTAGATTATTTTAAACGTCTTTCAATTCTAAACCGTGCCATGAAAGTTACAGACGAAATTGGCAAACAAACACATCATTTATAATTTGTACATTTGTACTATTGTTATCTACGGAAGATATAATTTCCGAGTAAATAAAATAAATCTCTTGGGTGTTGACAACGATTTATTCACCCTTGAATATAACATAAAATATAGAAGAAGTTTATTCTAGTACTTTCAATCGTATCGCACTCTAAGTCAAACCTATATATGGTTCCAGGTCATACAATTGAAATAATATTTTGGACCTATTTATTTTACAAACCTGAAACTTAAAAAGGATGAAGCGAAATGTGATGTTATGTCAAAAAATTAAACGTGAAAACATATATGTAGTTCTTTTAAGTTTTCTTAATACATACAGAGGTTAACATGAATAACGTTACGTTCTTTATTTACATTCCGCTAATAGTCCTACGTACCATCAATCTAAGTAATATCTCACTCCAGAAGTTTGTTACACGTACAACATTTCCAAAGACAAATACGTTCTGATTATTTTTTTTTTACATATATAAGGCCCAATGCACACATGATATGTGTTCTGCATTGTTATTATATTGTTGACTTTAAAGCGAAACTTCCTGTCTTACTTGCCACACTTTGTCTACTTTAGTATATATTTTTCGTTATAGTTAGCCTTTATTTGAGACATAATAATCGTCATAAATGAAATTAGGTGCATTATAAGGTTCGATTTGATTGATTGATAGATTTATTGAATGGATGTTTGCTTTACGTCTATTGAGTCGTATTTCAGCTATATTATGTATCTTTTCATTTACCTGAAGAAAATGAAATCAGTTTACTTGGAAATCTTTCTTAGAAACCGACAACTTGAAAAGTTTTGTATTCTTTGGTCCCACAGTCAAAGTCGATGACTAAAAATTCCGATTGTTGCCCTAGATACTTCAATTACACAAAGCAGCAGTTCTAAGCAGAATCTGCAAAGTTTTTATTAGAACATTCGACACTCCTGCTACAAATTGATACTTATAGTGTTCCTCTTTATGACAACTTGTAATTGAGCACTTGTAAATTTCATTAAAGCCCAATAAAAAGACGCTGGTTTGGACCATTATTCCACCTGCCACCATACCAATAATATTTTTCACCAAGTTCAAAGACTATTTACAATAAGGAGCTTGAAATTAAAGATACCACTAAAGCACTTAAGTCGGCCTATCATCGATACCTTTTCAAAATAGACTGAAGGAATTCTACAAACTATATCTCTCGTGAGTACTAGTTTCTAAATAGTGCATCACCGGTGTGTAGTGTTTATATTTCACAACTCTAACGTAGGATAACGTGATACCAGTTTTATAGATTGTTGTTGACTATAAGCCAACTCTTGTACCTAGGCTTATATCAACTATACACAATTACTATAGACATCATCGTGACCTTATTGATCACAATGGGAAATTTATTTCTGAAATTCAATCAGACATTTGCTGAACCAAATATAAAAAATTGCCTTTCGGTTTTGAAAATACACAATATGAGTATGCATACATGTGTCACTTTTCTCCTACCTCTTCTTTTCGCTCAATTTTTTGTTTGTTTTACATAACAATAAATATGCATTATAGCTTTGAAGAGGTCTGCTTTTCTTAACAATGCAAGTGACCACTTAAATATATGAACATTAAGCTACATTTAACCGAAGAATTTCTCTTGATGTAATCTTTTAAAAGATTTTTTCTCTCAGCATGGCCTTGTATATTACCAATAAACTGAACACAACAGTATAGTAAATGATCCGTTTTATTATCTTCTGCCTACACCAGGAATTAATATCCATGTTGTTACTACTGGGTTTACTGAAAAAACAGAAACATTAAAACACTACAAATAAAATTAAACAATATTGTATAAGTAGTGTTTATATTAAAATTAGGAGATATAAAAGTTATTTGGTTTGATCACATGCAGTTAGAAATTTAATAAAAATATATACCAATGAAAGTGATATTTTAATGTATTACATTAATGTTTTATGAAATGCAATTTGAAACAATTATAAAAACAACGAAGATGATTTTTGTTTTCCGATTGGGATTTTCTCTTTCCTCGACATTCTTGCAACTTTATAGGCTGTAATTACCTATACATATAAGGGACTATAATCGTTTATAGTAAGGTAGGAATTTTTCCTTTTTCTCAAAGAATTACTATGGAAATGTCATACTCCAGTTAAAAGTTTTACATTAATACAGCCTTTGGGACTAAATGACAAACTTCTTGACAGATACTTGTACAAGGTATATCTGACACCTTTTGTTATAATTTGGGTGTAATATTTTCGTTTTTTTTCCACGTCCCAAAATATAATCGCCCTAACTTTAGGCAGACATAGTATAAATGTAATAGGGGCCTCGGTGGCCGAGTGGTCAAGGTAGTTCGTCTACTATTGATCACGTTGTCTGTCAACACTGAGATTGCGGGTTCGATTCTCACTGCAGGCAGGGTGTACTCGACTCCAATCTTAATTGACAAGGATTGCCAGTTTTCCTACCGCAGGTCGGGGGTTTTCTCCGTGTACTCCGGCTTCCCCCCTAATAAAAACTGGACGCCATGATATAGCTAAAACATTGCTGAAAGTGGCGTTAATCACCATCAAACCCACAAACAAACAATATAACTGTAATAGACGAAAAAACACGTTTAAGCCCATCTATGCATGGATATAAAAAAACAAGGAGCATGTAGTAGGTCTTGTTTAGTTGTATACTCTGAGTAACTTTCAGGTAAGGGTTTACGTAAAAACTTTGCTATGAGCCACTCTCGAACAAACACGTGATGGTTTTTAGTTTCTTTCAGTATTTCTGCTTTCCTTCTGTTCAAAAGTCTTAATAACGTTATAAATGACATATTGCTAAAATTGGTTTTAAAACATAATCAAACCACGCTCCAGGCGTACTGTAATTAATTTTTCCTTTTTACATCAACGAAATAAATATTATAAATGTACCTGTTGTGGTGAGACCTGTAAAACAAAAACTGTTGTCAAGTAATTTACATTTTACAAATTTATTTGACAAGAATGTTTATAATATGAAGAGGTTACAAATTCGTTCTTTAGCAATAACTGTATATTTTAGTATGTACAAAACCAATGTGATTAGACACACAAACACATTTCTTTTCCGTTTTTTTCCAGAAGCAGTCCTAATATAGCCAACAAACAAGTAAATATTGTAATCCGTATTCAGTGTACCTAAAAGACAATGTATTACGTATATCATAAAATGACTTTTCCGCTATCTCTTATAACACACAGTGCAAGACAAAAATCAATATCTCAAGTAATAAGCAGCTAGAACAGGAAACGCGTCTTTGAAAGCACTAGATTCATTGGCATCACATCCTAATGTTCCGGGAGGACCTATTTGTGCTTCAAATTTCTTTTGCATTTTTTATTTTTCATTTATTTCGTGGTTTTAATCTGGCATCAACAAATATCTACTGTTTTCAGTAACTTACAGAAACATAATGCAAAACAAACAAAACATGTGAGATTAATAAGAAAAGTAAACATACAAAACAAGAAGAAATTTAATGGACGATTATCTGTATTTAGAGAAACATGTAACACGAAACAAAAAAAGTATCCCAACACAATAAGAATTATGGGTGCACTCACATGCTTCGGACAAGTAAGCAGTGCCTGTCATTATTTAGACACCCTCCGATTTACTCTCAATAAACATAGAGGTATCGTGACGTTACTTGTCTTAGAAGATTAGATGGAATATTTAAAGGTCAATACTTTAATCTTTTGATAGGAATTTGGTGTAATACATATTTTTTCTAAACATCAAAATTTAATTTAATTATTTCTAGCACCAAAATCCAAAACCTTTAATGTTGTACAATACATATATATAATATATTGTTACCATCGCAGCGGTCTCCAGTATAGCCGCCTTGACATATACAGATATATCCGACAGAATCCTCAAAACATTGTCCGCCATTATAGCACGGCTGACTGGTACAAAAACCTTTAAAGTAATAAAAACAGTTCAGTAAATATGTTCATACATGTATCTATCAAAACCAAACATGAAAAATAATTCAATTTTTACTAATATCTAAATTTTCAATACTTGTAGACTAATTGTTTGCACATGCATTTTGTCAAGTCGAAATGAAAAAGGTCCAGTCATTATTCTATCCCATCTAATTCTATTAAAGCCAACAAATATTCTGAACTTCAGAAGTGGTATTACAGCAAATTAAGTAATCTTAAAGCGATTTTATCCGTTAAGTACGAATGTAAACAAACTTATAATGGAACGGCAAAATCGCTTGTATATTTAAATGCTTTTTTCTTACTATTTTCCAAATAGATACTTGGTTTTTCTTGCTATACGTATTTATATATGGCAGTTATATGTGCATTTACAATAATAACAGATACATACCTGGCTTGGCAGTTGGTGCTGAATACAAACAATATTTTAAGGTAATGATTGGATAGGAATTATAGTCACATTTTAAATAAGTTTGATTATATATCGTAAAAATATTTCTTGTAATACAATAGATTTATATTTCTACTAAGAAATCGAGTTTTAATGTTAACTCTTTATGAAATAATTTACCTTATAGTTTATGATTTCTATTTACCATAGATTCAGGTTTAGCTAGTTACTTATATTTATTCTGAAGAATATAGCAGCGTCTCCCGGCTCATTACAATCACTATTATTCTGGCAGACGATCTGGTGAAAACTTGATTATAACAATTAACGTTGTATAATCTGACAGATGGCTACGTGAGACCTTGATTATGACAATCACTGTTATTTATTCTGATGCAAAGTGATTATAACAGTCTTTATTAAAAATTCCTGCTGATTTACTACAAATACTTAATAAAGGATTATTATTATCGCGGTCATTAAATTAAATCTGGCGGTTTCCAGTGATTGTTAAATTTGCAGTGATGTTTAAAAGAATGATTGAAACACGAGGCACACCATCCTCACAAATCAGGGTTTCTGTGTCCATATGTGTCCCCGAATCCCTGACAAACTTAGCTAGGAAATTCCCGGGCTAGAAGATTTTCGTATGACGTCAATCCTTCAAAATATCAACTAATGAAATTGCTTGAAAGAAGCAAGTGTTTGGCAGTATTTATTTTTACTCATTCTTGAGTGTGAAGAAAACGCAAACGAAACTAATAAATGACGCGGTAATAACATACTATTAACACTACTGTACAAAATAAACTGATTTTCACATGGTCTACGCAACACATCCGTTTGGTTTATTTACAATCGACATCGGGATATACGCCTAACCAAGTCGTGAATAAAAGCGAGCTTTTGATTGGCTACATCAAGGTATGATGTAGCCAATCAAAATAGTGACTTCTAGCCGGGGAATTTCCTAGCTATGTTTGTCAGGGTTTCGTTAGGACAATGTAAACTCAGAAAGCCTGACCTGTGAGGATGGAGGCACACCCTTTGCTATATTGAATTTTACAAAGCCGAAAATTGAAGCACGCCTTTAACACAATATTATATTCTAATTAACATTAGATGGAAACATTAAAGTATATAAAATATAAAAAAATATTTACCATTTTCACAGTTTTTACCAGAAAATCCAGTCTTACATATACAGATATAATCGTTAGAGCTGTGGTAACAGTGTCCTCCGTTTTTGCATGGCCCTCCACTACACAGATCTTAAAATGTAGAACACAAAAAATTGCCAAAAAACGATAAACTGTGTTTAGGGCAGCATCAAATAAGTAAATTTTAACTTTTATTGACTTAATACTAAAGTGCTTTATTGCTAATGTTGAAATCATCTTTATTCCTATACAATTAATGACTTTAGATGAGGTTAATATCATGATTTATCAACCCAAGAGATCAGATAATTACAGAGGCCATCGGCCGAGATGATTAAAGATCTCGAGGGTTGATAAATAATAATATTATCTGAAATTTAAAAGTTATCAATTGTTTTATTATTTTAAACATACAAAAAAATTTTTTAAATATTATTTTATCATATTTACAAAAAAGTACGGATTTTCCCTGATACTATATTTATGCACACGTTGAAGCTTAAACAAGCAATGATCCCCTCGCGTGCATAATTGCACGGTGAATAATTGAACAATACCAATTGAACCTTATACACACATATTTCCAAAGAATGTACGGATTTCCCTGATACTATATTTAGGAACACGTTGAAGCTTACACAAGTGATGATCACCTCGCGTGCATAATTGCGAGGTGATTATCATAGTTGGCAATAATACTTACATGTAAACTACCATTCGAACCAATGACAATCTAAGTTATTTAGAATCATATAATAATAACCTTCGATGAATTGGGAGATGATTTAGTCTTTTTAACGTGTTTCCTTTTCAAGACGTATCACTATAGATAGCGGTGAAACTTTAACTAGCATTATAACATGAAACCTTTTAACAATTCAATATATTATGCATTTAATAGAAATAGTATACCACTGTCAAGATTTATCATCCAGAGAAAATGATTTTGAGGTCTGAGAAATCCTTGTATCAAAGTAAGTTATTGTTTTATTACTTGAATAAAATCACCATCTTCTTTGAAAAGAAAAGCAGAGGATGCTTCCACACAATTCTGTTTTGTGATCTGTCATTAGAGAAAACCCAGGTCGATATTGGATTCCGCTTGACCACTGTGCAGCGGAATCAGGCGGCGGAAAAAAATTTCCATATTTTGATGCAATTTCAGTACTGGTGTGATTTAACGTGACCCGAAAGTTGTTTTCGATCAATCAAAAGCACGCAAAATTCTTTCACGTAAATAATTGTTATAAATACTGCGTTTTGATATTGATTTGCTGGTAAACCTGAAATTCCAGTTTTATCACATTTCAAGTTTTGAGAAGAGTATAAATAAATCAATATTTTATTCTTACATTTTTGTAACAGTATATTACATAATTGCAGATAATCAAATTAAATAACACTTAAGTTAAAATTTATAGTTATATTAGAACAGTCATAATAAACAGTCTTGAACTAGTAGTCAAACACAATTGTACTTTTCGAGCTAGTTTTGGAGAAAAACAAGGTAAATATTGGATTCCGCTTGACCAACTTTCCATATTGATATGCAATTTTTATACTGTTGAGATATATAGTGACCCGAAAGCTGTTTTTAGACAAATCTAAACGGGCGAAATTCAATTATGTAATAAAAAAGAAAAATACATGAATCATCTCGCTTTGCTTAAATAATATAAATCCACTGTTACCTTGATCACAGTTTTTACCGTGGTAACCGGGCTGGCACATACAGACATACGTTACGGCATCGTGAAAGCAGTGTCCATAGATGCACGGAGAACTAGAGCATGCTAAGAATAAGATAAATTTGAGAAGAAAAAATGTAATGAATGAAACATCGATTAACAAATTTCGTACCTTTAATCACCACCCAACGGGTGTTTTAATGGTGCAATATTTGAAGCAGTGACATGTTGTGCATTTATGTCTCCAATAGGAGGCTATTAAATTGCATATTCATTGAAATAATTATCGATACAAAATAAAACGTCATTTAACCAGTTGTTAAGTATTTCAGAAAGAAATACTTACTGACAAAATGTCTGGAACGTTTATATGACAGTAAGAGTTTCGGTTATTGTCACACAAAATTAATCTATCAACTTTCCATAGTTATTTTTAAATGGCGACATACATCAAAATAATTCACAGTATTCTTTATTTTTTAAAATAATGACTGGGGAAATTATTATTGTTTGAAATCTCTACGATGAATTTTTTTTATTAAATGTGAATAACAATTTTAGTTCTCATGTTTTTTTTTAGAGTTTGTTAAAATTGGGTAGAAATGTTATGAGCACTGATTTTAATCTAAAAACGAGTAGACTGGTTTATGTTATAAATGAAGGAGTAACATACTATCCAGACATTAATTTTATTTTAGAGTTACATAAAAAATATGATAAAACCCGGTTGTTGCGGTAAAATGTTTGGGTAGGATAAGTACATTACATAACAAGAGCAGCATATTTAACATTCTAATATGACGGGCCTAAAACCCTTTGGACCCACACAACGAGTATAATGGATACCTAACTTACTGATTACTCGTCCCTAGCACCTGAGTGCACCCATGGTTTTTCTTGGGTTTGGGTTCCTCTCTTTCTGTGTTTTATGTTTCTGGTTTTTGTGTTGTGTTTGTCTATATCCTGTATATCCGGATTTGTAACCGGCCCACTTGGATTTTGGCTAATGTTGTTCGGTCGTTTTCTTTGGCTATTTTCTTGTATTTTAGCCACACCCACAGCGCGTGACCGATTGATGACGTTTACGATTTACATGTATTCTTCCACAATCCACAAACAATAAGTGACAACGGATTGGAAATATTATTGGTTACTTGTTAATTATTGTCCTTCTTATTTCTTTTCATAAATTCGAATTTTAAATATATAAATAGTTTTCAATTGTTGGTTAGAATACCGGATAGAGACGATTTGGGATCGATTTGCGCTGGTCATTGACGTCAACTGACCAAAAGTCGCCATTGTGTTCATAAATGGACGACATTTCCTGCAACTCATAAGTTGTGTTGTTGATAAAAATTAATATTGAGGAGGTTGATAATTTATACGTTTATTAGAATTGAAATAATTCATTGGGGTCACGAATATATGCTGATTTTATAATGGGTTGGTCTGTTATACCCCCGCTCGGGTCAAAATATTTCGGACCCGTGGTATAATTTCTTAAATATACATCTTAAGTAGGTAGTTTTTCAATATACGCAGTTTTATTTTCTGTATATGAAGTAGATTAGTCTGAACACTCTCAATTTAAAATGGATTTACTCAATTTGTACTAAATACATGTGTGCGTAATTTTGGGATATACGCTTCTGATTGGTAAAATTACCGGTTTTTCGAATTCAAAATGAATATGTACACGCTACGTCCAACCTTGTACAACGTACAACAACTGCGGTCCCATGCTAAAGGTCGACAAATTTTCACAATTTTGCTCTCTGTCAGGTAAGAAAGGCCTTACATTATAATAACTACTGTCATGTTTATAATAATTGCAGATCTTTTCCTGTTTTATCTCTTTTTGCACTGTTAGAGAACTTCAGAATCGTTCATCGGCTGTATAGCCAATGCACCCAAATCTAGGGATGACCTTGGCGCCATCCACCCATAACCGACCAAAGTAAACAGAAAATTTAAAGGAGTGTCATTTATTCCCATCTCTAGGAGTTTTGAATAGTGGGTAAACCTACTAATAAATTCATATATATTGTCAAACACATGCTAGAACACATTCAATTTACAATTATCGACTTTGTCAAGGTTTATCTGTTTTAACCGCATCTCAGGGTAAAGCTGTAGCCATAAATTTCAACCTACACCTCGAGAGTTAAGCTGTGGCCATGAAAAAGGCAATCGATTTGACACTACTAAAACATTCATCGTAGGGAAAATGATTGAAAAATAACAAAGCAAAAATCACAAAACTCCGTATTTTAGGGCTCCTATCACTGAAGGAATTCTGAAAAATTGCTCTTGTATCTTGCTCGGTGAATGAAACAAAATTGTTCTCTGTTGCGTTTTCGTTAACTTATTTGCTACCATACGAGTGAGCGAGGTTTGCAATTTTATGTATATATTCGTAGCACAAACTGACCGAAGGGGTAACAGTGGGGAGTCAAATCGATCCCATTATTTGCTATTTATTCAGAAATACGACAGCAAAGTCTACAGAAATCAAGCGTTATTTATCTGTTTTAATGGATTGGGTTTTACTAAATACCAATAATCTGTTTTGCTCCTTTAAGGAATGAATTTCGGTGACGTCACTTCGTTCACACTCATTCCGTATAGGGCGGGCTACAGATATGGCACAAAAGGGTATTAAAGATGATACCATAAAAATGTGTGGGTGTTGGATATGGCGTTATCAAATGTACTTAACGAACATAAACATTATTGTAAGGGTTATGTATTGTACCTTAATGAAATCAATGGACAATAACTACAAGAAGAGTTACTTACGATCTGGTGGTACAGTGTAGGACATAGGTGGTATCGTTGCAGTTGTGGTTGCTGCTGAAAATTAGTTTTATTACATGTAAAAAATCTTGACCACAATAAGTAGTAACTCTGTTACTTTACAGCGAGCATCGCAAATGCGAGATGCATATGGCAGCCTAGCTATCCGAAAAAAAAAATTAGAAGTTGACAAAAATAATTTTGACATTGATAAAACCTGTGTTTACTTTTAAATAGCATCAAATATGTCAAACAATTTTTTGCAATATCTGAACCGTATCTAAAATTAACGGAAATTTCACCTTGACCACGATCACATTTACAAGTGTAGTTCCAGGTCAATGATAATACGTCAAAAAGTCTTGATAAACACAGACTTCAACCTTTTAATTAAATATATGTAATAGAAAACAATTGCAAAGATTTCGTCTATGTACCTATTTTTTGTACGTGTTTGAAATGGATAACGGAAATTTCACCTTGACCACGATCACATTTACATGTGTAGTTCCAGGTCAATGATAATACGTCAAAAAGTCTTGATGAACACAGACTTCAACCTTTTAATTAAATATATGTAATAGAAAACAATTGCAAAGATTTTGTCTATGTACCTATTTTTTGTACGTGTTTGAAATGGATAACGCTCAAATCGTTTACTTTTTATAAGTACAGAGAACTACCAATTGGAACAAAGTTGAGTACAACGACCCTTTATGAAAATAGTTACCGATTGATAAACAAACGTATTTAAGTTAGTTTTAAAATTAAAGTTCTTACAAAGTTTACAAATATATTTTAGTTCAATCAATGTCTTTGAGAAATATATAAGCTGAAAAATATACATATATATACTGTACACTGGGAACATACTGGGACGGTTCCCAGTGCTCGACCCACATAGCAGCCCAGCGCGTCTCCGGTGGCGGATAGGGGAGACCCTCTAGTTTGGGGGTTGTCAGGTCATAATACGGATAGCCTGGCCGCGGACCATAGTGGTTAACGTGTTTGGAGAGTGCCACGCTCCTTGCACGATAAAGATCCCTTCTGTAGATTTCAAAAAAGAGTATGGTCATTGTCGCCGCTATAACAGGCTGAATTCTCCGACCAAACCCAATACTCCATACTTTTCCAGTGGCAGTCAAAATTTTGTTCTGTGTGTTACCGTCCTGAATATAGCTGAAATACTGCTCGCTGGACGGAAAGCAAACATCCAATCAATAAATCAATCAATCAATCAATATACTGTACAATTATATTTCTGAGCAGATTCAAGTGATTGAAGCCCTTAAAATCCTGGAAAATTCGATGTGTTGTATTTTAAATTGACTTTTTGTGAAGTCTCAAGCACAGTATAGAATTCACGTCAACAATGGAATGCGGAATCACTTTTGGGGTGCCCTGGAGTAACGTCATGAACCGTAAAATGTGCGATGCTCGCATTTAGGCTGTGCCTATATTCTTTTAAGTACATGTACCCAAACAATGACTAGGTTTTTAATCCGTTTAAGGCTAAACGGATTGATATAGCAGAAACATATTCTTATAGTGTTTTACTCTCCCGATAAATGGATGAAATACGTGTGAATAACGAAGATGTTATTTATAGTACAATCAATTATATTTTTACCACGGTAATAACCAAAAAGCGTTCTTCCAATTCATAAGTGATTTAATTATGCCAACATGTCATATATATCTAGGATATTCTGACGCTATCCTTGATTATTACTCATGAAAATGAATTTTAAATAAACAATGTATACGTATATTTCAGGCTGACTGTAAGTTAAAAATCAATCTACTATCAATCAACGATAATTACTTGCAGAAGTTCACATAAAAAATTAATAGTAAATCTGCTTACAGATATTTTAGTCATAGAGTCAATACGGGTATGTTTTAACCCAAAATAAGCAGACTAAATTTGAGTTCATGTGTAGAAGCCATAATTATAGAAAGCTAGCCCTGTGTCATTGTTTTCCATAGGGATTTCCATATCAAAACATTTCGATAGTGCTAACCAAAGAATGCAAATATATACATACATACATGTATAAACTACATCCATGCCAACTTACGGTTATTATTACACGATATAGGGTGCAATTCGCTCTGTATTTGATGAAGGGCATCGTAATTTGCAACAACAAACATATGGTTTTTGTCAGTGGCAATTCTTACAAGTTCTGTTGTATTAATTTGGTTACCAATACCTATGGCATACACGGTCACTCCCTTACTGTGTAATCGCTCGGCCTCGATTATTGTTGCCTGTCCGTAAGTAGACAGTCCGTCAGTAAGCACAACAAGAAAGTCCGGAGCATATGATCTATCCCCTGCTTGTTTAGAGTATCCTTGTTCGTATACATATTTCAGTGCTTGATTAGTTTTTGTCAATCCAGGTTCGTAGGTTATGTTTTGAATAGCATATCTAAGATCAATCCCATTGTTCGACGAATTTAGTTTTATTTCTGATTTTGGAAATAATGCGTATTTCACTATTCCAACTTGTACTTCGGTTGGTCCTATGACCACGGCTTTTGTGAAGTTTAAAATGAATTGCTTCTCTATCTGAAAGTTCTCTTTCCCAACACTTGCTGAACTATCAAGCAGGAATATAACGTCAGCTTGATTGGTGTTACAACCTACAAAAAGTTGATTGATAGATGAATTTAATTTATTTGAAAAGATGTATGTAATGACGTACAAACGTTCTGTTAAAGAAATCATTTGTAATTAATTGGTTGATTTATATATAGATGTTTCTTAAATATCAGACGAGCTAAGCAAATACGTGATGTGCCCGATGTGGCCCACGTTACTGCCAGGCGCACTCACTGGTGTCGGATAGGGGGAGTTCGTAAGTTAAAATAAACAGCGACCGATAGTAGTACATAGTGGGTAACGTGTTTAGAGATCACCTATGGTTCAGCAGTGCTTTTCACAAAAAGTCGTAAGTGTAGAATGCATCGTAAGTGCTGACGTCACAATGGATTTCCCTTTGATCTTCCAACACTTACGATAGATTTTACAATTACGATTTTTTGGGAAATCGACTCCTGTTCTCGTTTTGAATATAACTAAAATATTCGCTAAGTGGACATTATGCAAACATTCAACCAATCAAAATACGAGAAAAGGTCAACAAATAATAAACACAGACATGAATATTGACCCTCTTTCACTATTATCCTCATGAAGCTAAGCAGCCATTGTTTATATATTTGATCAGGAGCCCATGGGGTAGGTTAGAAAGTGAGTGAGATTAATGAACTGGAAATAGTGATTGCTAAAAGAGGAAAAGAAAGGTACGTGATTATGGTCTGAAATTTTACTTTCTGTCTTACGGAATGAGATTGCCACAAACTATAAAGGTATGTTATGTATATTTCTAATGACAATACTAGTTGTAATGTCGGCAATACTTAAATAGAACGGTACAAAAGAGACCATCATCACATAGGTATATAAAGCAACTATTTTACAAAACGTACCGAAAGTTTGCATATTACTGCCACTGTAAAAACCAACAAATAGGAGCAAAGATAATACGTGAATTTGTTGTTCCCTGTTAAAAGAAAGAAACACACATTGTTAGAAACAAAGAAGTTCATTATTGTTGCAATTACAGGCAATAACAAGGTACAAATGAAAATGCAATAGATATCTGTGGGTATACTCGGAACTTTGGAACATACATGTGATGTGTTATAAATGTTATAAACTACAAAGTGGAAATATGCACAAGCTGTATTGTGTAATTGTAATTTATGAGAGAGAGAAAGAGAGAGAGAGAGAGAGAGAGAGAGAGAGAGAGAGAGACAGAGTCCATACATAAGTTTTTTGCGAAAATTAATTGTTTGACAAATATTTCTTGGTTGATTATAACATTTACACACTGTCACGTAATGGTTGTAAGTGTCATGAATTATGCATATTCTAATAGCTTTTTAATAAAATTGTTATTTTTTAAAGTTGAATTTCAACACCCCACCTAGTAAGAAGTAGTTTCTAAATCGTGCCTCAGAATATTCAGCTGGACAGACGTATTAATATATTTTGGTTATGTACATCTACCTGTTGGTAATACAAAACCAAAAACATTTTTCTAACCTTGTCCGCGCTCCCAGTCTTTTCTGCTGACGTAAAGTCATAATTTGAAGCCATTATTTCTTTAATAAACGCACCTCGTTTTGTTATTTCTTCTTGATCAGTGTTGCTATCCTTATAGTCCATTCCCCCTATTTAGAACTCCATTTTTAAACGTACAATAAAAAGTAGTGGTCATGACATAAAATAGTGACATGACATACAGTTTGCATTGTGGAGAATATTCCAAATAAGTTTTATTCTGAGGTTTTTGAAGTTTTGTCAGTCTATATGTTCATAATTTGATAAATTATTATGTGATTAGAATGTGTTCTATAGAGAAATAACATATGAGTTAGGATTCGTTTGTTTTATAGAACAGTTACAGAAATATTGTGCCATTCATTTCGGACGTTTCATAATTTTGTCAGGCAAAAAGTTCATAATGTTATAATTAATAATGGATCAGTTACAGTTTGATGTTTTACGCTAGCGAAAATATTGTGCATTTGTAGAAATTTCTAAAGGTTATAATCGGATGTTTTAGAATTTTAGTTTAAACATATAATTAATTTCAATCATATGTTCAAAATAAATCATACAAAGAATAACATACATGATTCTGAAAAAGCATGTATGCTGTTGTTAATCCGTCTCATTAAAATTCCGAAAAATAGAATTTCCAAACTATGAGCATGCCATGCCTAGGGAATGAATAGAAATAGGAAAAATACATGTACATATTGTCAAGAAGTACAATCAATAACAGAAACAGTCGAAAATAGAAAAGTGAATATGTAATAGTGGAATATAATTTAACAAAAGCGTTTGCTTTGAACGATATTGTTTTGAACAAGATTAAAAAGATTAATGTTTTATCCTATGTTAGAAAATCTTACCCGTACAATAATAAGTTCACATCGAAAGATTTATTAAAATTAATTGTATATAGGATACTGTAATTAACTTGGAACATTCAGTTTGATTCGACATGACATCTACAGTTTTGAGATTACAAGGTTTCGCAGAAACATATGATCATTTAAAGAACTACTGAAGCCTTACATGTAGAAACTGTCATTGTCTAGTCCTGGCGTGATAGTATGTTTGGATTAATATGCAGCGTGTATTCAATTTATTTTTAAATATACTAAGACTTCCATACATCTAATGGCAAATTATTCCACGTGTTAATGGTCGCAGACAGAACATATTCATAGCAGAAGTTCATTCGCGTCGATCACCAATTGAACTAGGAATAAGTTCTCGTGAATAATTTAGAGATTCTTTATAATCATTTATAATAAATAAGTCGATGTTTGTCCTTTTTGCCGAAAGTGTTACTCAACACGTCTCTTGATAAAGTTTTTCTAACGACGTCAACTGTGTTCCTCCTGTAAAAATTGTGTCAGTCAACATGTTCATAATCTGATTATTAATTATGGATCAGTTACAGTTGAATATTTTATGTTGGCTGGAATATTGTTGCAAAGGTTTACTTTTCTTGTTCACGCTGTTGTAGTTTGATTTTAAATAACGCATATATGGTCCGTATTGCATTGTATTAAGTTTAGATGTGAACATGGTACCTGTCGCTGTGTATTGTTACTGGTGATGATCATTTACGTTTAGAGTTATTAGACAAACTGTATTATGGCTAAATTGACGTTACTTCCAAGCACCCTAACAGTGAATTGCAGTAGTCATGTGACGTTTTCTATAAAATAGGGATATGACATGAATGTCTGCTTTTAAATAGAACGTTCCACATTATTTTTAGTTCAAATTTTCCAAGAAATGTGTCTGAAATTTGTGTTATAATTAAAACAACATTTGATTTTTATTGCCGTCATATTATTTTTTTTACAATCTACCGTTATAATTAGTTTTAGTGCTCGTCTACATTCATTTTGTAACAGTTGTTTGACCGGTACCGCAACTTCAAGACGAAAAAAAATCAGTATCAGTATTAGACGTATTATATGATCACTTGGTACATAATGCTGTAGAGGCTCGCAACAAGTCTATCTAGAAGAAATAGGTAACGTTTGCAATTATCAGTATGCTCACTGCACTCTCTTGCATACCTATATAAAATGCGTATGCAGGAGAAACTCGAATATTGTTGCACGAGTGAGGAAACTTGATAATTTTAACATAAAATTCGTCTCGTTTGTCGTATAATTCTTGTGCTGAGATGACCATTTGCGTCATATTTAAAAATGATTTAGAAGAAGCTGTCTCTGTGGTTTCTTTAATTTCCGGTTATGAAGGCTAGGACGTTACGCATGAAATTGGTGACACCCAAGAAAATGCATTCTACTAACCACAAAAACAGGTCACCTTTTCATTGTTGTACACTAAAAACCTATAAATCATATATCAAAATAAAGAAAAATATACACCGATTCATTATATAATGTTGTATTATATCTAAATTATAAGTGTAAAACAGTAGAATCGACTAATATTTAAAAATAACGCCATTTTTCATGCGTCCCGCGTTACAAAATATTGTCGGATCTAATGGAAATTGTTCCGTAAATTTGTGTTTTTTTCACCAAAAGTCACCATTTTCAGGCAGTGCAACGTCCGATGCCGTTGCATTGTGACGTCAAAATATTTAAACAAAACGGGTACAAACAACATAGCTATCGAAGTGAGAACAGAACCGCTCAAAGTGTCCCGTAGGACGAGGAACGTTGTATTTCATTTTTCGGCCTTTTGTACTAAGATCAGTTTACCGGTAAGTCAATCAATATTAGTATCAATATATAGTACAATTACTTGGCTTTTTCGCCATATTTTGTTTTTCTTTGGTTTTCACAACAGTTTATTTTGGACGCATATTTTTTTATGTCCAAGTATGTGTCACAAATACATTTTAAGAACTTCTTCTGATACGATTCCGTCAAACAAATACAGAAATTGTTTATTTGATTGTGAAAATTTTTTTGTCTGATAACTAAAAATAAAAATACAAATTGATTTGCGCATTTTGACACTCTAGTTTTAAAAATGCGTCAAGGTTTGCGAAAATGTCATACAAAAACGCAAGTCCAAACTTATGTCACAAAGTCACAAACGACCGTTCCAAACGTTCAAGACGTTGCGTTTCAAGTTATAGACGAAAATAAAATTAGAGAATAGTCTGTTTGATTTAGTTGTATAGTGCTAACTTGCATTTTCATTGTTAGGAATATTAATATTGTTCGAACAATTGTAGAACATATTCTTTTTATTCCCCGCCTGCGAAAGTAGAGGGACAAATAGTGTTCGGGTCTGTTCGTCCGTTCGTCCGTCCGTCCATCCCAAATATAAAGGCGGGGCACTGTGTCTGTTTGACACATTTTTTTGTTTTTTTTTTAATATTTTAGAACTTGTATCTTTTATTTATTTTTTTTTTTTTGCAGTACTGTTACATGAAATGTCTAGAGAAAAACTACACTTGTTGAAACAACAAAAGCTTCTGAAACGTCGAGAACAAAGGCTAAAATCGTATTACAAAAATAGAACTCTGAAGGATAGAGAATATTCTGTTTCAAGTGATGCAGTGCGCCAAAGGCTTCATCGGGAGAAAGTAAAGAAAGAACAAGAGCGACGAGAAAAAGAAGCAGAGAGGAAACGTAAATATAGAAAAAGAAAACGCGAAAACGATGCCGATAACCACCGTAGGAATGATGATTTTAGTATGGAAAATACTTTTGAAAATAGAACAGAAAAGCACCGGGCTTTAAAGAAATTAAAATTGGCTCTACCCGCAAGTCCATCAAAACGAGTGACTACTATGTTCGCGTATCTGCAAAATTCTAACTCACCGACTGTCAGAAAACTACAATCTTCTGAACTTATTTCATCGCCAGAGGAAATAGAAGAACACAAAACAGCAAAAGCACTGACGGAAGATATAAAAACAGTCATAGATAATTGTAAAAACAAAAGATCGGGCGATTCTTTAAAAACTATGAACCTTATAATATCATCAGTAAGCGGTGAAAAGATCAGAGACAATAAATGTAGAAAAAAACTCGCAAGAAAACTAGGATTACCTGTCAGAAGAGTAAGTCGCGGTCATGCTATAAGGACAAGTATACTTAAATCTGAAAAATCGTGCTGGATTTACACCACTAGGAAAACCAGATCTGATGCCCTTAAACCAGAGACAAAGAAAATCATGTACGAGTTCTGGCTTAAACCTGGAATATCTAGACCCACTGGCAACAAAGCAGACATAAAAAGAGTCCGCATCGGTCCCAAAACGTATTCAAGCCATATGACTCACATTCTGGAGAAAACGCAGACTGATGTTTATTTAGACTTTATCAGAGACAATCCATCTATTCAAGTCTCACAAAGAATGTTTGAAAAATGTAAACCATATTTCGTTCGCTCAGTTCGACAAAAAGATAGACAAACGTGCTGTTGTAAATATCATGTTGAATTTAAAACCGTGTTCAAATCTTGCATGGAATTCCGGAGAAAACTTTTAAGAGAAAATGATTTTTCGACACAATCAAATCGTCTTCCTGTATATGATTCCATTTCGGATATTGTCAGTGATACGTTATGTGAAAAAGATGATGGTTTCCATAACTTAGAATGTCTTAAGAGAAACTGTTCGAATTGTGGGGTCGAGAAGTTAAAATTTATGCCAGAAGAAGTAAATGTATCGGATGATGCGCAATTGATCAAATGGGAAAAATTTGAAAATGTTACCGTAAATGTGAAAGGCAACAAGACAATAAAGAAACTTATGCTTGTTAAAAAAGAAACTAAAGTCGGTGAGCTTTTTGCATATTTAAGGAAACTACTTGAAACGTTTCCATTGCATCAACATAGAGCTACATGGCAAAACGAACAATTTCAGAATCTTGTTAGAAATCTCCCAGAAAGGCAGTGTGTTCTAGTACACGACTTTAGTGAAAACTATAGGTGTTCTGAGCGTACCGAGATACAAAGTGCCTATTTTCAAAAAACTGAAGTTTCGGTCCATGTTACTATCATACATAGACATGCACTATTAGAATACGATGGCATTGATAGCTCGGAAGACTTCCCGGAAATAATCACAGAACAGTTTTTTGTTATTAGTCCGGATTTAGTTCACGATCAATATTTTGTTCATCAAGTTCGAAACTATATAGCGGAATATCTACAGTCCATTTCATATTCAGTAAATGAGATACACGAGTTTACTGACGGATGCGCAGCCCAGTATAAGAGCAGGCATTGTTTTGGAGACATTAGTACTGCATTTGATGACTTTAGTTCCCAACATTTTACACGAAATTTCTTGGAAACTTCACATGCAAAAGGTAATCATAATTAATTATTAATTTAGAATTAATTAATTTTCTTCGTATGTGTTGGTTTGAACTAACATTTTTAAACAAAAGCAATGAACTTAAAGAAAGAGTTGTATCGCATTTTTGTAGTTATTTATTATTCATTTATTTTCTGTATATTTGAACACGTATTTCATACTAGTATATTATTGTTTTGGTTTTATGGTTTGAATTAAAATCAAAAACATACTGCCCTAAGATAAAGGTGTATATTGTAGATTATCACAAGAGAGAAAAAATATGCACCCGAGACGTGGTCGAGGGTGCTAAATTTTTTCGAGGATAATCTTCATAATACCCCAATCAAAAAGGGCGGAATGATTTTTATTATGCTTGGATTTTTTTTTTATAAATAATAAAATTGATAAATCTTTTACCAATATATTGGTTGTTAAATTAATTCTTGACAATAAATGCTGCTTCTGAGCTTATCCGGAACAATTCGGTGACAGTCGCGAATTCCGGATCAGATGTTAATTTTTGCATTTTGAACACCCATTGCGAAAACACATGCTGATGATTGAGGGCTAATAAAAATCAACTGAATTAACATAGCCTTGTAGCCATTAAAACTACCGTGCATTTTTGCATGAAGTATAATAAAGAACTTTTATATAGCTTCTGTATATTATACTTTTCCATACTAATACCCTTATTGTGTTTTAATTGCAGGGCCACAAGATGCTGCCGGGGGGATTATAAAAAGACAGGCCGATAATGCAATCTTACGAGGACAGGCTCAAATTAGATCAGCAAAAGATCTTTATGATTTTGCTAGCGCAAACCTTACGGAACCTAGATCATTCTGCAAAAGAAGAATATTTAAATATGCAGAAACAATACCGCGAAACGATAACTTGTCTTTTAAGCCGGTCCCAAGTATTCGATCAGTTCACCAAGTAAGGTCAGGCCGACAGACAAACAGAGGTTTAATAACAATGAGTGAACTGTCTTGTTATTGCTTGAACTGCAATTATCATATGTATGACCAGTGCTGCAACGTAAAAAAAACCGGTGGTTATACGGAATGGAAAATGAGTGAAGAGAACATTAACGAACAACAAGAAAATGAACAAAATTCTTTGCAAGAATTAGTATCGGCTGGCCAAGTGGTTGCGCTGTTCACCGACGATGCAAATGAGGAATACTATTTACTAAGAGTAGAAAAAGGTTTGGAAATTCTACAAGTTGATACGACAGATAGTTGGGGCGCTTCATTCTCTGCAGGAACACAAGTTTTTCGTGGATTATACTATGAAAAGTCAAACACACAATTTAAATACCGCTTACTTAAAAGAAAAGCGATCGTGCCCGCTGCTTCAATTATTTACATTTGTTCTGAATTAGCTTCAAACAATGTAATAAGCATCACAGAGGAAATGCATCTTAATGTTTTAGAATGTTTAAATGAAATTAATTTTTAAAACTTGTGTATCATTCTTTTTTCTTTTTTTTATAAATGAAGCAAATCCCATTCCCCTCTAAAAAAAAATGCACACACACACACACACTGAAAAAATAAACAACTTTAAAATTTCACGATTATGAATCGAAGATGACTCATCAAAGGCGCTCAAATTCCGAAAATGGTTTCTAAAAGAAAAGAAAAAAAACTTCCACGAATTTAAATTAGAGACCAAGACTCGCCAAAAGCGCTCTAAATTAAAAAAAATGTTAGAATACAAAAAAAGCAATAAATTAAAAAAAAAACAAACAAACAAACAAAAACACAAAAACAAAAACAACAAAACAATAAAAAAAAATCCCGAACACACATCAAGCGACAAAAACGTCGTCGCAAGCTGGCATTTTGACGACAATTTTCTGTAACGTTAGGTATCACCAATTTCATGCGTAACGTCTTTATAAACGGAAGCCATTCAGCAAATTGAGAGTTGTTATCATAAATATATCTATACATGAAAACTAAAGGACCTAGCTTTTGCAATTTAAAAAAAAAATACGTCTTGGAAGAAATTCAGTTTCATAAGAATACAGGAACAAAAAGGCATGAAGTTGAGCACAGTATGTATTCACTAAAACTCCGATTACCTGCAGAAAATTTAGCATACTATAAACCTGTTCCTCGCTGTATCACAATTTACCTTTTTTCGTTAGTAGAAATATAGTATTGTTGTAACCGTAAACTATAGATTTGTAGGCATATGTAGAAGCGAAGAAATTTTGTTTGTTTGTAGGAAAACTGTCAATCCTTGTCAATTAAGATTGGAGTCGAATACACACTGCCCGCAGTGAGACTCGAACCCGCAACCTAAGTGTTGACAGACTACGTGATCAATACATGTAATAATTCTTATCTTAGATTCGTTTACGTTTATAGTCATTTTTGATTGGTCAAAAGGCCATAAACCAGTACTTCCCAGATCCGTTCATACTTTCATGAACGACTTTTGGGGAACTACTTTTTTTTGCTAAAAGTAAACAAATATGGCGGCCATGTGTCGTGTATGCTTCAGACAATAAATTAAGCCAGTACACTCGAATTTTGGCGATTCAAATATCTTGAGCGATGTATTGCTTAAACGGAAAGCTATTTAATTGAACCAGCTGCAAACATTTGTTTTATAGACAAATACATACAAGAAAATATTTTAACAGTACACTTCGTTTTGGATTCATTGTACACATTGCTGAATGACGGAAATAGCAGAATTCGAATGTGGATGAAATGCGAGTGTGAAGGCATGTATAAACGATACTTTGAAATTGCGTTTCTTGTAATTTCAATTATGAATCATTTCAAATACACACAATAGCCGTAACGGTAAAATTACCTTTGTTCGCGGTCACAACAAATCAACGAAATAGCAAGATGCACGAATTTGTTACCAACTCCATGTCTCTGCACAGCTCTAGCAATTTTCACTGATAAATCCATTGAACAAACGACAACTATTGTTTTTCCTCTTCGTATTTAAGAAAGAACGTCTAGCTAGGTTTCCGTTCCGTTTGAACAGATATGACGTCACATATGACGTTAATATAAACCGCGGGTACAATGACGAACATTAGTATACGGAATATTGTTTTTTGTTGAGTCTTCTTTTGTTTTTATTAATAATCTTCTCGGCAAATCGTAAATTGTATCTGTTGTCAATGCCAATTATTCACTTCAAACCGACCACGTCTTCGTCTTCAGTTCGTTGTATATATTCCTACGCGTCACACACTTATAATACAATTTTATTTTGGGACAAGAATGTTAAATATATAAAAACAATTTTGGAAGAATTATAAGGATTAAACGCTTATTTTCAGTAATTCATCGATGTATGAACGAGGTCGACTCACTCACAAACTTATCATAAACGACATTCGGCCGTTTATTTGTTTGTGAGTGAGTCGACCTCGTTCATACATCGATGAATTACTGAAAAGAAGCGTTTAATCCTATAGTAGACGAACTACCTTAACCACTCGGCCACCTAGCCTCTAAGCATTTCTGCATGATTTCTTTGAGTCGGAATATTACTATGGCAAGGTAGTATGAAGAGTTAAAAAATTAAAGGTTCTTTCACATGAAATATCAGATTTTGATCTTGATTTTTAATTATCCAAAGGTTCTTTACAATTTTTGTTTTACACTCCGGTATATCAAAAGAATTACTGTTGATATCTGCTGCGTCTTTCAGTCTAGTATCGTTAAATTGTCTGTTATATAAACGATTGACATTTAGGTAAGAAAAAAATCTTTTTTTTTAGTATCATACTGTAATTTTATCATATATACTGCTATTTTGTCCACAGACTTAGATTTTGGAGCTTGTGTCCAGGCTCGGTATGTAGTCTGACGTCATTAGTAGTTCTTGAAAGTACAGAGTAAGCTGTCAAAAAGGACATTCACAAATCAAAGTGCGAGAAACCGGCAAACTCCAGAACCAACACCCCAAAAAATTATAGTAACCACAGCGATGGTCCTTACTTGGCACAGACATTTCAAAAGAAATGTGTTAAACCATGTTTTATTGCATGCCAAACCTTCCGCTGCTACTACTAGAAAGACACTGCTATAAATTATAAGCTACACACTCTCAATATAGGACTCGATATTACGAAATAATATTACTACCAACAGAAGTAAAATAATTACTCTTTATGTAAAAACAGTTTAATTACAAATGCCATTTATAACGAGAATTGCGAGTAACATGCGGGCGTAAAAAAGCACGTGGTCCATTTGAACAAACCAAATTCCACATGGTAGCTGAGAAAACCAGAGTAAATACTGAAGATGCTTACTAAAATAAATTTAAAAACATACTTCAAAATAAATTTCACCCAATAAAAAATTGTTATTGAAAAAACAAAAACAAAATTTTTGCAATCTTAGCATCGCTCTCTTTGAAGAAAAAATTGACAATCGTCTGACATTCATGTGACGATATGAGCACATTGGAGAAAGTCTTCACGTAAACACTGTGAAACGCAGAAGCACTGTTACATGACCTGTAGTATTATATACAATAGTTGAATTCAGTATTGAAGTCTGTATTATTTTCCGGAAACTGTGTTTTCTGGCATGCATATTATAGAATTGTCGTGTACTGATTTGGGAAGAAATAAAAGAAGAAAGAATTATTTGTTTGTTCGTATAATGACTCAGTGTACCCCTCGCTGGATGCTATAGAAGTGTGCGATGCACGCATTTAGGTCAGATCTATGGCGATTGGCGGGTCTAACCGCATTAAAATGGGCGAAGTCAAACTCGATCATCTAAGCCCTTTTTATTTTAAAAAAAATTGCCATACGTTATACGTATGTAATGATCGCCTGCCAATGGTCACAACAATGCCAAGGCTTGGAAATAAACAGCCTGATGAGTTTAGAAATAAAACTCTTCGGAGCAAGAGAACCGATAGCCGAACAAAATTTGCGAAAAGTAATTATATCAAACAGAAGGTGTCAGCTAAAGTCAATAACATGTTTATGAGTTGAAGTAAAATATTTCTGGATTTTTATCAATAATATATGCCAATTTAATATTGTCCCTGACTATAAGACTGAACGTTATTATAAGAACATTCAAAAAGATATTCAGAGTAGTTATAACAATAGTACTTTATATTCACGAGGAAAGTCATTTGTATCTAGACTATTTTATGTTTACTTGTAGGATAATGTAAAATAAAAGTTGGAGTTGCCATCTTTTTTTTATCTTAAACCGCTATGTAAAAAGGCATTAAATGTATCTTGCAGATTCCTGACGAATGATTGATTGAATTCGTACTCAAGTGTTACTTATGGTACCACTGGCCATGTTAGAGAATGTTGTCGTTTAATTAGCCTGTCTCAACATCACATTCCTACTTAATAGTGTATAGTGATTGGATTGTGCAAGTCGCGTATACTTTTAGCCAATATTACAATATCAAAAGCAACAAACCGAACATCAGGACTTGATCTTCTGAATTTAACCAACGCATTTCGAGATGTTGCTCATAACCAATCTAGACATGTAAACATTTTTTGTAAAATTAAATATTAAAACTGTGAAAAACCAGATTTTCAAAATACAACATACATAATTATACATGCAATTATTTCTTATACTTACATTGTCTTAAAACTAAATCCGTTTAAATAGACGTCAAAAGAAATAGGTCAACGATATCTGATAAGAACTATTATAGGATTGATGGTTTTATATTTATCATGCGTCTTCAACAGTAATCGGTGTAAATACGAGAACTGTTTCCTACAGTAAAATGAGTCAAGAAAATTCAAATTTACTACTATCTGTGTTATTTTTAGTAAAACGTACATCTGCACTGATACCATATCATTTTATTCAGAGGAGAAATTATCGTGTGACCAAATATCATGGATAAATAACCGAAACAAATCTGTCATACATGAATCTTTATTATATTATATATATTTTTAACTAAGTACGCGGGGACGCAAATGTAGTATGGTGTGAAGCGATTAACATAGAAATAAGCTTATTTATACACACGGTAGACTCTTATTTTAGTGATGCTAAAACTAATTATTGCGTAGTATGATATAAAAAAAATATGGTTGTTTCATATTTGACACTTTTGACACTGTCTATAAATAAATTAGAGGAAATTTCTATCGAATTGAAAATCATGGACAAATAACTGAAACAAATCTGCCATACATGAATCTT
Source organism: Limnoperna fortunei (assembly GCA_944474755.1). Taxonomy (NCBI): domain Eukaryota; kingdom Metazoa; phylum Mollusca; class Bivalvia; order Mytilida; family Modiolidae; genus Limnoperna; species Limnoperna fortunei. The sequence goes on from OX104118.1 coordinate 73,120,504, forward strand.
TATTATATTATTTATATTTTTAACAAAGTACACCGGGACGCAAATGTAGTATGGTGTGAAGCGATTAACATAGAAATAAGCTTATTTATATACCCGGTAGACTCTTATTTTAGTGATGCTAAAACTAATTATTGCGTAGTATGATTAAAAAAACATGGTTGTTTCATATTTGACCCTTTTAACACTGTCTATAAATAAATTAGTGGAAATTTCTATCGAATTGAATAATATCATGTCAAGAATTATGTTGGTTTGTTTGAACGAGCTTTAAAGCCACTTTCAGTAATTTGTCCTCTATACCATTACGTCCGTTTTTGAATTGTGGATTAAGTAGGAGTACCAGAAGGAAAACTGGACCTGAACTTTTTTAGGCAAAGTTTTATTTTCTAAATCGTAATTATGTACACCTAATAAAATAGAATTTAATATACAAAACATACTATTTTTTTTAAAGTTTTGCGAGCCGTCAAACGGTTGTGTGTCACATATACATGTCTCTTATGTAGTATTACCATATTACTGCTTGTATGATGTGCTTTGGATTAATATCTTTAATAACTGTGGTTATTAAAATGCCACTGGTTCACAACTACATCCTTTGGATTCAGACTTGTTATTGTTTAATGATATGCTGTAGGTTTTCATTATGTGCCGTTCTGCCATAATTATATACCAGGACTTCAATAATTATTATATCTCATTTGTTCGCATTATTTGTATCTCTGTACCGACGTTATGCATTGAGACCTGGGAATACACTTTATACATGTAGTTTATAGTTTACTCAAACAAGGCTGTGTGCTGTCAATTGTTTTAATAGAATAGAAAATCCAGTTGAGTTCTGAATATGGCAATGTTTGAAACGCATGGTATAAAAGCCACGCAAATGTTACTTTGACTATTTGATATTTTTATATTGTATATTACTGGGTAAACTATGTTAGGAATAATAAAGTTTTATTGTAACATCCTAAAAACGTTCACAGCCTTAAAATTAAATCTTACACAGCATGTTTGCGACCAAATATGAATGTGCGATCATAATGTTTGTGTCACTATGCTTTCGCGATATATTTATATAGCGGAATTCTGAAGAACTCGCTAACGATTAGTACAAAACGCAAGAAGAGAACATAGTTAAATAGAACACTGGTCTTATCTTGGTGATGTTACTGGTGACGAGTTTCTCAAGGCTCAATTTACTTACAGAGGAAACGCACTTGATTTATAAAAACTGCACGCTGGATGTTAAACAAACATTCAATGAATTATACAGAGCGTATTTGCATAACGGATAGCGGATGCTTACATCGGAGCAGTTGTCTATACTAAAGATATCATTTGTCTAATATGTGTAATAGTTCATGGTTATATAGATCTATATAAATGACTGTTAAGTTTTGAAGTTAAGGAAACACCAAAATTAGGCAAAACAGATATATCATGACCAAAATGTCGACTTATAGTTTTTAAACCGGATACAATTCTTAATTGATTCAAGACTAAGTAAACCGTGAAATAAAAAAAACCAATATAACCAGACATCACTTGACCATTGATTTATTCTGTTGTCGTAACTACTTTTCCTTCTTACCGGATTATTACCTGATTGACACGACGGTGGCCACGCGTTCAGGAGCTGCTTAACATTACGGAGCACCTGAGCCAGCCCCGGTTTCCAGTACGGATCGTGTCACTCAGTGTTTGGAGTTTGTGTTTTGTCACTGATTGTTTTGCGACATCTCTTTTTTGACAATGGTTGTGTCTGTAATTAACTTATTCTGTATTTAATACTCCTCGGTATTTTTTTTCTTGCGCAAAGAAATGGATTGAACTTATAATATCTACAGAATAAAGCATAAGAACGCAACTGTCTTTAGATTACTCCTTGTTTCTGTTCAAAAAGCAGCTTTCTGACTGTTTTGACTTCCTTGTCAATTATATTTCTGCGGCAAACAAAATATTATATATCATAATAATCATACAAAATACAATTAGTAACAACAGATTCATATGCCATTGATACACACTGATGCTTAAAACGATCCCTATAACTAAATTCCAAATTCGTGATAACCAATCGGATAGTTTATTGGACATCGATATACATGAGTTTGATCTCAGCATTATTAAATGCAAAAATCATTGAAATCTGCCGAGCAAAATGCACCATAACTTGATATCTTCCTTTTCCAGACTTAACGACTTCAAAAACACTTTGATTGTCACAATACACTTGTCTGTTAAACAGTAATCTCGTAATCTTTATAGACAATATGTAACTCTTAAACTCCACTGTGCATCACTAAGTTTCTTCATGAAAATATTCTCGAGGCACACAATTACCACGACCGATGCCTTGTAAGCATTCGCCGGTAAGCAGTTTATTATTTCACATTTTTATTTAGAATTTTGACTCTACTATATTCATTGCCAAGAAATGTCATAATATGTGATGACGAACAACATATATTGCCACTTATTTTAATACCTAAGTCCTTCAAAATCTTCAACATTTTCGTAAATGCCTCCAATCAAAGAGACATTGCTAAAACAATCTTAATATATTTATACCAGTTATTATTTTTAAATACAGTATATATTTTTCAGTTCGTGGTTCTTGGCAAACTTGTGGGTAAGATCATATGCAACAAAATTTGCATGAACAACTAGACTCTCTCATGTAAAATTATGTTTGGCAAGGAAACCAATTTGCCTTTGGATCGTTTAATTTGCAAACCTTACACTGACAATACGAATGAAAATATGTATCATGAAAATGTACAAAAGCTTCGTTATTAAATAGAACTATTCATGATGTAGCTCGTACAAAGTAAAAATTATCTAGCGACAAAAGAAAAGATGGTATTGAATTAAAGAAATTATAATGTGTGTGGTGCTATAATCCAAATGTAAACTACGAAAAGTCTTTTTATTGTGATAAACAAAATAAACGATGTTGACTATAAAATGCAGTTGAGCCTTAAATCTAAGCAAAGATTTAGCATCATAATATACTTAAAATTTACAAAAGATTACAGAAACCTGATTGGTTCAAATTTAATTGAGATGTAGATGTAAAGAATAAATTATCACCAGAGTTTAAAGAAGTTCTAGATTGAAACAAACTAGTTTTTTATGATTAAATGGAATAAAAAAAACTGTGGACCTTACATGTTTTGTAAATAAAACTGTGGTTGGCAATTATCACATTTTAAAATATTGAAAAAAGTTAAGCACTACATACTTAACATATTAGAATATGATGTGGAAAATTATGCTTTCATTGAGTATGTGCATATGTACATAAATGTAAGTACTGTTATTTGTGGTACATGTAAAGAATTTGTTATTTAATAAAATAAAATACTTTACTAATAAATGGGCTGCTGAGATGCAAGTGCTTGAGCAGCACAAGAAGTTTCCATACAAGTGTACCACAAGACAAAAGAACACCTAATCATGGTGACTGATGCAGGAATTTAGCCATGCTTTGTCAAGTATGAAACGTAGGAGTCGTTCTCCTATAAATAAGAGAAGGGCCTTCTCTCCAGAAAGTATGCATAGTGACGGTGGCTTGGCCACGGGGAGAAAGAGTAGGGTCGGGGAGAGTGCTACTGACAGTTTCATGCAAAACACACTACTAAAAATAGATATTTAGAGAAACTGAGACTTGACGCAACATTGCACAAGTTGGTTAAGATGGTGACAATGATAGACGAGCGAACAGTTATGAGAAAAATTTAAACAAAGTATGAAAAATGATTTATAAGTGGTTTTAGTTGTATTGTACATGAATAAATTATTCTGTTGACATACAGAATATTGTTAAAGTTGACATGCTACACAAGTACCATCTGGATTACGGTGTTTTTACGTGTTGACTTAGAATTTAAAAAGTTGTTCCATTTGCTTTAAAATTGCTGATAATTTCGTATATAAAACATAGTTTGACAAATACCTTGCTAAGGAGAAAACTGGTCCGTTGTGTTTATTTGGAATTCAAATCCAAAGTTTGAAGGGCGCATGAAACGAGTAAGCAATTGTGTATTGTCCTGATTCAGTTATGCCATTAAAAACAAAAGCATTATATAGTTTACATTTCTAGTGTTGCAAATAAGGTGTAATAATTTAATAGTTTTTCCCATATATAGGCACATTTCTATGAACATATGCATGATTGTTCGTGCAAGAACAGTTAGTTGACTGTTGCACAGTTCCTGCAATCGTTCCACTTGAAGGACCAGTCTCGCGTACCTCTATCAAGTAGTGATTGTATTTTTTCAATGGTTAATATAGTTTAAAAAATTGATCAATTAATAAATAGGCGTAACAAATTACAGTTCAAAGTTTGCATATATATTGTAGCATGTTGTATAGGAAAAGGACATGCTATTTATATATAATATACATGTACTTTTTTCCATGATAATTTCTATATAAAACATTTCCGGCAGTATCTACCTTAGAAACTTTTATAAAGAATGATAGAGGTGGTTATCTCCTTGCCTGCGGTAATTAATGGGGTTTGTGGTATCAGGTAAAAAAAGTTTCCTTTGTTTTGTCTTACTACATTCCTGTCGAAGGTCAGGATATCCACCGGGTCCTACAGCAATAAAAACTGTTCATGAATAGCTGTGAAATTTGTGTTAATCGCTATTTAAACAAAATATATTAGTACTGCAAGGTTTGCAGTCTTAGAATCTTTGAAACTCATTGCATTAATTGAATACCAAAAAAACAGTATAGCCATTATATCGAGCTTAGTTTTTTTTAAATCAGAAACTGTGTTATTGACAGAGGTGAGAAAATACGCATCTGACCACGTATAGACCCACGTGGGCAATGGAAGAAAATTAAAACATCATTTTATCTTAAATATAAATATTTATTTCAAAAAGTTATATTATGCTTATTATCTACCAACAATAGGAATCCATTTGGTTGTAATGGTTGTTGCAAGTACTGCAAGAAAAATAGTTCAGAACTTAAACAAGAAAATAAATCAAGGAACATAAAAACACCCCCCCCCCCCCCCTAAACACTACGGAATATATAAACTCTTGACTTAAACCTGGTGCTAGCCCCTCGGTTAACGTTTCTTGCTTAGCTAAAATATATTGAACATTCAATATATTAAATCTACATCTTTATGGGCGTTTAGTTTTATTAAGTCGCTTCAGTTATTTCATTTTTTCTTCCAAATTTAATATAAACTTATGGTTAACAATGACAATAAGTATTCAAATTTGTTATTTGAACAACCAGGTTATCTTGTAAACTATTGTTTGTTTTAAAACAGATTTTTACATACTTTGCTATTTGTTGTTATTCATTTAACTTTCAACATGGCATAGTCTTACCAATTTCACAATGTTTTCCATTAAATCCAGTAATACATGAACATAAATAGTCCTGTCCGTTTGCAAAGCATCGTCCTCCGTTTTGACATGGTGAAGTACTGCATACATCTACAAATAAAGAAAAACGCAATTACAGTCAACTTCGGTAGCTCGAACTCGGATGGATCGAACACCACCGATTTCTCAAACTGTTTTAAAAGTCCCGTCATTTATTTATATAGATGTTTGTACAAAAACCGCGGATTTTCGAACACGGATTTCTCGAAAACTCGAACTCATTAATAGCTACCTTTGATAGTAAATTCGTGTAAGTAACCATCAATAACTCGAACTAAAAATTAACTTCATGTACAAAGTACGGGGATGACAGAAGAACAATTAATACAGGTTTCTCAATAACAAATAATAACAGATAATAATGTCATGACTGGTGATATGTTTTTTAAGGCAATAGGACGTTAATTGTTTTAAAATTTACAAATATTAACTGTAACAATCGGATTATGAAATCAAAACGAACACATTCCAATTAAAAACAATTTACGACTTTTGTTGACATTAGTATTAAAACCAATTGTTAAAGCTAAGATAATTTAAAAAAACGTGTCGGCATAAATACTGTAAAAAAGTTATTTACTTAATTTAACCGTGCAAATATACCATTTACAAACTGGTTTTTGCGCAGTCAACGGAATTAAATAATAACTGATGTTGAAATTTCAAATTTCACAAATTATAACATCTAAAATAGTTTTAGTTCCCAAAATAACCATTCCGCGTATAGGAAATCAACGAGCGACATAAAAACAAAAACTGTCATTTTACGGAAGTGATAAATTTCCGGAAGTGTCCAACTTCGGTGGCTCAAACTACCGATAGCTCGAACTATTTTTTGAGACCCCAGCGAGTTCGAGTTATCGAAGTTCTACTGTATTTCAGTTTAAACTAAAACTATTGTTCTAATAATTAGACTATGTGACATTATTACGAGTTTTATTATATATGTATGTGTTGCACGTTGCATTAAACCAACAGAAGCTGAAGGTTGTGTTTAATTTTTTCTACTCGTAGCTTGCACTGGATACAATAGCTTCTATCATAATGCAAACTGCATCTAGGTGAAAGCGGCGAAAATGCTCAAAATCAAACTGTGCAATCTATGTTACTTAGTTGCTAATATTCATTGTTAAGTCATTTGCACAGGTCTAAGCGAATAACATTATTATTGTTTCAAATAACAACATGTCCGAACGATGAGTGCGTTCATTTTCTAGATCATCGAAATAAACATTTTTAGAGTATGTTTGCTTTTTTACAAGCACTGTATTAGTATGTTGCACTGAAGATTAACATGTATTCTAACATCAGTAAAACATGAGCTACTGACATACTGTAAACCAGGGTTGACTGGCACAAAAACCCATAGACATCAACAACCAGAAAAGCAACAAAGCAACTGCTTTCATGTTGAACATTTTTAAGTGGTATATCTGTTTAGAGGCTTATACCTTTAAAAATATATCTTAGAGCTACATAAAGCTCCACTTTCTATTTTTTTTAGCCGACTTAACATCAATTTTTGTATTAATTAGATATAATTTAATTTGTTATATAGTATGTCAAGCTGACAAACAATAGCTGAGATCCGTATACTTCAGTTTTCAACAGAATCCTATGACATGTGGCACAAGTACTCAAAAGTGTTAACAATTAAGTCTTTTTCCTCTAATTGGTTATAGTTCTTGATTACCTTATTGCAAAGTTTGAAGCAAATAACAGTATTGTTGTTGAAAGTAACTAGTTTACAAATTTATATGAACGCTTTCTAGATCAATGAGATTAACACTCACATTTACTATATCAACCATAATTCAGGTTTGCTTACAAAGAGCGTATCATTATAACAAATAACATACCTGGCTTTGTAGTTGGTGCTAAAATATATGCAACATTCAATTTATTAAATCTACATCATTATGGCTGTTTTTTTTTAAAAAAATTAACTCGCTTCAGTTTTTCACGACATTTCTTTCAAATTTATTATAAACTAATGCTGACAATAGTCTGAAGTAATCAGATTTGTTCTAGAACATCCTTTCAAATTTCGTATTATTGTGGTGATTAATGTAGCATAAATTATCTTATAAATTATTGCTTGTTTCAAAATAGATTTTCGTCATCCTTTCATATTTTGGGTTTGTAATTTATCTTACATGATCTTACCAATTTCACAAATTTTTCCATTAAAACCATAATTACATGAACACACATAGTCTTGTCCGTTTGCAAAGCATCGTCCTCCGTTTTGACATGGTGAAGTACTACATACATCTACAAACAAGATAAACGAAATACAATGCACATTTTTACATTGTTTTAAATTAAAATTAAAACTATATTTCTGTAAATATGAGTATTCCGAGTTGATTTTTACTTCTATATACGTATTTTGTGCATATTAAATTGAACTAACAGTAGTGTTGTGTCTCCTTTTCCTACTCGTAGCTTACACTTGGTTCAATATTTCTATCCTAATACAAACTGCATGTAATTAGCGCAAATTCTCAAACGAACAAACTAATATTCATTGTTTAATCCTTTTCAAAAGTCTTAGTAAATAACATCACTATTGTTGCTAATAACCATATTTCCAAAGTGTTGCAGTGACGATTAACATTTATTCTAACATCAGTAAAACATGAGCCACTGACAAACTCTTAAACTCGTATGGGGTTCAGATATGGATGTTGAAAAGTTCAAAATTATGAAATTTTGTTATTTTGAAAGCCGTTGACTTCTCTACTTTATATACTAGCATAGAAGGAATTGATTTGTGACACAACGTGAAGTACGTTGATGTCAGTTTCGTTATTATTAGAAATTATTTCTTTCTGATTCTGCCAGTAAACGGAATAAGACATCAACAACATGCGAAATATGCCGATTTGTTTCTGTATTCATTCGCGCCATATTTGATTCAAGGTGTTTTACGACAACAACAAAATACAGTTAAATTAGAACGATCGTTTATTTCATCTTTGCTAAAGGGGATGTCTTTCTCTAAACAACTAATCTTTGTCTAACATTTGGATTGTATTTATCCCATGAAATGAGATGCAACACACAACACACACTTTAGAATCTGTTTAACACTAAATTATGATGACTTAAATATCTTAATCTTAATTATTCTATTTGTGTATAAATATGTCTGCAGTATTTTCATTAATGCTGAATTGTTGTATTACAAAGCAGAACATTTGACAGTCAACTTAAGTTCGGTCCAAAAAATGATCGCTATCATGAATGTAATAATCGTTTCTGGTTATCTGTTACACAGATGTTGACATATATTCATAAGTAACATTGTGTTTTCTCCTTTTGACATTAAACACTGGGTACCAATAGTTAAGGATATGGTTACTTTTTGGAGCAACTATTGTCATTCTTTTGTTCTTATAAATTCGTGTTATCTGTGTTTCTGACATGTTTTGGGTGTGTGCACGTGTTGCCTGTGTTCGAGATCTTTATGGTAGCCAATGCATTGTAATTTCGTATTTGGATTTTGATCTTTGATTTCGGCATGGTACCATCTAATCTACAGTAAAATTTATTGCATACCTGGCTTTGGTGTCGTTGCTAAAATAAATGCAAATACAACATCACTTTTAATTTCTTTCAGAAAATCATTAAAGTACTAATGATTACATTATATTCTATACAACTTTTGACAATAGGCATATATATTCATCTGTTCTAGAAAGGCAACAATTAAAAAAGGAATATTGGATTATAATGATTGTGTTACCAAAGTTATTTAGTTAATATTTGCGTCAAATCAGCGTTATGTTAAAACAATTTCTTCATACTTTGTAAATTCTGCTTGTTTGTAGTTATTTGTCAGGACATAATCTTACCAATGTCACAATTTTTTCCAACGAATCCAGAACTACATGAACACAAATAGTCAGGTCCGTTTTCAAAGCATCGCCCTCCATTTTGACACGGTGAACTGCTGCATACATCTTCGAATAAGAAAACGTAACAAGAAGCACATTAATAGTTAATAATAATACCGATTGAAAACAGTCTTATATATTCGCCGAACTCTTTAAGGTTAGTAAAGTGGTTTGTATATCACACAAAAAAATAAAGAAAAAAGGTAGCTCATTGGGTCTCGTTGCTACACACGAACAAGCACCTTTATGGCGATAAAAATACGCTTATAAAAATAAATTACGTAAACTTACTTTACTTACTTGCTGTCGTTAAGAATTTATTTTTCCCTTAACAGAAAGGCGTAACCCCTTACTTTATTTGATATTCACGATTTTCACGAATAAACATATATGTTCGGAGTATTTATAGATAGTAACGAAATAGATATATAATTTGGCGAATGTGTCTTGCAAATTTTTCTCTTACTTTTGTTTTGCCTTTCTCGTTTCTGTCTTAAAGCTATCGTAGCTAGTACATGAAAATTAAAAAGCGAATGATTCTGTCGCAACGCTGTGATGGACACAAAAGGAAACCAAGAATCACTAGCCTCTCTAAAAAACCAAAATCTCAAAAGATCCCAATTTACTGACGTTTGCGTCACAATTTCTTTGAAACAGAATACTGACACCAAATGCAACGTACAACCCATTATTTTGCTAATATTTAAATCTCAGTCGTATTATCCTTGTTAACATTCATCTTATTAAGCGAACAGTTGATCCTGGAATATCCTGGTTAACCAAAAGTTCTCAAGTATTTTACACTAAACCTATATTGTTTTGTGTGGATATTTCTTGTAAATGTTGATAGATAGTATAAAAGAGCTCAGAAGTATCGAATAATCAACATGATTCCGCATAAATGTATAAAACTCTTTTCAAGAAAACCCTGTTAAATTTCAGACATTTTTGACAATCATTAACAGTATTGTTACCGATTTGGTATAAATATTTAACAACGATTCAATATGCCAAACGAATTTACATGTATTTAAAAAATGTTTAAAACTTCAGCAATTAACCATGATACCCTTGTGTACCTATGTCTAACCTTAGCCATTGTTAGCTTCTGTTTCACATTACTAGTATGAAAATTCATTTTTTTCATAATAAACTAAGTGCTATCTACGCGGTCTTTGTCAGTTTCTGCAGTAAAATAAATTTTGACTCTCTATTACAGTTTGAACCATGAGATCGGTTTTCCTAGGTGCACTTTCTGTCCATATATCCTTGTTGAAGTCTGTCCAACGCAGTATTTTGTCATAATATCCTTATCTCTGTATTTATGCTAATCGTTTTTACATTATATTTGTGTTGACCTTGTTTTGAGTAAAACTTTTTGACATTTGTCTCACCTTTGTCACAGTTTTTGCCGTGATATCCTTGCTGACACAAACAGAAGTAATCACTAGTGTCATGAAAGCATCGTCCATATTTGCATGGTGAACTGGAACATTCTAACAAATAAATATAATTTTACATTAAATGATTGCTTATGGGATTTATTTCAGGTTTATTCTTTTATAGGGTTTTTCCAACGTTTAATTAGTTTTCAATACATCGCTAAGTAATTCTCGTTTTAAGAGAGTGGTTAGTTATGTTAAAGAACAATTTAAATACTTGTGTAAAGATATATTTCAAATTTTCAATATGTAAACGAAAAAAAGTTAGACATGAAAAATCACAATGCTTTTACAAAAAAAAATATTATAGATAATTCTTGCATATTATATTTTGATATTTTCTAGAGTTTAATGAATGATATTATTTTTAACATTCAAACTGGTAAAATAAGAGAGAGAAGAGGTAAACCTACACAGTAAATACATATTAGTATTTAAAGCAATATGATACATTGCGTTACCTTAAAAGAAGTTTATTTACTCTCCTTCAATAAGAACAACTTTTATTGTTTGTAGCAAGATTTCGTTTAGTTTGGTTTGCAAACCTTAGTTTACACATGGTACTCATAATCACGAAATTATTAAATAAGAAAACAAGTTTGGAATTGTTGGAGATGTCCGTTTGTGCGTGCAGTGATTCTTGTACAATTTTCATTCAGTGCTGAAGGGATGGTATACCCGTCAATTTATTATGATTTTATGTTGAAATGAATTTAAAATAATGCTGTCTATATTGAATATGGTGATTTATCAGAAACATGTACATATACTTGTAAATAATAATAAACAATAATTTATAATTTTAGTTAACCCTATTTGTATTGTTAAGTGACTTTGAAAATGACTTGTTAACATTTAAATGACTGTAATTTTTAAATCAAACACGCGAACAAATGTCTTGCTTTAGAATGAAAACTAAAGTGAACTTTCATGTGCATACACTAGGTAGAATTTCGATATGCAGTAATGTTCTTTTGACATTTATGTTTATTTCTTGTCGACTTTATGTAAGTATTGTTTTTACCCAACTTTTAAAACAACTCACGGTCAGTAGCTTGGGTAGATACAACAGGTGCAAGTGTGTGTACAACAGTGGACGTAATGTCGGCTGCAACAACAAAAGGGGCCTCGGTGGCCGAGTGGTCAAGGTAGTTCGTTTACTATTGATCACGTGGTCTGTCAACACTGAGATTGCGGGTTCGATTCTCACTGCAGGCAGGGTGTACTCGACTCCAATCTTAATTGACAAGGACTGCCAGTTTTCCTACCGCAGGTCGGGGGTTCTCTCCGGGTACTCCGGCTTCCTCCCCCAATAAAAACTGGACGCCATGAAATAGCTGAAAAATTGCTGAAAGTGGCGTTAAAAAACACCATTCAAACATTCATTCATTCATTCATTCATTCAAGCAACAACAAAAAGAACAACACTAAATTAGTTTTAGAGATAAAGAATTCCCATACAAAATTGATAGATGCATGATACTGGTTCATTTGGTTTAAAGTCAATAAAGCTTGGTCTTAACATAATATTCATCTAAAACAGAGCTTTTAAATGCAAATATGATCTTGATCGGTTCCGCCTATATAAAGGGCTATGTAAAAAATAACATTCTTTAGTGACATGTTTTTAATTAAATACAAGATGGGGTTAATAAGAGTAATAGAGTGTCAATAAAAGTAATGTTCTTTCTTTTTATACTTTTTAAACATACAAGTGGCATCTTCTTCAGTTTTAGAAGTCCGAAAATAAATCTGTTGTCTAATATTAGCTGCACTACAATTTTATGTTTAAATCATATTTTCCCAGAAATAATGTAAAACGTTATGTATAAACATGAATGTACTACGGTCGATATCCTTTATAAACTTCATTATTCAAATGTGCAAATAGACACTAGGTAAATTTAATTTAATACATGCAATGATGCATGCAACCAGATTGATTATACTTTCGACAGTTTTACTGTTTGTTTTCAGACTTTTTAAGAATACTAAAAGTTAGATTTTACATTATTCCTACTCTGGTAAATGATGTACCGGTTGCTGCAGGTATAATATAAATCATAGTAATATTTTTACGTAAACCGTTACGGAAATAGATTTCACTGTCCGTACCGGACTGTACATACATGTGCATTTGAGGGGCAGTAAAAGTTAACCACCAATTGCTTTATACCATTTTCCTTAATTTGGTCTTGTTAATCGGGTTTTATTCTGAATATAGCTAAATACTACGCGCTACCATTTTAACAATTTACATTCCAGAGTGAATTTTCTTTCCATTCGATTTTTCCGTAAATATGTTGTCCAGTATTCTTCTTAGTGTATAGCATACGATTATGTTATGCATTTGTCTTATATCCTGTAAACCAATTAATATTCGCGTAAGCAAACTTTCGCGGTTTGTATTCAATGTACTGATATAGTAATTCCAGATAAGATTTTTCATACAAATTGGTATTTTACACAACGTTAGTAATGTCACTATTCTTCATCATTCATTTTCACACTCATAAACCAACTACAAAATCTACATTGAATTGCATGTTACGTATTAACGTATTAAATAACCATAAAAAAACAAGAAATGTATGATACAAAGCATCAATTCGCTGCCGAATTATTCATGATTTTGTCTGTATGATAATAATTTTACGGACACATTTATAACATTTTATATCTATGTTACAGAAGCTATTTTATATTGGTTTTTTTAAATTTTGTTAAACTCCACTTTCAGCTTTTTTTCAGTTGGAACTAGTTTGAATTACCGATTTCTAAATTTGCGCACATGTAATTTTTTGTCATATATTAAATAATAATTATATACTTGAATTAAAACTAATGTTCAAGTGGTTCAACTTAATTGATTTTTGACATAACATTTATTTATTGCATCTTAAAGAAGTTGGCAAATCCGGACTTGTATATGTAAAATAGCTTTTTATTCTGGTCGAAAATGTTTACACAAAATAGCTTTTTGGTCTGGTTTTCGTTTTATAAAAGGTACGCTTATCGATAGCGATATCACCGAAAGACAACGTTCCAGGTTAAAATGGTCTCCCTTTAATATAAACTGACGTAAATAGAATACCAAAATATGTATCATTGCATGAAAATTTTATATAACCCAGGCATTTTTTTTTGCAGTCCAACGTTATATTTTAAATTGATTTGAATGATTAACAATGATTAACATTCTTTTCGCGAAATTATGTTCATTCATGGTAGCTAAGTACACTTCGAAATATTTTCTCCTTGATCCATCCTTAGCAACGAAAGTGAATACAAATATATCTGGGCGGGGATAACAAAACTAGTCGCGATTTTTTTTTACTAAATTTTGAGCATTATTTATACTCTATACTAAAAGTAACAGAGCCATGCTTAGTGTTTTTCTAGCATTTTTTCAAATCCATATTCTACCTTTATATTTATTACAGAAATCCAAAAGAAACAAGTTTCCACAATAAATTGTCCATATACCATACTATTCCTCTGTTGATTACGCGTCACAAATCATTTTTTGACTTTTGCTACGGGAATTTACATTGTTAGCCAGCCATTTTCGTTTCTACACGGATCTTGCTTGTGTTGTTTACAGAAATTTGTCTGCTTTCGTTACGTTTAAAGGTATTCAAACAAACCACGAGACTTTTCTCATCTCAACCGCAAACCACATTTCCTGACAGGTTTCAAAAATACAACAATTGCCCGATGCTAGCTTACACATCTGTTCTAATTTAGGTATTTATTTACGACATAAAATCAAAATTTTACAATGCTGATAAGCTAGGAAAGGAAATGTTGAATTATATTTGAACAGTTTGGTCTACGTAAGGATCATAAGCTTGACCAAACGCGAAAACCAGTTTTAATATGTCATGCATCAAAAATCAACAGACACCGTGACTTGAAGTATAGTTGTAAATTTCAGTAATGATTTACTTACAAGGTCTACCACAAGCTATTGGATGTAGATCAGTCTGTATTGTGTGTAATGCGTTAAAGTCTGATACAAAAAAAGCATGGTGCATGTCTGTGGCTATCAGTGCAATTTCTGTTCTATTTATCTCCGAACCAATACCAATAGCATAGACCGTTACACCAGATGCATGTAAGCGTTTAGCTTCGGCAACGGTTTGATCTCGGTCAAATGATAAGCCATCTGTGAGAACGACAAGAACATTTGGTGCGTACGTTCTATCACCTTCCAGTTGAATAAACCCATTCATAAAGACTTCTCTCAATGCTAGATCCGTATTGGTGCTGCCAATATTGTACTGTATATTTCGTATTGCATTCCTAAGACTGTATTCATCGCTATATTGATTAAGGCGGATTTCATGTGTGGGATAAAACGAATAACTTATTACACCAACTTGCACCTTATGCGGTCCAATTTGTACTGCCTGCGTGAAATCAATAACAAATTTCTTTTCAATTTCAAAATTAAAATCTCCTACGCTGCCGGAGCTATCCAACAGAAATATGACATCTGCTGGATTGGTATCGCAACCTAGGTAGACAATAGTAAACACAGCATATTATTAGTCCATTTAATATATAACTAACATCAATGAAGGAAACATTAGAGTAAATATACATTTAAATCAAAGTGTTGCCATATCAATGTTAATTGACTACAATATTATATTCGTACTGAATATAGTTGCAATATTGCCCATTGGAGATGAATTCTTGTTAACCAAAACCGTAAAAATTGTAGTTCTCTGTATTAAGAGATCATTTTTACCAAATACCATAAACACTGGGGTACCGATGTCCAGTTTAATTCATGTTATACTGTAACAAGTCATGGTAACTTACTTAAACCAGGAACCTATAAATCAACGGGACTGGAATCTTACGAAATCATATACTTTTCCTCGTCGCGCCAATACTTAATTTGCGAACAAGTGTCGACACGGATATGACCGTATATACGGCTTTTGTACGATACAATCTGTTCGAGACTCAAGCAAGTTACGTGTATATAGCAATACATTGATGCATTTAATAACAAAAAATTAAAGCCGCCTTGTATGATTTTATTTGATAGTTTTCACAAGTTAGACAAATTATATGATGACACAGGTATTAGCTACCTAGGGTGTACCCTTAGACAACTTTTGACACCGTTGTTTATTGCACCATTTGTTCACCACACCTGTGATTACACAATGAATGCAACAGGTGTACACCAAATCAAAAGAGAATGGGTTGTAAAAAATACTTATTCAAATTCCGAAATTTTTTATCATTTGCATTTAAAATGAAGGAGTTTCTTGTAAAAAAGAATCTGAAAATACGTTACAGGATGGGGATGTCCTCGTGGAAAAAAAGTGTTCCAAAAAGGTAAAAAAAGTATGCGTATTAATAGTGTAATCAATTATGACTTATTTCTGTGCATTCTTAAAACCTCATTCTTTCAGAGTGTGAAACAAAAAGGAATACTGCGTTCATAATAAAAGCGTGGATTGGTTTTTTTAAGGGGACCGTTTAAAAATTTGCGCCCTCTTCCCGAAAACGTGCTTATATTTCATGCTATGTAATCCGATAATAACTAAGGATGCACAACAAAAATACTATATGTTGCAACGCGACAAAAAAAACGAATTGGTTGGTCTATGCCTTTTAAATGTGTAATTTTGCATTACGATGATATATGGTCTGAAAGTATAAAGTTCGTAAAAATGACAGACAAAAATGGCGACCGTTAAAAAATCTCTCGATTTTGGCTGATTTAAATATTTTTTTTTTAAATATAAAATATGGTCACGATAATACAATGAGGCAAATAAAACACTTACATTTGAAAAAAAACTGTCACAAGATAATTGCACACATTTTAATTGAAGTATTAGTATCGTATTGTACTATAGATGCTGTCCTTTCTGCGTTCGCGCGACAAAGAAATCGTACTTTTTAAACTGAAGACTTAGCGAGTGTCTAATCCCGTTAGTTATACTAGTCCCAGCTTAAACTTAAAAGGTTATGTTCAGTAATATGTTGTATTTTTAATTTTGATCAATATATTCAACCAGCAGTAAAGCTGAAATACTTAACTTAAATGTAAGACAAATTTGCTTAAACATTTCAAAATTCATTTTAAATCCAATTTAATCAAATCGTACAATCTTGACTTTCGGAATGTTTTCAAGCCTTTTTAAGAAGTGAATTATTGCCAGTAAATTTTTCTTTTTATATCAAATGTTCATAAATTCCCTTTAAATAACAGTTTGTGTTATTTGTAAATACTTTAAAAATCATAAATCATAACAAATACTATTAGCTTGTACAAAAATAAGTAGTAGATGGACAACATATTTAAATTTTATTGATTAAAAGAATTAAACCGCAGATACCTATAATGTTCTGCTGACCACTTTCCGGAACACAAATACAAAATATAACCACGACCAACGGTATTTTCCTGCAAAATAGAAAACTATATATATTAGGAAAATCTAAGAACTCTTTATATTTCCATGTGTTTAACTAGAAGTGTCCATTTTGGAGGCTGTATTATGTACAAGATTTCAAAAGGGTCCCAGTGGGCGAGTGCTCTTTGTTTTTATACTCTTTGATACCATTTTTACCTTGTCTTGTCAACATTAAGTTCTCAACTTAAGTTAATTCACTACATAGTGCGCTCTAATCTAAGAGTAATTTCAAAATGTTACAAATTTTCTTGTAGAAGTTCAAAACTCTCATCACGTACATTTGTCTGCTCTACCAATTTTTTTACATCAGCGATCTATGGTGAAGCAAATATTTTGTAGCGTCATGATGGCAATTGTAATAGTTTAAATTCAATTCTAGTTTACGATATTTAATTCTAAATGCAAATAATGAAGACACATATAAATACGACGGAAAGTGGGACTAAAAATTACAATACTTACATTATTAAAAACTTCATTTTATGACCAGGAAATATATGAATAAGTGATAACCTTATAACTACATACGTTAATGATAAGTAGATGTTTAAGTTATAGACAAGTATCTTATCACCATGTACCTAGTTACACGAAGGCGCTATCATTGGTGGAAAATAAACCAATGTAATACATTTAGTAAAATCTTTGAAAGTCGCGTGAATACAGAATTAAAAATTATCATCCGGCATCTAAGAAGTACCGAATCGAAATGTAGGCAGGAATGGTATAGAAATATGGATTTTAATCCGACAACAAATAATATTTCAAGATCTTTAGGTAGCAACTCATTTTGTATCGTCGTTTATGTATGGAATTGCGGAAAATATTATAGCGTCTTCATTAACTAAATATGTAATCACTGTTTTGTGATATTTGTTTAAACGTCCGAGATTATTTAACAAATAATTTTGCTGAAATATGTTACTAAATGAAATATTTTGAAAGCAATAATTAAAAGATGAAAAATGGATTAATTGAGGTTATGGGCATCTTATAGTGAACCTTTCCTATTTATTATATTTTATTGCATTCTGATGTTATTATATAGTGCAACGTCAACATTAAGTGTTCGGTCTTGAATTTCAAGTTGATAAATTAAAATATACAACTCAATGTTCATATGTTTTCCGAAATGAAAGACCATTTTTGGAAGAGCTCAATCTACAGTGCTGCCAGCGCGTTTCTAAGTGGTGGATAAGGGGGTCCTTTCGTTAAGGGGTTTAGCGCAAAATACGAAAAGCTTAATCGTGGATCAAAAGGAGCAACATGTTTGGAAAGTTCCTCGCTCCTTTCACGATAACAATTTTTTTTTGTGATTTGCCAACATAATCCACTACCAAAGGCTGAATTTTCCGTCCGTACCAAATACTCATACTATCAAGGCGGTCACACACAAATTCCATATGGTTCACCAATTGTCCCCTTTGATTAATTGTTTTTTTTACCTATTTCTCCTCCTAAAAATGCCAGTAATATTGCTTACCTGACCTTAAGCAATCATTG
This sequence comes from Limnoperna fortunei, assembly GCA_944474755.1. Classification (NCBI taxonomy): domain Eukaryota; kingdom Metazoa; phylum Mollusca; class Bivalvia; order Mytilida; family Modiolidae; genus Limnoperna; species Limnoperna fortunei. The sequence continues at coordinate 73,139,217 of OX104118.1, forward strand.
TATATATATCAATAATATAATTGCATTATGACGTGATAGCAATTCAACAGTAATTTCGATAAAATTTCTATTTTGGCTCAAATTCCTATCATGTCAGTATTATTTAAGGGAACTATTATATGCTCTTTCTTAATATAAATACACTTGTCTTCCACTTACACGTTCTCAGTTTCGTTGATGCACACAATTTCTGATTTTATGTTGGTATAGTAGGTTGTCATGTACATAATCTTGGGATATATGTTCACCCAATAATAAATATTTGTCATCAGCTATAGTTTTAACTTTTGACACCTGGAAAGAAACTCTAATATATTGTTTATAATTATTTTACTAATAAATCTGTAACCTGTGAATATAAGATATTCAAACTGAGGGCAATATGGCAAAGGTTGAAATTGAATTGTTTGTTTGTTTGTTTGAATGGTGTTTTAACGCCACTTTCAGCAATTTTTCAGCTATTTCATGGCGTCCAGTTTTTATTGGGGGAGGAAGCCGGAGTACCCGGAGAGAACCCCCGACCTGCGGTAGGAAAACTGGCAATCCTTGTCAATTAAGATTGGAGTCGAGTACACCCTGCCTGCAGTGAGAATCGAACCCGCAATCTCAGTGTTGACAGACCACGTGATCAATGGTAGACGAACTACCTTGACCACTCGGCCACCGAGGCCCCTAGGTTGAAATTGAGCACACCCTGTCGTAGCAAGGCCAGAACCTGTATCCTTAGTGATCACAGGCACATGATTAATAGTAGATAACTAACCACCTTAACCACTTAGCTACCAAGGCTCAACGTTCGATCTGTGATGTACGTGTTATGGATTTGGACAGTAACAATTAGATTAGTATGCATTTTTCATTGCTGCATCTGAAGTATCATTATGCGACAAATACGTAAATAACGATGTCATATATAAAAAATATCAAAGAAAACCGACCGAACAACAAGAGCCAAAAGCCAAGGGACAGTTACAAATCCGGATATAGACTAACACAACACAAAACAAAAACATAAAACTCAGAAAGAGAGTAACCCGAACCCGATAAAACCATGAGTACAGATATGATTCTCTTAAAAAATGTACATGTACACATGTAATAGTTTCCACAAAAATTTGTGTAATTTTACACCAATTGGTTACGTGTTTATACATCCTAACTTATAGACTCTTGTGAATTACCCTATTTTTGTTTTTGTCAACAAACATCACATATGACAACGGCTGTTTAAATAAACGTTGACTGACGGAGAGGAAATTAGTTCTTGATTTTTTATATTTCGCTGCGCCGAACTGTAGCATGGCCAGTGGATTTATTATTTACTGGAATGTTGATATTGGATCTGTATTTAAGCAGTGTCTTATAGAAACAAATTAATATAGATAATTAAAAAAATGTATTGGCTATTTGATGTAATATAGCTGAAATTATTCCGCTCGTTTTAGGGGTCTATCATTACTAAACTAAAGCTATTGTATAAGTGAACGCAAATAATGTTGACATTTTTCCCTATGCGAAAATAATGAAAAGACTGTTGCCATATGGCCTTTATTGAAAAGATGGGCAATTGTGTCTTTCGTTAAGATAGTGTCGCCCGCCTTTTTCTAAGTACAAGGTTTATGATAGCATGGAAGTTCTAAGTGGATTCGGTAACAGCAAGCAATGTAGGACAACAAATATTTACTAGCAGTACGAGTCAAGTGCCACGATAGGTTTAAGGTTGTAAGATTGAGATTATTTACTGTGAAAAGTAACACGCACGTGAAAAATTGAATCCACTAACGTCCTTAATCACTGAATTAAGTCTAAGTTACATGTACTTAGACTTCATTTGCTCCAAAATGACTTAAGCAGAAAAAGCCATTGTAATATTTCGAATCAACAGAACAATATGAATCATAAGCGCTTAAATGACGTATGTATTTGGCAGTGAATTTCCCCACATCTCTAATGCGATGTATGGTAAATCCATTTTTGCAATAACAAAGATACAGAAAATAAATATAGGTACTGCAGAAATAAGTTTAAGGACATTTTTAAAGGTATAAGGAAATTACGCATGCGTGTAAGGTGATTTATATATGGTAAGATATTACATGTAGTTGAAGATAATAAGACGTCATATTGGAATATTTCATCGCAGATACAACCCTTTACTTTTTGGAACGAATAATAGGCTTTCAAACATTGGCTATGAAATATAACATACTTGTATTCAATGAACATCTTTTGCTATTAAATATAACTTACTTGTTTTAAACGACCCTGAACAGTTTGTCTATTAAAATTAGCGAAGTTGCCACAAAACTATTTAGATATCAGTTAAAATAAGAACGGTTCAATTGTGGCAGATTATTACCTTGACAATAAATTTCGTGAATTTAAATTTAATCATTTACATTATAAACGAATAAAAGAAAAAACACATTCAGATATCTTTGGAAATAAAAATTGTAATACAGTAGCACGTTAAAAAAACAAATGACCTTGACTGCTGTTCTTTTGATCTTTGCATATATAAAGCATGAAAACTAATTTTAAGGATTAACTACATCATATACATAGACAATAAAAAACTTAAAAAATAGGATCTGACCTTGATCTCTAACATTGTGACCTTCATCAAGGTCAAACATAAGCGCAGTAAAGATGTCAATATCGGTAATAGCTATTGATGTATGGCTATTTATAATAAATGTCATCGATCAAAGGGCGATAACTCTTATAAAGAGTCGTTCTGTATAATTAATATATAAAAAGTAAGGTATCTACAGTTTGGTTGCTGTTTTAGTTCTGTCTCTTATGGTTAAGAGAAATATGCACACAACAAAAAATAACAAATATATTATAAACATGATCTTTGATGTTGAGACCACTTTAAGGTCAAGGTGAATAATGAGTTAAAGGTAAGGTCTCATGTCAGAATCTGCTATCGCTAGTGAGATATCTCTATTTACAATATATATTGCATTGATCCAGGGCAGTTAATTCCTATAAAGGGTTTATATATGAAAATTTAAGATCTTAATTAGATAGACAATTTGGTCAATGTTTCAGGTTTGTATATGTTATGATATCGGAGGATGTCTGCACACAACACTATGTTAAAGTTAGAATTTGAACTTGACTTTTGACATTGTGACCTTTTCAAGTCATCGTCAATAATGACAAAATCCTATCTTTATAACATCAGGTTCATGGGTAGAAAATGTACAAAATCAAACTTAAATACGCGCAATATGAAACAAAGTGTCGCAATCCATCACTGACAATGTTGTTACAACTTTCATTGCAACATCTTTTACGGTTTCAAAGTTTATCTCCACACTAGCATTTTGCGACAGGAAATATAACTCAGTAAAGAAAAGGGGTTAGGTGTAACAGGATTAACTGCAAAATCGTAATGTCTTATACATACCTGGTACAATACGAGTTTACAACATCTCATGAAACAAAATTTATCATGTTAATAGGAATCCTTGGGGAAAAAAATAAAGGCTGTCCATTAAAAATCAAAATTAGGAACCAGTATTTATATTTTATAATAGTTAACAGGAACAATAATAGTAATTTAATGCTTAAACAAAACATGTATGATATAGATTTGCCAAAAAAAGACTGTATAAGGAACAGGAAGAAGCAATCCAGTAGACATATTTAAAGTAAAATTGTCTATACTACATATCCACATACACAAATAACCACTTAGCTTTGTGAATTAAAGGATAAAACTAGATGTCCTATTTCAAGTACAATGTACTGATGGGTAGGAATTATTTCTTTTGAACGAAACCCACAAGCTAATAGTTTGGTAAATTCAGTTATCAACGAACTTGACTTTTAGCAACAAGAACCAGATTCCCATGTTTCTTATTTTAAACAATCAGATTCTATAGTCTGTTATTAGAATATTTTTTAAATTAAGTATTTGATTAAAACACCCATTCACATATAGGAGATTTTTCAAAATAACTTCTGTTGCAAGAAATATAAGACATTTAAAGACAGTTAACATGTGTTTTTTAACTAAGCAACGAATTTATATGCGGTAATATTAGCTCCGTCCTGTTCGAAACTAGTAAGGGCGAAATATATTAAAATGACTAAGTGTTGTTTCAACCGAATAAATAAATCACAAGAATAGTAGGTGTACAAACATTATTTATTGAATTACCAAGTAACAGTATATAACGTATCTACAGCAGGAACTGTAATGCTGTGAACAGCAATAGCATTCATACAAGACTGCAACACCATCTACAAGATGAGAATATGTACTTAACAAATTCCTGCCCATTTGCTGTCTTTTTCTAATCATTTAACGTTTGTCATTACGTTTAATGCAATACAGATAGTTTTAACATGTATCTTCACTATTCAAAATTTGTTTTTCAATTTATTTCTTTTATTTACAATCATGGCAATATTTTTTGCCAATGAAAACACTGCGTATACGATAAAGTCGACTCATAATAATGATCAATAACAATTTCCAAATAGTTTTCTGAAATTAAATAATCTAAATATTCACGTTTTTTAAATTAGACGTTTGTCATTACGTTTAATTCAATAAAAATAATTTTAACATTTATCATGTTAGAGGAAGTATCTACACTATTCAAAATTTGTTTTTTCCATTTATTTGTTTTTAAAATTATTGCAATATTATATGCCAATAAAAACACTGTGTATATTAAAGTCGACTCATAATAATAACCATTAACACATTTCAAATAGTTCTCTGTAATTAAATAATCTAAATATTCAATTTTAAAAATTAGACTCACTTGCACTATTCCATTTTCATACGATATAAAAACACCTGCCATATCTATGAATCTATCATTTTGCCACTGAGCTATTGGCTCAAATGCATTTATCCTACTACAATTTGAGATAACCTAAATAACAAAACCAAGAGCATAGAGGCATCTAAATTATTGTTGTTTGTGCTGATAATATCAAACTGTAGTGTCTTAATTTCATCGAGTTAGTAATGTTTACATTTCTTCGAGTTATTATCGTATTCTAACCATGAAATAATTTGTTGTCAAAATAAGTAACATTTTTCGCGATTTAATTAGAATTAATTATTGTTTTATGAACATATTATATAGCATTTAACGTGGTGTAAGCAGGATTACAGAAGGACTACCAACTGAAAATATATAAAGCTCTGTTTATGAGATTAGCCATCATTATATTGTTTTAATTTGCGTAAAGCGTTTTTTTTATTTTAATATTCGGTGTTCAATTTTTAGCAATTTTTGTGCTTTGTATTATTTGTGTTGTTTTAGTTCGTTGTCATTATAAAGGCAAACTAAGCTGGTTGGTTATAGCCATTATATATTTCAATCGCTTGTTTAACAGATTCTTGTTTATTTGCTTGTTTGAATAATGTTAAACTATATCATGGGTTCCAGTTTTTATTGGGGGAGGAATCCGAAGTAGCAGAGAGAACACCGCCCCTTTTGTAGGAAAACTGGAAAATACAATTATAATGCTATAATTATGCTATTATTAAACACCACAAAGAGAATCGATTCAATCAGCGTTCCAGTTATAATGGTTAAGTTAATGTGAATAATTTTGTCTAATCGTCAACATTTTAAATAATGAATTAGTTGCTCTTGATCCTATGTTTATTAGAAAACTTACTTGAATACCATTTTTCCAACTGGTCATCATCGGTGCATTGCAGTGTTTCATCAAAAGAGCATCCGCTGATGTCCCATTGCAATCTTTAGCTCCAGACATTGTCACACCTTTTCCGGTCTTCAATGTTACAAGGACCTCTAATTTATTGCAAAGTTGACCTATAGAGAAGGATAAAAATAAACAGTTGCAGCATTTTAATAGTATTACATAGTAAATTTGACAACGACTTGGTACTATTTTTCGACACATGTACGAACTCACGCAATGAATTTTTTGTTTTCTGTTTTATTTGATTGTCAGATTTTGTTATCACGAATAATATTTTAGTCTTTTCTAAGACATAAACGAACGATATTAATTTGCTCATTAACGTTCATATGAGATTAGCCATCATTATATTGTTTTAATTTGCGTTTTAAAGCGTTGATTTTATTTTAATATTCTATAGCTTTTGTATCATAAATTAAAATGTCCAATGTAAGCATGTGCAATTGTGCATATTAATGTTAAAAAGAAAAATCAACCCAACAGGCGTGAGCGCTAATCAAATAACAGTTATCATTACGGAAAAACATTAACTTAATTTTAGAACAGTGAAAACTCATTCCAACACAAATTATTTTACCAAAATTCAAATTTTTAAAATAAAGCATAGTCTTAACAGATAACTATTACAATATGCAAATTTTGTTAGAAGGTATACGGTTACTGCATATTTACAAATTATAACAACATTTATTGTTTCTAATTACCGTATAAGTGGTTTTTTTCGTGTGGGGAAAATTAAGCGTTTTTGTTAAAAAACTCTGTGAGTTTATTTTGGCGTAATGTAATTTTCGCTGTTCGTAATCATAATATTTCGCGCGTTTTTATATTCGCGTTCCAACTTTTGCCGCAAATATAGCGAATATTAAATCACCGCGAAAAAACCACTTATACGGTATTGATGTATCGAGTAATAATAAAAATAAAGTGTACCTGCCAGTATGCTGAATGAAACAGTTGGACTGATCATTCTATTCAATCCCTCAAATAAAAAAACTAACTAAAAGTCCGATTAGGAAGAGTTTGTCGTTCAGAGATGGTTTAACGCTATTTTACTCAATGTTTAAGTTCTATCATGACCTTCAATCTTTATTGGGTGAGGAATCCGGAATCCGACATTCCGACCTTTGACAGGAAAGCTTACTGCTCTACTCAATGGAGATAGGAATCAAATACACCTTGACACAGGAATGTTCGAACTTGCAACATCCATGTTGACAGGCACGTGATCAGTAGTAGGTGACCAATTACTTTAACCATTCAGCCACTAAAGCCCCCTCGATTAAGATTGTACTTATTTTATGGTACTCAAAACCTCAAAAATAATTGTTCAGTAAAATTTTAATAGTCAACTTGACCTTTAACGTTAAACATTATTATAAACCGTTTTAAAAAATTATAAACATTAAAGGTTAAATTGCATCATCGTTGGTCGCATAAAAACTTTGTTGATATTTAAGCAAACAAATTTGACTAATTATTACAGGGCATAAATTACATTAGCAGTTATTGACAAAATGCCTATAAACCATTTATGTTTTGACTAAGAAGAACATGACCTATCCCATAGTAACTTATAGCAACATTTAATGCAAAAAAGTTGAAAATACCATGTCTTTATTGTTCAAAGGTGAAAGGCCACGGAAAAAACCTTCCATATATATTATATCGGAACAATAAGATCTTTTACTTCATCTTGATTATTTAAAATTAGTTTAACGATACAATATTGCTGTTCGAATGTTGGGATTTTTATGGGTTGCTACACCAGTAAAAACTGAAAGTAATGCAATAACAGAAAATGGCTGAAAAGAACATTTAACCTGAAACAAAGGAAGATAAAATAAGCTTTTTTGTCTGTCTGAGCCGAAAAGAAACCACGAAACATTCATAGTGTTGAAATGGAAACGCTAAAACTATAGTTTAACTATACTATAGCTTACTTTAAATTCTACATTGTACTTACGTGCATTTCTTCCAAATACTGTAAGAATAATATTTATGGTGTTTTTACTTTCTTTAGTTCACTGTAATCTGTTAGTGGGAAAATTGCGTGAAATTTGATAGCCGGGAAAACTATATATATCCAGAATACCAAAGTTGAAGAAAGTAACACAGTCAATAAAGAAAAGTAAAAATGTAGTACTGGAAAAAGATTTTAAATTTATAAGCGGTAAATATAATTATAGCTAAAATATTAAAGAGCCAGATGTATAAATACCAATTACAACACACGTAAAAGTACACATTGAAAAGTTAGCAAATGCTGTCAGATATTTGGTTTTATCGTTTGATCAATATCATAAGAGGGCTTGCTAATTATGATTTGTTTTTGTGTATACAATATAATATATTCACTTAATAGACAGCAAACTATAATTTTATTATAATTTGTATAATTAACATCTTTTTATTGCCCAATACTACGTTTTAAACATAAAATATCGTATTTCATTTTATTTTTAACGTTTTGATCGGATATTATTATAAGATGTTTTGAAGTGCTAGGTTTGTTCATCGAACGGCATTGTCAAGTGGAATATTTGATCTAATATTTTCATTATCATTTCCATTTCTTCTGAAAAAAAGTTGAAAACGCTTTTCTCGTTGATTGATATATTAAGCATTTTGAAACAATTTACGAAATAGAAAAACCTACGCCTTGGAAAATATCTGACCGAGTTTTGAAAGATAAATAAACACGATCACCTAAAACTGTCTTTTAAATTTTGTTAAATAGTTATGCGTTGAACAGCAAACCATTTAGTAAAAAATTTATTAACACATAAATCAATTCAATCGAAATTGTATATAACCAAAAAATCTCAAAATTGCAAGCAGTGCAAAATATGTTTACAGTAAGCTACACGAACCATCACACTGCATTTCTTACCCAACATGAATGGTTTTTTTTAATGATTAAGGTTTTATTGCATATCTCGAATTTCAGAAATATCTTTTTACGGTGGAAACGGAGTTGAAATTTTCTGATGTATTATATCAAATAATTATTTTAAATAATGTTAGGACTTAAGTTTGTTACTAAAATCATTCCAATGTCATGCAAATAATCTAATTAATGTATTAATTCCTAACAAATTATTATATTATGCTTAATCAATATCTCTGAACCATGTTATATTATAAATCAAGAAATATGACTGTTTCTTAAATAATTAGACAATAATGGTTTTTTGCTTTGTTTGAATGGTGTTTAACGCCATTTTCTGCAATTTTTCGACTATATCATGGCGTCCAGGTTTTATTGTGGAGGAAGCAGGAGTACTCGAGTGAGACTCGAACTTGCAACCCCAGCATACGAACTACCTTAACAACTCGGCTTCTTAGACAATAGTGTAAATAGATACGACTTACTGTTTGGCCCAAATGTTAAAGGCAGCAGCTGGGCTACCAAAAATTATCATAAGAATGTTAGTAAGTGAACAACTATTACGAGCTTAACATATGCATAATATTACATGTTGAGGTTTGGGTTTCTTTGTATATACAACAAGAGAAATCATTTGTGCTTCACGCCTGTACGTTATAAAATTAACACCTTCATGCCAGACTTCGTGGAAGTGCACTTGATTTCGACTTCGTTAACACGAGTTTCCAGTTTTTTTTTCACTTGAATGCATGGGGTTTTCACCCGCCTTTATGGCTTACTTTCCAAATAAAAGATAAACTTCGTGATATACCTGAACAATCTCTTATAATGCGCCAAAAGTCTCTATAAACATCAAACATAAAAAGTCCACAAAGGCGTCATTCTGGGTTGTGTTATAGTCAACAATGTAAATGGTTACCAGAATTTTGAATGTTTATAGTTATAAATTAGTACTTCGTTTTATTAGAACCTAGCAAACAATAAACATAACATTTTGTTTTAACTGTACATGTTAAAATCTTTTATTATAAGTATTCTGTACATAAAATAAAATCCACAAAGTAGACATTTCTGATCATTAAAGTAAAATTTCAGCACTTAATGTCAAAATCATCTTAAAATACAAATTCATCATATAGTTAATATTACTTATTTAGGGGGTTAAACACTAGTTTCTACATTTTACTTCTCATGAGTAGCCTGTTATGTTCATGCCATAGGTTTTGGAAAAGCATTAAAAACTTCAGGTGATACCAAATATGTCTACAGATTCATATGGAAAAATGTAAATGAACTTTATTTTTAATTAGTCTTGTTACCTCAAGCCTGTTATACTAACTTGTGTTTTGTGTGGAGAAAGCTAGTGTCGAGACATGTGCTGTAAATGAAATTTTCATTTTATATTGTCAACAATTGTTCATCACTAGATAGATCAAACGAATTATTTAAAACGAAGTGTCAGTTTACGGATCTAAACTCTGATTGCCTAGATTTAAACCCACCTAATTTTTATTTCGTCATTAAGTTCAGTTACGTGTTCGGCCTTGTATTCATCGTGATGTCAATTGTTTATCATAAACTTTGGGGTTGTAGATGTTTCACTGCTCGATACTATCACTTTATATTAAAATTGTTATTCATGATATAAATGTTATATAAATTTAAGAGTAAAAATTATGTGCGTAATTTCTACATTACCTTTGATTGACAAAATATTGTACAAAAATAATTATGCAGCTAAACAAATCGTATGTATATCGTTTACTTACGGGTCTCTGTTGTTATATCTGAAAATAAATCTATAGCAATTGAAGCAGTTGAATACTTCAAAGAATAGCAATTTTCTATAAATTTGAAAACAAGTATGGACTGTGAGCACGCTCACAAAGCGATATCCCCCTCCTTCGCTGTCAAGTCAAATTATCTCCCCTTAATGATATCCGAGGAAAATAAAAATCCTTCATGCACATCTCCATTTGGTTGTAATGGTTGTTGCAAGTACTGCAAGAAAAATAGTTCAGAACTTTAACAAGAAAATAAATCAAGGAACATAAAAACACACCCCTAAAACAATACAGAATATATAAACTCTTGACTTAAACCTGGTGCGAGTTCCTCGGTTAACGTTTCTTGCTTAGTAAAAGCGCATTATTTGTTGTGGTATGTAGAAACGATAACTCTGGAAAGTTAACAAAAGATGTTGTTCAGGTACAAAGGAGAGGATTCCATCATCAGCAAGATAATGACGTCAACGAAATAATTTGTTTGCATTAGTATTTATCTCTCACCAAGGAATATTTTTTCAACCATTACGTTTGAAAACAAGACGATTTTCATTTTTCACAAAATGAGAAAGATTTCAAACGTTAATCACTTAAACTGAAATTGTAAATTTTTTATCGTGCCATGACTGAAAACTAATTTTGGCCAAACTGGACACAGATGACCAACCATCTTAAAACCTTTTTATTGTATCTATATGAAATGATGAAGAGATGAAAAAATTTCATAGACAGAAAAAAATATCTTAATTTACTTTTATCTACTTCTAGACATCTTAATTACCGTTACATTGTGTTCCAGTGTGACCAGCTTCACAATAACAAAAAAATCCTTGCGCATTCTCATAACAGGTTCCTCCATTTAAACATGGGTGACTTGCACAAAAACCTTTAAGACGTCAACAACAAAAACAGGTGACTGCTTCATGTTCAACGTTTTAAAGAAATGTAACTGATTAGAGGCAAATACCTATATAAATATCATTTTTAGAGCTACTCTTTTTATTTGTAGTTGATTCAACATCCATTTGGTATTAATGAGACTATTTATATAGTATGCCAAGCTGACAGTAGTTTGTATTCAACAAACAACAGCTAAAATCCGTATACTTTTGTTTTCATATATGTGGTACACGTACTCAAACGAGTTATCAAAAGTCTTTATCCTATAATTGTTAATAGTCCTTGGTTACCTTTTTGCAAAGTTTGAAGCAAGTAACATTGTTATTGAAAGTAACTACTGTTTATAATTATATAAATATCAATTATATGAATAATTTCTAGCTAAATGAGACACATTCACTTTATAAAAACATAATTCCGGTATGCTAACATTATAAAAATTAACATACCTGGCTTTGTAGTTGGTGCTAAAATATATTCAATATTTAATATATTAAATCTACATCTTTATTTCCGTTTATTTTTATTAAGTCGCTTCAGTTATTTCATTTTATTTCTTCCAAATTTAATATAAACTTATGGTTGACAATGACCATAAGTAATCATATTTGTTTTAAAACAACCAGGTTATCTTGTAAACTATTGTTTTTTTCAAAACAGATTTTTACATACTTTGCTATTTGTTGTTATTCATTCAACTTTTAACATTGCAAAGCCTTACCAATTTCACAATGTTTTCCATTAAATCCAGTAATACATGAACATAAATAGTCCTGTCCGTTTGCAAAGCATCGTCCTCCATTTTGACATGGTGAAGTACTGCATATATCTACAAATAAAGAAAAACGCAATTACAGTCAAACTTCGGTAGCTCGAACTCGAATGGATCGAACACAACCGATTTCTCAAGCTGCTTTAAAAGTCTCGTCATTTATTTATATAGATGTTTATACAAAACCCCGGATTTTCGAACACTGATTTCTCGAAAACTCGAACTCAGTTATAGCTACCTTTGATAATAAATTCGTGTAAGTCACCATGAATAACTCGAACTAAAATTTTAAGCGTCAGTGCGAAGTAATTAACTTCATGTACAAAGGACGTGGATAATAGAAGAACAATTAGTACAGGGTTCTCAATAAAAAATAATAACAGATAATAATTATGTCATGACTGGTGATAAGTTTTGAAAGGCAATAAGACGTTAATTGTTTTAAAAATTACAGATATTAACTGCACTCAAAACGAACACATTCCAATTAAAAACAATTTACGACTTGTGTTGACATCTGCAGTTTATTGGTATTAAAACCAATTGTTAAAGCTAAGATTATTTAAAAAAAACGTGTCGGCATAAATACTGTAAAAAAATTATTTACTTAATTTAACCGTGCATTTATACCATTTACAAACTGGTTGTTGCGCAGTCAACGGAATTAAATAATAACTGATGTTAAAATTTCAAATTTCACAAATTATAACACCTAAAATAGTTTTATTCGCCTCGAAATTCATGAAATAAACATCTACATACATTTTAAACGAATTTTAGTTCCCATTTCCATTACCATTCCGCGTGTAGGAAATCAACGAGCGACCTAAAAACAAAAACTGTCACGGTACGGAAGAGATACATTTCCTAAAGTTGTCCAACTTCGGTGGTTCGAACTACCTTAGCTCGAATTGTTTTTTGAGACCCCAGCGAGTTCGAGTTATCCGAGTTCTACTGTATTTCAGTTTAAACTAAAACTACAATTCTAATTATTAGACTATGTGACATTATTACGAGTTTTATTATATATGTATGTGTTGCACGTTGCATTGAACCAACAGTAGTTGAAGGTTGTGTTTCATTTTTTCTACTCGTAGCTTGCACTGGGTACAATAACTTCTATCCTAATGCAAACTGCATCTAGGTGAAAGCGGCGAAATTGCTCAAAATCAAACTGTGCAATCTATGTTACTTAGTTTCTAATATTCATTGTTTAGTCATTTGCACAGGTCGAAGCGAATAACATTATTATTTTTTCAAATAACAACATGTCCAAACGATGAGAACGTTTTCTTATAGATCGCCCAAATAAACATTTATAGAGTTTGTTTTCTTTTTACAAGCACTGTATTAGTATGTTGCTCTGAAGATTAACATGTACTGTAAACCAGGGTTGACTGGCACAATAACCCTTAGACATCGACAACCAGAAAAGCAACAAAGCAACTGCTTTCATGTTGAACATTTTTAAGTGGTGTATCTGTTTAGAGGCTAATACCTTTAAACATATATCTTAGAGCTACATAAAGCTCCACTTTTTATTCAACATCAATTTTTGTATTAATTAGATATAATTTAATTTAATTTGTTATATAGTTTGTCAAGCTGACCAACCATAGCTGAGATCCGTATACTTAAGTTTTCAACAGGATCCTATATAAAACTCCGTGTTATACGTAAGTGAATGTGGCACAAGTACTCAAAACAGTTAACAATAAAGTCTTTTCCCCCTAATTGGTTATAGTTCTTAGTTACCTTATTGCAAATTTGAAGCAAATAACAGTATTGTTCTTGAAAGTAACTAGTTTACAAATTTATATGAACGCTTTCTAGATCAATGATATTAATAATCACATTTACTATATCAACCATAATTCAGATTTGCTTACAAACAATGTATCATTATAACAAATAACATACCTTGCTTTGTAGTTGGTGCTAAAATAGATGCAACATTCAATTTATTAAATCTACATCATTATGGGTGTTTTTTTTTAAATTAACTCGCTTCAGTTTTTTCACCACATTTCTTTCAAATTAATTATAAACTAAAGCTTGACAATAGTCTTAAGTAATCAGATTTGTTCTAGAACAATCATTCAAATTTCGTATTATTGCAGTGATCAATGTAACATAAATTATCTTATAAATTATTGCTTGTTTCAAAATAGATTTTCTTCATCCTTTGATATTTTGGGTTTGTTATTTATCTAACATGATCTTACCAATTTCACAATTTTTTCCATTAAATCCATAACTACATGAACACACATAGTCGTCCGTTTGCAAAGCATCGTCCTCCGTTTTGACATGGTGAAGTTCTGCATACATCTACAAACAAGATAAACGAAATACGATGCACATTTTTACATTGTTTTAAATTAAAATTAAAACAATATTTCTGTAAATAAGAGTATTCCGAGGTGATTTTCACTTCTACGTATTTTTTGCATGTTAAATTAAACTAACAATAGTTAAAGGTTGTGTCTCCTTTTCCTACTCGTAGCTTACACTGGGTTCAACAGTTCTATCCTAATACAAACTGCATGTTAGTAAGGAAAGCGCAAATTCTCAAATGAACAAACTGTTCAATTTTAACACTTAGTTGGTAATTTTCATTGTTTAATCCTTTTCAAAGGTCTAAGCAAAATAACATCATTATTGTTTCCAATAACCATATGTCCAAACGATTGGTACGTTCTCTTTCTAGCTCGTCGAAACATATACCACGTATGTTTTTCAAGCACTGTCTAAGTGTTGCACTGACGATTAACGTGTATTTTAACATCAGTAAAACACGAGCCACTGAAACACTCTAAAACCGTATTGGGTTCCGATATGGATGTTGAAAAGTTCAAATTAATGAAATTTTGTTAGTGTGAAAGCCGTTGACTTCTCTACTGTATATACTAGCATAGAAGGAATTGATTCGTCACAAAACGTGAAGTACGTTGATGTCGGTTTCGTTATTAGTAGAAATTATTTCTTTCTGATTCTGCCAGCAAACGGAATAAGACATCATCAATATGCGAAATATTTTTAAGCGACATTTATTGTCGAGTATGGTGGTCGACTTTTGCAAAAAATTGTTAACATAATGTATTCATTCGCGCCATATTTGATTCAAGGTGTTTTACGACAACGACAGAAGACAGCTAAATTAGAACAATCGTTTATTTCATCTTTGCTAAAGGTAATGTCTTTCTCTAAACAACTAATCTTTGTCTAACATTTGGATTGTATTTACCCCATGAAATGAGATTCAACACACAACACACCATTTAGAATCTGTTTAACACTAAATTATGATGACTTAAATGTCTTAATCCTAATTTATTCTATTTGTGTATAAATATATCTGCAGTATTCTCATTAATGTAGAATTGCTGTTTTACAAAGCAGAACATTTGACAGTCCAATTAGGTTCGATCCAATAAAATGGTCGCTATCATGAATGTTATAATCGTTTCTGGTTATCTGTTACACAGATGACATATATTCATAAGTATCATAGTGTTTTCTCCTTTTGACATTAAACAATGGGTACCAATGGTAACTTTTTGGAGCAACTATTGTCATTCTTTTGTTCTTGTAAATTCGTGTTATATGTGTTTCTGATATGTTTTGGGTGTGTGCACGTGTTGCCTGTGTTCGAGATCTTTATTGTAGCCAAAGCATTGTAATTTGGTATTTTGATTTTGTTCTTTGATTTCGGCATGGTACCTTCTAATCTACAGTAAAATTTATTGCATGTTCATACCTGGCTTTGGTGTCGTTGCTAAAATATATGCAAATACAACATCACTTTTTATTTCTTTAAGAAAGTCATTAAGTACTAATGATTACATAATATTCTATACAACTTTTGACAATAGACATATTCATCTGTTCTAGAAAGGCTACAATTAAAAAAGGAATATTGGATTGTAATGATTGTTTTACCAAAGTTATTATTTCGTTAATATTTGCGTCAAATCAGCGTTGTATTAAAAAAAATTCTTCATACTTTGTAAATTCTGTTTGTTTGTAGTGTTTGTTTGTAGTTATTTTTCAGGACATAATCTTACCAATGTCACAATTTTTTCCAACGAATCCAGAACTACATAAACACAAATAGTCAGGTCCGTTTTCAAAGCATCGCCCTCCATTTTGACACGGTGAACTGCTGCATACATCTTCGAATAAGAAAACGTAACAAGAAGCACATTAATAGTTAATAATAATGCCAACAGTCTTATAAATATTCGCCAAAAGTTTTCAAGTCTTTTACACTAAACTTATATTGTTTTGTGTGGACATTTCTTGAAAATGTTGATAGATAGAATAAAAGAGCTCAGAATTGGCGAATTATCAACATAACATGATTCCGTTTTAATGTGTAAAACTCTTTTCAAGACAAACCTATTAAATTTCAGCCATTTTTGACAATTATTAACAGTATTGTTACCGATTTGGTATAAATATTTAACAACAATTCAATATGCCAAACGAATTTACATGTATTAAAAATGTTTAAAACTTTAGCAATTAACCATGATACCCTTGTGTACCTATGTCTAACCTTAGCCATTACTAGCTTCTGTTTCACATTACTAGTATGAAAGCTCACAGTTTTTATCACAATAAACTAAGTGCTATCTACGCAGTCTTTCTCAGTTTCTGCAGTAAAAATAAATTTTGACTGTCTACAGTTTTAACCATGAGATCGGTTTTCCTAGGCGCACTTTTTGTCCATATATCCTTGTTGACGTCTGTCCGACGGCATTATTTTGTCATAATATTCTTATCTCTGTATTTCCGTTCCTCGTCGTTGCATTATATTTGTGTTTACCTTGTTTTAAGTAAAACTTTTTGACATTTGTCTCACCTTTGTCACAGTTTTTGCCGTGATATCCTTGTTGACACAAGCAGAAGTAATCACTAGTGTCATGAAAGCATCGTCCATATTTGCATGGTGAACTGGAACATTCTAACAAATTAATATAATTTTACATTAAATGATTGCTTATGGGATTCATTTCAGGTTTATTCTTTTATAGGGTTTTTTTCCAACGTTTAATTAGTTTGCAATACATCGCTAAGTAATTCCTGTTTTAAGAGAGTGGTTCGTTATGTAAAAGAACAATTTAAATACTTGTGTAAAGATATATTTCAAATTTTCAATATGTAAACCGAAAAAAAGATAGACATGAAAAATCACAATGGTAAAACTGCACAGTAAATACATATTAGTATTTAAAGCAATATGATACTAGCGTTACCTTAAAATAAGTTTATTTACTTTCCTTCAATATGAACAACTTTTGTTGTTTGTAGCAAGATTTCGTTTAGTTTGGTTTGCAAACCTTAGTTTACACATGGTACTCATAATCACGAAATTATTAAATGAGAAAACAAGTTTGCAATTGTTGGAGATGTCCGTTTGTGCATGCAGTGAATCTTGTACAATTTTCATTCAGTGCTGAAGGGATGGTATACCCGTCAATTTATTTTGATTTTATGTTAACATGAATTTAAAATAATGCTGTCTATATTGAATATGGTGATTTATCAAAATCATGTACATATACTTGTAAATAATAATAAACAATAATTTATAATTTTAGTTAACCCTATTTGTATTGTTAAGTGACTTTGAAAATGACTTGTTAACATTTAAATGACTGTAATTTTTAAATCAAACACGCGAACAAATGTCTTTGTTTGGAATGAAAACTAAATACTAGGTAGAATCTCGATATGCAGTAATGTGCTTTTGACATTATGCTAGTTTTTTTTTTATTTTTTGTCGACTTTATGTAAGTATTGTTTTTACCCAACTTTTAAAACAACTCACGGTCAGTAGCTTGGGTAGATATAACAGGTGCATGTGTGTACAACAGTGGACGCAATGTAGGCTGCAACAAGAAAAAAACAACACTAAATTAGTTTTAGAGATAAAGAATTCAAATACAAAAATTTAATAGATGCATGATACTGGTTCAGTTGGTATAAAGTCAATAAAGCTTGATCTTAGCATAATATTCTTCTAAAACAGAGCTTTTAAATGCAAATATGATCTTGATCGGTTCGGCCTAAATAAAGGGCTATGTAAAAAATAACGTTCTTTAGTGACATGTGTTTGATTAAATACAAGATGGGGTTGACTGTAATAGAGTGTATATAAAAGTAATGTTCTTTCTTTTTATACTTTTTAAACATACAAGTGGCATCTTCTTCGGCTTTGACTGTTTTAGAAGTCCTAAAATAAATCTGTTGTCTAACATTAGCTGCATTTTAACAACATTTTAAATTTAAAAAATACTTTTCAAGAAATAATGTAAAACGTTATGTATAAACATGAATGTACTATGGTCGATATCCTTTATTAACTTCATTAATCAAATGTGCACGTAGGCACTAGGTAAATTTAATTTAATACATGCAATGATGCATGCAACCAGATTGATTATACTTTCGACAGTTTTACTGTTTGTTTTCATACTTTTTAAGAATACTAAATGTTAAATTTTACATTTTAACTACTCTGGTATATGAGGTACCGGTTGCTGCGGGTACAATATAAATCATAGTAATATTTTTACGTAAACCGTTACGGGAATAGATTTCACTGTCCGTACCGGACTGTACATACATGTGCATTTGAGGGGCAGTAAAAGTTAACCACCAATTGCTTTATACCATTTTCCTTAATTTGGTCTTGTTAACCGGGTTTTATTCTGAATATAGCTAAATACTACGCGCAACCATTTAAACAATTTGCATTACAGAGTGAGTTTTCTTTTCATTCGATTTTTCCGTAAATATGTTGTCCAATATACTTCTTAGTGTATAGCATACGATTATGTTATGCATTTGTCTTATATACTGTAAATCAATTAATATTCGCGTAAGCAACATTTCGCTGTTTGTATTCAATGTACTGATATAGTAATTCCAAAATAAGATTTTTTATACAAATTGGTATTTTACACAACGTTAGTAATGTCACTATTCTTCATCATTCATTTTCACACCCATAAACCAACTACAAAATCTACATTGAATTGCATGTTACGTATTAAATAACCATAAAAAAACAAGAAAACGTTTGATACAAAGCATCAATTCGTCGCCGAATTATTGATCATGTTGTATGTATGATAATAATTTTACGGACACATTTATAACAATTTATATCTATGTTACAGAAGCTATTTTATATTGGTTTGTTTAAATGTTGTTAAACGCCACTTTCAGCTATTTTTCAGTTGGAACTAGATTGAATTACCGATTTCTAAATTTGCGCACTTGTAATTTTTTGTCATATATTAAATAATAATAATATACTTGAATTAAAACTAATGTTCAAGTGGTTCAATTTAATCGATTATAGACATAACATTTATTTATTGCATCTTAAAGAAGTTGGCAAACTCAGGAATCCGGACTTGTATATATAAAATAGCTTTTTATTCTGGTCGAAAATGTATACACAAAATAGCTTTTTGTTCTAGTTTTCGTTTTATAAAAGGTAATCTTATCGATAGCGATATCACCGAAAGACAAAGTACCAGGTTAAAATGGGCTCCCTCTGATATTAACTTCCGTAAATAGAATACCAAAATATGTATCGTTGCATGCAAATTTTATATAGCCCAAGAATTTTTTTGCAGTCCAACGTTATATTTTAAATTGATTTGAATGATTGACATTCTTTTCGCGAAATTCTGTTCATTCATGGTAGCTAAGTACACGTCGAAATATTTTCTCCTTGATCCATACACTTAGCAATGAAAGTGAATACAAATATATCTGGGCGGCGATAACAAAACGAGTCACGATTTTGAGCATTATTTCAACTCTATACTAAAAGAGTAACAGTGCCATGCTTCACGTTTTTCTTGCATTTTTTAAAATCCATATTCTACCTTTGTATTTATTACAGAAATCCAAATCCAATAGAAACAAGTTTCCACAATAAATTGTCCATGGACCATACTATTCCTCTGTTGATTACGCGTCACAAATCGTTTTTTGACTTTTGCTACGGGAATTTACATTGTTAGCCAGCCATTTTCGTTTCTACACGGATCTTGCTTGTGTTGTTTACAGAAATTTGTCTGCTTTCGTTACGTTTAAAGGTATTCAAACAAACCGCGAGACTTTTCTCATCTCAACCGCAAACCACATTTCCGGACAGGTTTCAAAAATACAACAATTGCCTAATGCTAGCTTACACATCCGTTCTAATTTAGGTATTTATTTACGACATAAAATCAAAATTTTACAATGCTGATAAGTTGTGAAAAGTAATGTTGAATTATATTTAAACAGTTTGATCTACGTAAGGATCATAAGCTTGACCAAACGCGAAAACCAGTTTTAATATGTCATGCAGCAAAAATCAACAGACACTGTGACTTTAAGTATAGTTGTAAATATCGGTAATGATTTACTTACGAGGTCTACCACAAGTTATTGGATGTAGATCAGTCTGTAGTGTATGTAATGCGTTAAAGTTTGATACAAAAAAGCATGGTGCATGTCTGTGGCTATCAGTGCAATTTCTGTTCTATTTATCTCCGAACCAATAGCATAGACCGTTACACCAGATGCATATAAACGTCTAGCTTCGGCAACGGTTTGATCTCGGTCAAATGATAAGCCATCTGTGAGAACAACAAGAAAATTTGGTGCGTACATTCTATCACCTTCCATTTGAATAAACCCATTCATAAAGACTTCTCTCAGTGCTAGATCCGTATTTGTGCTACCAATATTGTACTGTATGTTTCGTATTGCATTCCTAAGACTGTATTCATCGCTGTATTGATTAAGGCGGATTTCATGTGTGGGATAAAACGAATAACTTATAACACCAACTTGCACCTTATGCGGTCCAATGTGTACTGCCTGCGTGAAATCAATAACAAATTTCTTTTCAATTTCAAAATTCAAATCTCCTACGCTGCCGGAGCTATCCAACAGAAATATGACATCTGCTAGATTGGTATCGCAACCTAGGTAGACAATAGTGAACACAGCATATTATTAGTCCATGTAATATATAACTAACATCAATGAAGGAAACATTAAAGTAGATATACATTTAAATCAAAGTGTTGCCATATCATATCAATGTAAATTGACTACAATTTTATTTTCGTACTGATAATAGTTGCAATATTGCTCATTGGGGATGAATTCTTGTTAACAAAAACGGTAAAAATTGTAGTTCCTTGTAGTAAAAGATCAATTTTTCACAAATACCATAAACACTCGGGTACCGATTTCCAGTTTAATTTATGTTATACTGTAACAAGTCATGGTAACCTACTTAAACCAGGAACCTATAAATCAACGGACTGGAATCTTACGATATCGTATACTTTTCCTCGTCGCGCCAATACCTAATTTGCGAACAAGTGTCGACATGGATATGACCGTATTTACGGCTTTAGAACGATACAATCTGTTCGAGACTCAAGCAAGTTACGTGTATATAGCAATACATGATGCATTTAATAACATCAAAGCCGCCTTGTATGATTTTATTTGATGTTTATGGTTTTCACCAGTTAGACAAATTATATGATGACACAGATATTAGCTACCTAGGGTGTACCCTCAGACAACTTTTGACACCGTTGTTTATTGAACCATTTGTTCACCACACCTGTGATTACATAATAAATGCAACAGGTGTACGCCAAATTAAACGAGAATGGGTTGTAAAAAATACTTATTCCAATTCTGAAATTTTTTATCATTTGCATTTAAAATTAAGGAGTTTCTTGTAAAAAAGAAGCTGAAAATACGTTAAAGGATGGAGATGTCCTCGTGGAAAAAAAGTGTTCGAAAAAAGGTAAAACAAGTATGCTTATTAATAGTGTAATCAATTATGAACTATTTCTGTGCATTCTTAAAACCTCATTCTTTCATAATGTGAAAGAAAAAGGAATACTGCGTTCATAATAAAAGCGTGGATTGGTTTTATTTAAGGGGACCGTTTAAAAATTTGCGCCCTCTTCCCGAAAACGCGTGCTAATATTTCATGCTATGTAATCCGATAATAACTGGGGATTCACAACAAAAATAATTTATGTTGCAACGCGACAAAAAAGACGAATTGGTTGGTCTATACGTTTTAAATGTGTAATTTTGCATTACGATGATATATGGTTTGAAAGTATAAAGTTCGTAAAAATGACATACAAAAATGGCGACCGTTAAAAAAGCTCTCGATTTTCGCTGATTTCAATATTTTTTTAAATGATAAAACATGGTCACGATAATACAATGAGGCAAATAAAATACTTAAAATAAAAAAGAAATAAAAAATATTTACTGTCACAAGATAATTGCACAAATTTTAATTGAAATATTCGTATCGTATTGTACTATAGATGCTGTCATTTCTGCGTTCTCGTTTAATCTCGTTCCGGTCTCGCGCGACAAAGAAATCGTACTTTTTAAACTGAAGACTTAGCGAGTGTCCAATCCCGTTAGTTATACTAGTCCCAGCTTAAACTTAAAAGGTAATGTGCAGTAATATGTTGTATTTTAATTTTGATCAATATATTCAACTAGCAGTAAAGCTGAAATACTTAACTTTATTGTAAGACACATTCGCTCAAACATTTAAAAATTCATTTTAAATCCAATTTAATCAAATCGTAAAATCTTGACTTTCGGCATGTTTTCAAGCCTTTTTAAGAAGTAAATTATTGCTAGTAA
Source organism: Limnoperna fortunei (assembly GCA_944474755.1). Lineage (NCBI taxonomy): Eukaryota > Metazoa > Mollusca > Bivalvia > Mytilida > Modiolidae > Limnoperna > Limnoperna fortunei. Next base: position 73,161,985 of record OX104118.1, read on the forward strand.
ATTTTTCTTTTTATTTCAAATTTTCTTAAATTCCCTTTAAATAACAGTTTGTGTTATTTGTAAATACTTTATAAATCATAAATTATAACAAATACTATTAGTTTGTAAACAAAATAAGTAGTAGCTGGATAACATATTTAAATTTTATTGATTAAAGGAATTAAACCCCAGATACCTATAATGTTCTGCTGACCACTTTTCAGAACACAAATACAAAATATAACCACGACCAAGGGTATTTTCCTGCAAAACAGAAAACTATATATATTAGGAAAATCTAAGAAATCTTTATATTTCCATGTGTTTAACTAGAAGTGTCCATTTTGGAGGCTGTATTGTGTACAAGATTTCAAAAGGGTCCCAGGGGGCGAGTGCTCTTTGTTTTTATACACTTTGATACCATTTTAACCTTGTCTTGTCAACATTAAGTTCTGAACTTAAGTCAATTCACTACATGGTGCGCTCTTATCTAAGAGTAATTTCAAAATGTTACAAATTTTCTTGTAGAAGTCCGGAACTCTCATCACGTACATTCGTCTGCTCTACCCATTTTTTACATCATAAAAATATTGCTAAGTGATTTTGAAGCCCATTAAAACTAATTTCAAACGCAATTCAGTTGGTCAGAACTTCAAAAACAGTGTGTAATAGTTTCCGCTTGTGAAGTAAACACATTGGATAAAGGTTGCTATTTGTCGATGACGTATGAAAATGTGTTGCTTTAGGTCGATAAACATATAATTGCAATAAGTACTCATTAGAATGTCAACAGAATAAAAGCCCAAACAAAAAAGAGTTGAAACTGTTTTACGTAAACCGAATAAAGAAAACAATTCGAGGATAACTAGTTATCATAAAATGATTAGCCAAGTACAAAACCGTAATTAAACAATAGAGTGGACGACAACAAAACACACACACAACACAAAAACCAAACAAATGAACAACAGGTACTTAAAACCCAGGGTGATTGCAGATAAGGGTAAGCGACGATTGCTTCATGTGTGGCAGCCGCCGTATTACTCAGGTTAAAATCCGGTATAATGTCATATCCCGATGTAATCACACTTCAGTCAAAAGGCTGGAAACAGGCACAAATCAGTGATCTAAGGTGAAACAAATATTTTTTAGCGTCATGATGCCAATTGTAATAGTTTGAATTCAATTCTAGTTTACAATATTTATTTCTAAATGCAAATAATGAAGACACATATAAATACGAGGTAATTTGGGACTAAAAATTACAATACTTACATTATTAAAGACTTTATTTTATGACCAGGAAATATATGAATAAGTGATAACCTTATAACTGCATACATTAATGATAAGTAGAAGTTTAAGTTATAGACAAGTATCTTATCACCATGTACCTAGTTACACGAAGGCGCTATCATTGGTGGAAAATAAACCAATCTAATACATTTAGTAAAATCTTTGAAAGTCTCGTGAATAGAGATTAAACAATTATCATCTGGCATCTAAGAAGTACCAAATCAAAATGTAGGAAGGAATGGTATAGAAATATGGATTTAAATCCGACAACAAATAATATTTTATGATCTTTAGGTAGCAGCTCATTTTGTATCGTCGTATAAGTATGGAATTGCGGAAAATATTATACCGTCTTCATTAACTAAATATGTAATCACTGTTATGTGATATTTGGTTAAACGTCCGAGATTATTTAACAAATAATTTTGCTGAAATATTTTAGTAAATGAAATATTTTAAAATTTGTATAGATAAAAAAAATAGCAAAGAAAACCGACCGAACAGCAAGAGCCAAAAGCCAAGGGACAGTTACAAATCCGGATATAGACTAACACAACACAAAACAAAAACATAAAACTCAGAAAGAGAGTAACCCGAACCCAATAAAACCATGAGTACAGATATGATTCTCTAAAAAATGTACATGTAATAGTTTCCACAAAAATTTGTGCAATTGTTCACCAATTGGTTAAGTGTTTATACATCCTAACTTATAAAGACTCTTGTGAATTACCTTCTTTTTGTTTTTGTCAACAAACATCACATATGACAACGGCTGTTTAAGTAAACGTTGACTGAGGGAGAGGAAATTAGTTCTTGTTTTTTTATATTTGGCTGCGCCGAACTGTAGCATGGCCAGTGGATTTATTATTCACTGTAATGTTAATATTAGGTCTGTATTTAAGCAGTGTCTTATAGACTTGGAAACAAATTAATATAGATAATTTAAAAAATGTATTGGCTATTTGATGTAATATAGCTGAAATTATTCAGCTCGTTTTAGGGGTCTATCATTACTAAACTAAAGCTATTGCCTAAATGAAAGTAAATAGTGTTGATCTTTTTCCCTATGCTTAATTATTAAAATAATAATTAAATAAAATTTTATTATTTATTTATTAAATAATAATAATTAAAAGACCGTTGCCATATGGCCTTTATTGAAAAGATTGACAATTGTGTCTTTCGTCAAGATAGTGTCGCCCGCCTTTTTCTTAGTACAAAGTTTATGATAGCATGGAAGTCCCAAGTGGATTCGGTAACAGCAAGCAATGTAGGACAACAAATATATACTAGCAGCACGAGTCAAGTGCCACGATAGGTTTAAGGTTGTAGGATTGAGATTATTTACTGTGAAAAGTAACACGCACGTGAAAAATTGAATCCACTAACGTCCTTAATTACTGAATTACATCTAAGTTACATGTACTTAGACTGCATTTGCTCCAAATGACTTAAGCAGAAATAGGCCATTGTAATATCTCCAATCACCAGAACAGTATGAATCATAAGCGCTTAAATAACGTATAGATTTGGCAGTGAATTTCCCCACATCTCTAGTGCGTTGTATGGTAAATCCATTTTAAGCAATAACAAAGATACACCACAAAAAATAAATATAGGTACTGCAGAAATAATTTTAAGGATATTTTTAATGGTATAAGCAAATTACGCATGTGTGTAAGGTGATTTATATATGGTAGGATATTACATGTAGTTGAAGATAATAAGACGTCATATTGGAATATTTCATCGCAGATACAACCCTTTACTTTTTGGAACGAATAATAGGCTTTCAAACATTTGCTATGAAATATAACATACTTGTATTAAACGACCATCTTTTGCTATTAAATATAACTTACTTGTATTAAACGACCATGAACAGTTTGTCTTTTAAAATTAGCGAAGTTGCCACAAAAACTATTTAGATATCAGTTAAAATAAGAAAGGTTAAATTGTGGCAGATTATTACATTGACAATAAATTTCGTGAATTTAAATTTTATCCTTTACATTATAAACGAATAAAAGAAAAAAACACATTCAGATATTTTTGGAAATAAAAATTGTAATACAGTAGCACGTTAAAGACAAATGACCTTGACTGCTGTTCTTTTGATCTTTGCATATATAAAGCATAAAAACTTATTTTAAGGATTAACTACATCATATACATAGACAATAAAAACTTAAAAAATAGGATCTGACCTTGATCTCTAACATTGTGACCTGCATCACGCTGAAGGTCAAACATAAACGCAGTAAAGATGTCAATATCGGTAATAGCTATTGATGTATGGCTATTTATAATAAATGTCATCGATTAAAGGGCGATACCTCTTATAAAGAGTCGTTCAGTATAATTAATATTTAAAAAGTAAGGTATCTACAGTTTGGTTGCTGTTTTAGTTCTGTCTCTTATGGTTAACATAAGTATGCACACAACAAAATATAACAAATTATAAGATAAACATGATCTTTGACCACTTTAAGGTCAAGGTGAATAATGAGTTAAAGGTAAGGTCTCATGTCAGTATCTGCTATCGTTAGTGAGATATCTCTATTTACAATATATATTGCATTGATCCAGGGAAGTTAATTCCTATAAAGAGTTTATATATGAAAATTTAAGATCTTAATTAGATAGACAATTTGGTCAATGTTTCAGGTTTGTATATGTTATGATATCGGAGGATATCTGCACACAACACTATGTTAAAGTTAGAATTTGAACTTGACGATTGACATTGTGACCTTTTTCAAGTCATCGTCAATAATGACAGAAAATCCTATCTTTATAACATCAGGTTCATGGGTAGAAAATGTACAAAATCAAACTTAAATACGCGCAATATGTAACAAAGTGTCGCAATCCATCACTGACGATGTTGTAACAACTTTCATTGCAACATCTTTTACGGTTTCAAAGTTTATCTCCACACTAGCATTTTGCGACAGGAAATATAACTCAGTAAAGAAAAAAGGTAAGGTGTAACAGGGTTAACTGCAAAATTGTAATGTCTTATACATACCTGGTACAATACGAGTTTACAACATCTCATGAAACAAAATTTATAATGCTAACAGGAAAACTTGGGGAAAAAAAATAAAGGCTGTCCATTAAAAATCAAAACAAGGAACCAGTATTTATATTTTATAATAATTAACAGGAACAATAGTAATTTAATGCTTAAACAAAACATGTACGATATAGATTTGCCAAAATAGATTGTATAAGGGACAGGAAGAAGCAATCCAGTAGACATATTTAAAGTAAAATTGTCTATACTACATATCCACATACCCAAATAACCATTTAGCTTTTTGAATTAAAGGATAAAATAAGATGTCCTATTTCAAGTACTGATGTGTAGGATTAATTTCTTTTGAACAAAACCCACAAGCTGATAGTTTAGTAAATTCAGTTATCAATGAACTTGACTTTTAGCAACAAGAACCAGATTCCCATGTTTCTTATTTTAAATAATCAGATTCTATAGTCTGTTATAAGACTATTTTTTAAATTAAGTATTTGATAAAAACACCGATTCACATATAGGAGATTTTTCAAAATAATTTCTGTTGCAAGAAATATAAAACATTTAAACACAGTTATCATGTGTTTTTTTTAACTAAAAACCGAATTTAAATGCGGTAATATTAGCTCCGTCCTGTTGTAAACTGGTAAGGGCAAAATATATTAAAATGACTAAAAGTGTTGTTTCAACCGAATACAAAAATAAGAATAGTAGGTGTACAAACATTATTTATTGAACTACCAAAAAACCTTATATAACATATAACAGCAACAGCATGCATACAAGACTGCAACACTATCTACAAGATGAGAATATTTACTTAAAAGATAGTTTTAACATGTATCTTCACTATTCAAAATTTGTTTTTCAATTTATTAATTTTATTAACAATCATGGCAATATTTTATGCTAATGCGTATACGTTAGTCGACTCATAATAATGATCAATAACAATTTCCAAAAAGTTCTCTGTAATTAAATAATGTAAATATTCACGTTTTTAAAAAACTAGACTCACTTGCACCATTCCATTTTGACACGAGATAAAAACACCTGCCATATCTGTGAATCTATCATTTTGCCACTGAGCTATTGGCTCAAATGCATTCATCCTACTACAATTTGAGATAACCTAAATAACAAAACCAAGAGCATAGAGGCATCTAAATTATTGTTGTTTGTGCTAATAATATCAAACTGTAGTGTCTTCACTTCATCGAGTTACTAGTATTTACATTTCTTCGAGTTATTATCACAATGAAATATTTTTGTTGGTCAAAATAAGTATCTTGTCATTAACATTCTGCTAAACTTCACGCTTTAATTAGAATTAATTATTGTTTTATGAACATATAATCTAGCATTTAACGTGATGTAAGCAAATTTACAGAACGACTACCCTAAGAAAATATATAAAGGTCTGTTTATCAGATTATCCATCATTATATTGTTTTAATTTGCGTTTTAAAGCATTATTTCATTTTTATATTCGGTGTTCAATTTTTATGAATTTTAGTGCTTTGTATTATTTATGTTGTTTAAGTTCGTGCTCATTATAAAGGCAAACTAAGCTGGTTGGTTATAACAATTATATATTTCAATCGCTTGTTTAACAGATTATTGTTTATTTGCTTGTTTGAATAATGTTTAACTATATCTTGGGGTCTAGTTTTTTATTGGGGGAGAAAGCCGGAGTACCGAAGAGAACCCCGCCTCTTTGTATGAAAACTGGAACATAATACTGTAATACTATAATTATGCTATTATTAAACATCACGAAGAGAATCTGTAAAGTCTTCTTGATAATATTTAGATACACAAACTTGTATCAATTCAATCAGCGTTCTAGTTAAAATGGTTAAGTTAATATTATTAATTTTGTCTAATCGTCAACATTACAGATAATGAATTAGTTGCTCTTGATCCTATGTTTATTAGAAAACTTACTTGAACAACCTTTTTCCAACTGGTCATCATCGATGCATTGCAGGTTTTCATCAAAAGAGCATCCGCTGATGTCCCATTGCAGTCTTTAGCTCCAGACATTGTCACACCTTTTCCGGTCCTCAATGTTAAAAGGACATCTAATTTATTGCAAAGTTGACCTGTATTGAAGGATAATAATATACAGTTGCAGCATTTAAATAGTATTACATACTAAATTTGACAACGACCTTAGTACTATTTTTCGACATGTGTACGAGCTCACGCAGTGAATTTTGTGTTTGTTTTTTGTTTTACTTGATTGTCAGATTTTGTTATCACGAATAATATTTTCTTCTTTCCTACCACATAAACGAACGGTATCAATGTGCTCATTAACGTTCATATTAATGCCTGTGTATCATAAATTAAAATGTCCAATGTTAGCATGTACATATGTGCATAAAAATGTTAAAAAGAAAAATCAACCCAATAAGCGTGATCGCTAATTAAATAACAGTTATCATTACGAAAAAACATTAACTTAATTTTAGAACAGTGAAAACTCATTCCAACACAAATTGTTTTACCAAATTCGTTTTTTTTTAAATACTAGTAAATCATGGTGTTAACAGATAACTTTTACAATATGCAAATTTTGTTAGGAGGTATACAGCTACTGCATATTTACAATTATAACAACATTTATTGTTTCGAATTAATACTGTATCAGGTAATAATAAATAAGTTACCTGCCTGTAGGCTGAATGGAACAGTTGGACTGATCATTCTATTCAATCCCTCAAATAAATAACTAACTATTATTAAGAAGAGTTTGTGGTTCAGAGATGGTTTAACGCTATTTTACTCAATGTTTAAGGTATATCATGACCTGCAATCCTTATTGGGTGAGGAATCCGGAATCCGACAATCCGACCTTTGACAGGAAAGCTTACTGTTCTACTCAATGGATGTAGGAATCAAATATACCTTGCCACAGGAATGTTCGAACTTGCAACCTTCATGTTGACAGGCACGTGATCAATAGTAGGTGACCCATTACTTTAATCATTCAGCCACTAAAGCCCCCTCCATCAATTAAGATTGTACTTATTTTATGGTACTCAAGACCTCGAAAATAATTGTAAAGTAAAATTTTAAAAGTCAACTTGACCTTTAACGTTCAACATGATTATAAAACGTTTTCAAAAACAATAAACGATACATTAAAGGTTATATTGCATCAACATTTGTCGCATAAAAATTTTGGTGATATTTAAGCGAACAATTTTACTAATTATTAAAGGGCATAGATTACATGAGCAGTTATTGACAAAATGCCTATAAACCATTTATGTTTCGACTAAGAAGAACAATACCTATCCCATAGTACTCTTATAGCAAAAGAGTTGAAATACCATGTCTTTATTGTTCAAATGTGAAAGGCCACGGAAAAAACCGTCCATATATATAATATCTGAACAATATGATCTTTTACTTTATCTTTATTAATTAAAATTAGTTTAACGATACAATATTGCTGTTCGAATGTTGGGATTTTTATGGGTTGCTACACCAGTAAAAACTGAAAGTAATGCAATAACAGAAAATGGCTGAAAAGAACATTAAACCTGAAACAAAGGAGGATAAAATAAGCTGTCTGAGCCGAAAAGAAACCATAAAACATTCATAGTGTTGAAATGGAAATACTAAAGCTATAGTTTAACTATACTATACATGTAGCTTACTTTAAATTCTACATTATACTTACGTGCATTTCTTCCAAATACTGTAAGAATAATATTAACGGTGTTTTTACTTTCTTTAGTTCACCGTAATCTGTTAGTGGGAAAATTGCGTGAAATTTGATAGCCGGGACAACTCCATATATCCAGAATATCAAAGTTGAAGAAAGTAACACAGTCAATAAAGAAAAGGAAAAATGTAGTACTGGAAAAAGTTTTTAAATTTATAAGCGGTAAATATAATTATAGCTAAAATATTACACAACCGGATGTATACATACCAATTACAACACACGTAAAAGTACACATTGGAAAGTTAGCAAATGCTGTCAGATATTTGGTTTTATCCTTTGATCAATATCATAAGAGGTCGTGCTAATTATGATTTGTTTTTGTGTAGATAATGTAATATGTTCAGTTAATAGAAAGAAAACTATAATGTTATTATAATTTGTATCATTAACATCTTTTTATTGCCCAATACTACGTTTTAAACAAAAAAAATCGTATTTCATTTTATTTTTAACGTTTTGATCGGATATTATTATGTTATAAGATTTTTTGAAGTGCTAGGCTTGTTCATCGAACGGCATTGTCAAGTGGAATATTTGATCTAATATTTCCATTGTCATTTTCATTTGTTCTAAAAAATGTTGAAAACGCTTTTCTCGTTGACTGATATATTCAGCCTTTTGAAACAATTTACGAAATGGAAAAACCTACGCCTTGGAAAATATCTGACCGAGTTTTGAAAGATAAATAAACACGATCACCTAAAAAAATTTATTAACACATAAATCAATTCAATCGAAATTGTATATAACCAAAAAATCTCTAAATTGCAAGCAGTACAAAAATACGTTTACAGTAAGCTACACGAACCATCACACTGCATTTCTTACACAAATACCAACATGAATAGCTTTTTTAATGATTAATGTTTTATTGCATATCTCAAATTTCAGAAATATCTTTTGTACGGTTGAAACGCATTTAAAATTTTCTGATGTGCTATTGTATTAAATAATGTTAGGACTTAAGTTTGTTACTAAAATCATTTCAATGTCATGCAAATAATCTAATTAATGTATTAATTCCTAACAAATTATTATATTATGCTTAATCAATATCTCTGAACCATGTTATATTATAAATCAAGAATTATGACTGTTTTTTAAATAATTAGACAATAATGGTTTTTTGTTTTGTTTGATGGTGTTTAACGCCATTTTCTGCAATTTTTCGGCTATATCATGGCGTCCAGTTTTTATTGGGGAGGAAGGCAGAGTACTAGGAGAAAACCCTAACCTTCGGTAAGAAAAATGGCAGTTTTTTTAATTAAGATTGGAGTCGAGTACACCCTGCCCACAGTGAGACTCGAACTTGCAACTTCAGCATATGAACTACCTTAACAACTCGGCTTCTTAGACAATAATGTAAATAGATAAGACTTACTGTGTGGCCCAAATGTTAAAGGCAGCAGCTGGGCTACTAAAAATTATCATAAGAATGTTAGTAAGTAAACAACTATTACGAGCTTAACATATGCATAATATTACATGTTGAGGTTTGCGTTTCTTTGTATCTTCAACAAGTGAAATCATTTGTGCTTCACGCCTGTACTTTATAAAATTAACAACTTCATGCCTGACTTCGTGGAAGTGCACTAGATTTAGACAAGTTTCCAGTTTTTTTCACTTGAATGCATGGGGTTTTTCATCCGCTTTTATGGCTTACTTTCCAAATAAAAGATAAACTTCGTGATATACCTGAACAATCCCTTATAATGTGCCGAAAATCTCTATAACAACAAACATAAAAAGTCCGCAAGGGCGTCATTCTGGGTTGTGTTATATTCAACAATGTAAATAGTTACCAGAACTTGTAATGTTTATAGTTATAAATTAGTACTTCGTTTTATTAGAACCTAGCAAACAATAAACCTAACATTTTGTTTTAACTGTACATGTTATAGTTTTAAAATCTTTTATTATAAGTATTCTGTACATAAAATAAAATCCACACAGTAGACATTTCTGATCATTAAAGTAAAATTTCACCAATTAATGCCAAAATCATCTCAAAATACAAATTCATCATAAAGTTAATATTATTTATTTAGAGGGTTAAACACTAGCTTCTAAATTTTACTTCTCATGAGTAGCCGGTTATGTTCATTCAACGAATTATTTAAAACGAAGTGTCGGTTTACGGATCCAAAATCTGATTGCCTAGATTTAAACCCACCTAATTTTTTTTCGCCATTAAGTTCACTTACGTGTTCGATTTGTATTCACCGCGATGTCAATTGTTTATCATAAACTTTGGGATGTTGTAGATGTTTCAGTGCTCGACACTATCACTTTATATTAAAATTGTTATTCATGATATAAATTTTATATAAATTTAAGAGTAAAAATGATGTGGGTAATTTCTACATTACCTTCGATTGACAAAATATTGTACAAAAATGATTATGCAGCTAAACAAATCGTATGTGTATTATTTACTTACGGGTCTCGGTTGTTATACCTAAAAATAAATCTATAGCAATTGAAGCAGTTGAATACATTAAAGAATAAAAATGTTCTATAAATTTGAAAACAAGTGTGGACTGTGAGCACGCTCACAAAGCGATACCCCCTCATACGCTTTTCAAGTCCAATTATCTCCCCTGAATGATATCCGAGGTAAATAAAAATCCTTCATGCACATCTACATATAATGTACTTCTTTTATGCTAAGTTTCGTTAATTTTTCAACCGGTTTAGGAGAAGGTGCACTTACAAGGGATGTGGACAGACGGAAATACAGACAGGGTGATGCCAATATACCCCCAAACAAGTTTGCGGGGGGTATAATAACAGTCGGATTAGTCAGAAGTACTCAAAATAAACTCTACATTGTTTTATCCCATTTACTTGAGTATTGTTTTGGTTAACCTGATTTAATTTTGAAAGTTCCGTTACAAAAACATAAGAAATACAAAGTTCACTGTGTTTGATGCAACACAAACAAAAACAAGTCAACGAATGAATAGCGTCTTTAAGAAAAACAAACACCATATCCACAGAAATAGGAAGCATGGACCTTTAGGTTATAGTTTCATTTGTAAACTTGAACTAGCCTTAAGCTTGGTCAGAGTCTGTCGTGAAATTATTCTACATTGAAATCGTTGACATATACTGTAGTCTATTTACGAAGGTGCGAATGACCGCCACGCCTTCAAAGACACTTCTGTTTTACTTTTGCTGTACTTTCGAGTCCTGATATTCTTGTCGGTAGTTATCTTATCTAGGTCTATTTTATGCTATCATGTTTTATCATGTTTATATATGATTTAACTTTAACCTTACCTTTTTCCACCTTATATTTTGTTGACCTCTGTTAAAAGTTTTTGAATGTAAACTTTTTGAAATGCATAATAACATTGATTTTATAAAGAAATTATTTGATATTTTCTAGAATTTAATACAAGATTTGATTAAACAGTAATACCTGTCAAATGAGAGATAAATGAAAAACGTAATCAGTACACAGAGTTAAGTATAAATGAAACGTTTATACCATTTCTGTTATCTGTTTTTATTGTTGATTTTATGTAAATGCAGAATTTCCCAAACCTAAAAAAAGCTCACGGTCAGTAGGTTGGGTAGATAGGAGACGTAACGAATGCTACAACAACAAAAAACAACACTATATTGGTTTTAGAAAAAATTATACCAGTGCTATGTATGTTGAAATAGAGACAAAATATATACAATCATATTATTTAAGTGGGCATCATTGGAAACAACCAGATACCAAAAAAAAATGCGTATCTAAATTATAATGATCTTCTGAAACAATTTGTGAATACATGTGGCATCTTGATATTGTTTGACTGTAATAAAATGTTTTCTGAACGTTTTGTTTAATACAAGAGTAATCGTGATCGGGTTTGACTGCTGTTCTTTTGCGACTGTGGTTTTTATATAATGCAAGCAAACAGATTGATTACAGTTCCTACCTTTCTCTATTGTTCTATATTATTAAAGAACATGTTAAATTATGCATTTCACACTTCCGATATATGGTGTTTTGGTTGCCTCGGGTACAGTATAATCATTGCTATTTTTATTTAAGCCACTACAGAATAAGTCAAAATAAACTATCCATTGTTTTATCTCATTTTCATGATTATTATTGGTTTTTGGCTAACCTGTTTTTATTCTGACTATGACTATAAAATACCACTCTCTAAAATTTAGCAACTATTTAACTAATTCACATTCACAAGTATTTAACTAATTCACATTCACAAGTATTTAACTAATTCACATTCACAAGTATTAAATTTCTTTTTCATTTGATTTTCAGTAAATATGTTGTCCAGTATAGTTCTAAGGCATGTCATACGATTAAATTATGCACATGTCAGAAATATTCTTCAAACTCATAACAATATTACAAAATCATCAGAAAAATGCATGTTTCCTGTTCAATACCAAAAGGAGAAACAGAGTCGCAATTTTAGCATCAATTAACTCTAAATGTAAATATTGGCATTAATAAACTTACATGGCCCATCACAAGTTATTGGATGTAGGTCAGTCTGTAGTGTATGTAATGCGTTAAAGTCTGATACAAAGAACGCATGGTGTCTGTCTGTGGCTATCATTGCAGTTTCTTCTCCATTTATCTACGAAGCAATATCAATATCATAGACCGTTACACCAGACGTCTAGCTTCTGCAACGGTTTGATCTCGGTCTAAAGATAAGCCATCTGTGAGGACAACAAGAACATGCGGTGCGTACGTCCTATCACCTCCCAGTTGAATAAACTCATTCATAAAGACTTCTCTCAGTGCTAGATGCGTTTTTGTGCTTCCACTATAGTACTGTATGTTCTTTATTGCAGCCATAGGACTATGTGTATCGCTGAAGTGATTAAGGCGGATTTCATGTATGGGATAAAACGAAAAACGTATTACACCAACTTGCACCTTATGCGGTCCAATTTGTACCCCCTGTGTGAAATCAATCACAAATTTCTTTTCAATTTCAAAATTAACATCTCCTACGCTGAAGGAGCTATCGAATAGAAATATGACATCTGCTGGATTGGTAACGCAACCTCATGTAGTTATCTATGTCACACACTAACAAAAAAACAAGAGAAAAAATTTATATTAGATACATGTATACATGTTAACTTGTTGTTCTATATAATTGTATTTGTCTATAAGGGGGGAATCAACTTCAATTCGATAGGTCGTACTAAATATTTTTTAATGCTGCTTGCTGAAAGCAAAGTAATCAATCAAACCAACAACTCTATGATCGGCATATATATTTCTAAAAGTGGGCTTCAATATTTTATACACTTTTCGAAATATACATGTACTTATATTTTTATTATATGATAAACTATATGATAAAATTAAGCTAGTATTAAACTGAGAGAGGATACTTTAAGCTATACTGATAAGCAATATTAAAGAGGTAGCTACCGGTAAAAAAACCCTCGTCCATCGGCAGGTAAATAGTCACTGACACTTGTTTTAAGCACACATTGGCTGTGTTAAGACTCGAAACAGCAACCTTAATATTGACAATTTATAATCTTATAGGCGATGCCCTAAGTTTTTTGTTAACAAGCCCACGTTCACTGATTAAAAGTAATACTGAAATTAAATTTGCATGTCATGTATTTATTAATTTTTATGAATATAATATTGAATTAGCAACAGTATTTGTATTTTAAGCGCACAGAACAATTTACTACAAAACTTTAGAAAGTTATTTCCAATCTGATCTATACAATTTTACATCATTAAATGCTTACTGATACACACTGTTTTTCTGACATTATTTTGCTGAATGTATTCAAAGCTATTCTTGGACAGAATGAATTAGCTAAATTTTAGTGTATTTGAATTTCTAAATAGTACCTTTCAAATTCCTTTGTGTGAATCGTATATCATGTAATAAAAAATCAGGAAAAACAAATAAGCGTGTAAAATTGTAGGTGCTCGATTCGATTCAAGTTTGGCGACAAAAACAATTAAACTACCGATACCTATAATATCTTGCACACTTTTAATAATACTAGTACAACATACAACCACAACCAACTGTAGTTTCCTGAAAAATATTAAGAATATCAGAAAAAATTTCCCCGTCTTCTATTCCCAGATAAGGAAGTGTATGTTTAACTAGTTTTAAAGCTATATATGTATAAGGTAACAAAATAAACCCACAAGACAATAAGGGTGTATAGTGCTCTATCGGCTTTTCGATAAACCAATTTAATGATCTAGGTATTACTAAGATTGTATAACCATTGCGGATCTTCCCCCGTTTTATTCGTAATTGCGCGGATTTTTTCACTTTCCCAGCTTCCTTAATTTTAAATTGCTACAAACGCCGTGTCGTTAGGTAAAAATCTTTTCAAAAACCATCCACCGTCCTTCCTTGTAAGAATATGTTCTAATGCTGTTTCATTGTTTTTCAGGCCAAAAAATGTAATGCTGTCGGTTTTACGATCAGAACCTTTGCATGACAATAATTTATCAATAGTGATGCCAGAGACAATAACGTTATCTGTGCTAACGTTCGATGGCTGTGTCCATCCGGTGATTAATTCGATGGAACAAAATAATACATATCAAGATAGATATTTTGGTGTTTTTCTTGTAAGGATAAATTATGTGCTTTCATAATAATCAACGGGATAAAAGACGTATGCAGGCACCCATCATTGACAAAAGCAGAGTGAATGTGTCCTTATTCCAAGAATACGCATCAAACAGTGACATTAATGGTTGTGCCGAAGAACAAAAATTATGAGCCGCTTTTGTCGATGAGTCCCATTGCAATCTGTTGCATTTAGCTGACAAAAAAGGGTTGCATTTATCACACTGGTGAAATGCCTTGTCAAAAACACATGTTTTGAGATATTTTTTTAACCTTTAGAACAGATAAACAAGTCTCCCCGCTTAAATGCGCTCCTACGTTTGGGTGCAAATGACGGAAGCCTATAAAAACAAGCTGTAATGTTCAACTAAAAACAAAATTCTAACATGATTAAAAACTTCATTTTATGACAAGGAAATATATGAATAAATGATAACCTTCCACAATTGTTAATGATAAGGAACGGTTTATAAGTCATGCACAAGTATCTTATCTCCACGTGTCTTATTACATGTATGTGAAGGTATAAGAGGAAATGTAGTTGCATAAAATTAAAATGTCACTTTTATGTAAATAAAAAATCAAAACTTCTTTTGCATAGAAACAATAGATTTAAAAACGCCTTGATATAGCTGAAAATGTTTCTAATCGGCCCAGTACCTCATTCACAAACGACATTTGAAGATATTTAAAACATTTAGATAGTGAGATATTTCTTTTCCTTCAATAAAAGAAACAAGTTATCCGCTTAAATTCAATTCTGCTTTTAGGTACAAATGGCGGAAGCCTATTACAACACGCGCTAATGTCAAATTAAAAAAATACTTACAAATAATTAAATACTTAATTTTATGACCTGGAAATATATGAATAAATGATGAACTTTTACAATTATTAATGCTAAGAAACAGTTTATAAGTCATTCCCAGGTATCATCATTTACCTAATAGCACGGTGTGTAGATATCGAAAAAAACAGACCAATCTTGTACTCTCCGTAAACTTTGAAGTATCACTCAATAGCCTAATCATTTATTGAAATGACACCAGAAAGATAGTATGCAAATGAAAATATACAGACGCATCTGATTGGATGTTGGGGGTCTTAAAATACCACTGGTGAAATGCCTTTCAACAAAACATCTAGTAATTGGGGTATTACTTTACTTCAGTAAAGAGAAACTAGTTACCCGCTTAAATGCAATTCCAATTTTAGGTGCAAATGAAAGAAACCTATTAAAACAAGCGCTAATGTTGAACTAAACATGAAATACATTATAACAAACTTTATTTTATTACCAGGAAACATATGAATAAATGATAACCTTCCACAATCTTGAATATTAAGGAACTGTTTACAAGTCATTCACAAGTATCTTATCACCGCGTACCTAATTACACGGATGTGTAATTAGTGGAGGAAAGCAGACCAATCATGTATTTACGTAAAATCTTTAAATGTCACTTTTATGTGAATAAAGAATCAAGACTGCTATTCTATAGAAATATAAATTAAAAAACGACATACAACACATATTTTATGTAGGTTTAATAGCAACTACTTTCGTGACGTCGTAAAGGTAAATCCCCATGCCGTCTTAGTACATACGGAATCCCAATATGAAAGATTTGTGTTAACGTCAGATAATACTGAAAAAAAATCTTAATTAAATATTTGAGTAAATATACTGTTTAAAAATAGAACAACTAAAACTAAAAGGGGTAAAATGGACTCGTATGACTGAACAAATATTAACTTTAGGACACAAATTCTGATTGCCACTGGAAAATTATGGGTTGTGGTTATGACGGAAAAATTTATCCATTTGAAGCGTCTATATCGAGCGTACTCTTTGCGACATTGTGCAAGATTGCATCCAATAAATTTTTTAATTTTATTTTTGTTTTTCTTTTTTATAATGTCACCAACAGGAATTATAAATTAAAATGTAAAGTATAACTTCATGAAAAACAAAATATATATTAGAAAAATCTTATTTGTATTCAATTTCCAGATTTAAGAAGTTACATTGGTTATAAGTTATATAAAGCACAAGGTTACACAATATATCCCCAAGACAATAAGGGGATTTAGTGCTATGTGTTATGCTCTTTTGTGCTAATTAATAGGGTTCCCCTTTTCGTTAACCAACTTGATCAATGTTATGACAATTGCGGATCTCCCCCATTTTATCTGTATTTAAACATACTTCGAAATACAAGGACCTTCGCCTGACAATTTATCCACAGTGATTTCAGAGACAATAGCGTTATCTGTGCTTTCGTTCGATGACAGTTTCCTTAATCAGATGTATAAAAACAATACACGTCAATATAGACATCATTATGCGTTTTTCTTCTAAGGATTCTTTTTGTGTTTTTCATAATAATCAATAAATAAATGAAGATAGCACTGAACACCAAGCTTAAAGTATGATTTTTTTGTATAAATCTAATGCGTTTGTTTGCTATATATCTTTAAACAGAAACTTTTTTTCACAGTATGGGTTAGCAGAATGTGGCCGGATAAGGGGTTCCGATCCTTTCCGTAAATTTCGGTGATGTTCCTCCTCTGCATAAAGTTGTATTTAAAATCTAGATTGGCATCACGGACTAAAAACACAGTATGAATGTGTACTGCTTGCAAAAAACACAACCAACAGTGAAATTAATTGTTGTGCCGAAGAACGAAAAATATGGGCTGCATTGTAGTCGATGACTCGCATAGCAATTCGCTGCATTAAGCCGAAAAAGTTGGCTGCTTTTATCACACTGGTAAAATGCCATGCCACAAACCATATTGCTATTATTATTTCTTAGACGTCAGTAAAGGAGAACAAGTAACCTGCTTAAATTCTACCTTAAGGTGCAAATGATTAAAGCATGTTAAAACAAGCGATACTCTTAAACTCAAAATGAAATATTTTCATTTTATGTTCAAGCAATATATGAATAAATGATAACCTTATTCAATTGTTAATGCTAAGAAACAGTTTATAAGTCATTCACAAGTATCTTATCATCATCTACCTAATTGCACGGATGTGTATGTATTGTAGGAAAACATACCAATCTTGTTGATCTGTAAAATTTTAAATGTGAATTTTAAGTAAATAAACAATCAAGACTGTTATTCTATAGAATCTAGATTTAACAACGACAGGTAACATATATTTTATGTAGGTTTTATAGCAACTACTTTTGTGACGTCATCAATATGGAATGTAGGACAATACCCATGACGTTAAAGAACATACGGAATCCCAGAATGAAAGATTTTATTTAGCGCCATAGATTATTGAAAAAATCTTAAAATATTTCAGTAAATAATAGATGTGAATGTTTAAATAGAACATCAAGATAAAAACTCGAAAGCATTTTTTTAAACTAAAAAGGGAAAAATTGCCAACTGAACAACTATTAACATTATTTATCTATTATAGTGCCCCAGATTTCTTCATTGCAAATTGCGACAAACCGCATTTCGTTCGGTACGCTACAATTAAGTGGTGAAATTCTTTTACCCCCCCTTTCCGTGGTCTTATGTAAGAATATGTTCTGATGCTGATCATTGCTTTTCAGTCCGAAAATGTAATGTTGACATGTTGCAGATTGTAATAACACAAGGATATTTGCATTTAGATAGTTCATCAACATGGATGCCAGAGACAAAAGCGTTATCTGTGCATACGTTCGATGACAGTATCCGTCAAGTGATGTCATTCGATAAAGCAAAACAATATATGTCAAGATAGACATCATTATACGTTTTCTTTTTAGGTTAAATTATGCGTCTTTCCTAATAATCAACAGAATAAAAGAAGAAACCATTTATCATTAAGCTTAAAGTATGCTTTTTGTTAAATTATAATTGATTGTTTGGTGTATATCTTTAAATAAAAACTTCCGTCACAGTTTGGGTTAGCGGAGCCTGGCAGAATAAAGTGTCCCGAGCCTTTCCGGAAATTTACGGAGAATCATATATTATCTTTTACTTCGTTACCGCCGCAAGTTTTACGTTAAAACAATCTCGTGTTTCCATTAGTTGCCGCTTTTGCACTGTAACGTTTTAGCTTACCAGATAAATATGAATATAGTGTTTGTAAACAATTTTCTTGTCTGCATTTCTGTTCTTTTCTGGTACTTTTTACAACAGAATGTTTCGCATCGATTGTTACCAGTGGTCCGCAGAGTTGTCCGTTGTGCATTATTTGGTAATCTTCTCATCTTGCCAGGTCTTGTCGAACATTTTTGTGACTGTGGTCGTTTATTAAACTTCAAGTTAGTGTATTGACTAAATAATTAATCACCAGATTGTCAAAATAAGGTTTCTGCGGTCCTCCAACTCAATATGTGCTTGAATTCAAAATTTTTCGATAAGACTATGGACCCTTATCGGGTTAATCTGGCTGACGCTCAATATATATTATACAAAATGTTCGCCATAATATTGCTGAAAATATGGTCACCCAAAACCTTATTCGAAAACAAAATTCAAAGATAACTAACATTGATGAACCCAACAATCGTGTCCTCCATGGAATCACATACTAAAAACAAAACAGGTGAATGTGTCCCGCTTACAAAGAAACACAACCTACAACATTATTAATGGTTGTGCCGACGAACGAAATATATGGGCCGCTTTTTGTCGATGACTCGCAAGTCAATCTGTTGCATTAAGTCTACAAAAGTGGGTTGCATTTATTACACTGGTGAAATGCTACACAACATATTGTTATTCAGATATTTCTTTTACTTTAGTAATAAGAAACAAGTTATCCACTTCAACGCAATTCTAGTTTTTGGTGCAAATGGCGGAAGCCTTTTAAAACAAGAAGCATTAAAAATTAAATACTTACATTATTACAAACTTCATTTGATGAGCAGGAAATATATGAATAAATGATAACCTTCCACAATTATTAATGATAAGTAACGGTTTATAAGTCATTCACAAGTATCTTATCACCACGTACCTAATTACACGGATGAGTAGGTAATGGAGGAAAGCAGACCAATCTTGTTGTTATAATTTTAATGTCACTTCAACGTAAAAAAACTGGCTACAATAGCCTTATAACTTATTTACATGACACGGAAAGATTGTATACAGAAGAAAATACACGGACGCATCTGACTGGATGTTTAAGTTCGAAAAAAAGCAAAATTCAATACTATAACATTATTAATTAAAAATGTTCGATGTTAAGGAGGAAGTTCATAACATCCTGTAAAATTGAAATTTAACGATTAAAGTGGGAGGTTTGAAATTTTGTGAGAAGAGACAATAGTGTTATCTGAACTTATGTCCGATGACAGTGTCTATCAAGGGATGTCATTTGATGGCAAACAATTTATGTAAAGATAGCCATCATTATGCGTTTTTCTTCTAAGATTATTTATATGTTTTAATAATAATCAACAGAATAAAAGAAGAAACCATTTAACATTAAGTTTATAAATCTAAAATCTAATTTTCTTTGTTTGGTATATATCTTTAAAAATAACTTCTGTCACGGTTTGTATAAGCGGAATATCGCAAGATAAGGGGTCCCGACCCTTCCCGAAATATATGGCGAATAATATCAGTTTCATCTTAACTGCGTTACCAGAAGTTTGTGGTTAAGACAATCTCGTGTTTCAAAAAGTTGACGGTTCTGAACTGTTACGTTTGAGCTTACCAGATAAATATGAACATAATATTTGCCTAAATTTAGGCGGTTTGACGTCCTCTGTATAAAGTTGTGTGTACCAGGGGATGCTGGGATTTAATCCGTCGTATAGGAAAAGCATTTTGAACTACGGGATTTTTTATATCCACCGTCACCAGTGGTCGACAGACTTGCCCGTTGTACATTATTTAGAAATCTCCTCATCTTGATAAGTCTCGTCGAACCTTTTTCCGACAATGGTAGTTTATTTAACTTAAAGTTAGTTTTTATTATAAGTCAATGTAAGATTGTATTGACTCAATAATTATTTACCGGGTTGTCAAAATTACGTTTCTGATTTATCGAACTAAATCGTGTGCTTAAATTCAGAATAAATTAAGAAGGCTATGGGCTCTTAGTTGGTAAATCCGGCTGACACTCCGTATTATATACACAATGGACGCCATGAACATATATGTGAAAAATATTACTAGGTGGCGCAAAACCTCATAAGACAAAACAAAATTCAATTTCTAACCAGCATTGATGAACCTGCTTGCACCCCAGACTTAACACTACAATTTGAATGTGTACTGTTTACAATGAAACACAACCCCCAAATAAATTAACGGTTGTGACTATGAAAGAAACATATGGGTCGCTGTTTGTCGATGACTGGCGTAGCATTATGTTACATTAAACCGACACAAGAGGGTTACATAATCACACTGATGAAATTCCTTGCCATAAAACATATTGTTATTGAAATATTTCTTTTTCGTTATCGACAAAAATAGGTTACCTGCTTAAATGCGAATCTAATTTTAGGTGCAAATGACGGAAGCCTATTAAAACAAGCGGTGATGTTGAACTTAAAATGAAATACTATCATTGTTACAAACTTTATTTTATGACTAGAACATATATATGAATAAATGATTACCTTCTACAATTATTATTGATTAGGAACGGTTTATAATTCATTCAAAAATATCTTATCACAACAAACCTAATTACATGGGTGTGTAGGTTATGGAAGAAAACAGACCAAATTTTTTACAGCTGTAGTTTGCGTAAAATTTTAAATGTCACTTTTATGTGAATAGAGAATCAAGACTCTTTTCTATAGAAATATAGATTAAATACGACACAGAACATATATTTCTATGAAGTTTTAATAGGAACTAATTATGTGACGTCATCCGTGTGGAATGCGGGAAAATCCCCATGACATCTAAGCATATACAGAATCAAAAAATGAAAAATTTGTTTGATCGTCATCGATTATTGAAAAAAATCTTAATTAATATTTGAGTAAATAATAGATGCAATGTTAAAAAAGAACAACCATAAAATAAAAATTGAATAGATAGGTTTTGGGTTTTTTGTAACTAAAAGAGAAAAATGGAATCATATGACTGAAGAAATATTTACTTTATTTGACCATTATAGTGTTACCAACTATACATTGATATTTTGGAATGTTTTCATTAAAATATCAGTAGGATGAAGGTGAAAAATAAAACTATGTGCCTTTGTCAAAGTAAAAAGCACACTGTTTAATATTCGTTTGTCGTTTTAATAATGTCATTTAAAGGTATTATCAACCTAAATATAAAATATAACTTCCTGTAAAAAATATACAAATATAAATTACAAAAATCTTACCAGCGTTTTATTTTCAGATGTAAGAAAGTAAACAATTAACTAAAATTGTTCAATTGGTTTTAAAGCTATATTATGTTCAAGGTTACAAAATATATTCCTAAGACAATAGAGGCTTTATTACTATGTCATATGCTTTTTTCTACTTATTAATAGGGCGATAAATCAATTTAATTAATGTGAATATCGTTTTTGGTTCCTAGTGAGATTTTAAAACAATTGCGAAACTTTCTCCCGCTTTATCCGTATTTGCACGGAATTTGACATTTTCCCAGATTCCTGCAGGCATAACAGTAGTAAATGTATACCAGTAACAAGTTACCAGATTGCGTACCCTACATTAAGTACAGTACTGAATACTTTGTTGTGTTCTGATTTGGTAAATAGTGGTTAGATGTTCATTAAGTACAGTACTGAATACTTTGTTGTGTTCTGATTTGGTAAATAGTGGTTAGATATATACAATTTTTAGCTTTAAGCTCCTGCATAAATTAAGTTTTAAAAAGTGGTAAAACTTTTCCCAGATCTTGCAAGATAAAATTTTGGTAATTTTTTAAACAATGTAGTATTTTTACATTCACTGCATTAGAAATTGCATGTAAAAGTGGGAGCGTCTCAAAATGTTCTTACTAGCGAAAAAAGGAATTGGTCACGGATATATATGGCATATATTTTTAAATCGTAAATGAAAGTTTATTAATTTCCTAGTCCAGGTAAATGCTGAGCAATGTTAGAAAGGCAGGCAAATCGCAGAAATGTTAGTGTTTTCGACTATAGCCAAAACATTTACTACTGTGCTACCTGCATTCAACGCCTTTCGTTCGGTATATATATTTTTTAAATCTGTCCCATATGATATAAGAATATGCAATTCTTTTTTTTTATGTGCAAATGGCGGAAGCCTTTTAAAACAAGAAGCATTGTTGAATTAAAAATTAAATAATTACATTATTACAAACTTCATTTTATGACCAGGAAATATATGAATAAATGATAACCTTCCACAATTATTAATGATAAGGAACGGTTTATAAGTCATTCACAAGTATCTTATCACCACGTACCTAATTACACGGATGAGTAGGTAATGGAGGAAAGCAGACCAATCTTGTTGTTATAATTTTAATGTCACTTTAACGTAAAAAACTGTCTACAATAGCCTAATAATTTATTTACATGACACGGCAAAATAGTATGCAGAAGAAAATACACGGACGCATCTGACTGGATGTTTAAGTTCTTAAAATGCACAATTCAGTACTATAAACATTATTGATTTAAAATGTTCGATGTTAGGGAGGAAGTTAATAACATCCTGGAAAATTGAGCTTAAACGATTAAAGCGGGAGGTTTGACATTTTGTGAGAAAAGACAATAGCGTTATCTGTGCTTATGTCCGATGACAGTGTCTATCTGTCATTTGATGGAGCAAAACAATTTATGTAAAGATAGCCATCATTATGCGTTTTTCTTCTAAGATTATTTGTGTGTTTTTACAATAATCAACAGGATAAAAGAAGAAACCATTTAACATTAAGCTTATAAATCTAAAATGTAATATTGTTTGTTTGGTATATATATCTTTAAAAAAAACTTCCGTCATGGTTTGTATTAGCGGAATATCGCAAGATAAGGGGTCCCAACCCTTCCGAAATATATGGCGAATAATATTAGTATCATCTTTCATGCGTTACCAGAAGTTTTAGGTTAAGACAATCTCGTGTTTTCAAAAGCTGACGGTTCTGAACTGTTACGTTTGAGCTTACCAGATAAATATAAACATAATATTTGCCTAAATTTACGCGGTTTGACGTCCTCTGTATAAAGTTTTGTGTACCAGGGGATGCTGGGATTTAATCCGTCCAATTGGTAAAACGTGAGCCCGTTTTTTTCTAGCAGTTTTTGTATCCACTGTTACCAGTGGTCGACAGACTTGCCCGTTGTACTTAATTTTAAAATCTCCTCATCTTGATAAGTCTCGTCGAACCTTTTTCCGACAATGGTCGTTTATTTAACTTAAAAAAAGTTTCTATTATATATCATTGTATTGACTCAATAATTAATCACCCGGTTGTCAAAATTAAGTTTCTGAAGTTATCGAACTCAATCGTGTGCATAAATTCAGAATAAATTAAGAAGGCTATGGGCTCTTAGTTGATAAATCCGGCTGACACTCCGTATTATATACACAATGGACGCCATGAACATAGGTGACAAATATTGCTAGGTGGCGCAAAACCTCATTAGAAAACAAAATTCAACTATAACCAGCATTAATGAACCTGCTGGCACCCCAGACTTAACACTACCTTTTGAATGTGTACAGCTTACAATGAAACACAACCCCCAAATAAATTAACGGTTGTGACTATGAAAGAAACATATGGGTCGCTGTTTGTCGATGACTGGCGTAGCATTATGTTACATTAAACCGACACAAGAGGGTTACATAATCACACTGATGAAATTCCTTGCCACAAAACATATTGTTATTGAAATATTTCTTTTTCTTTATTGACGAAAAATGATTACCCGCTCAAATGCGACTCTAATTTTAGGTGAAAATGACGGAAGCCTATTAAAACAAGCGGTGATGTTGAACTAAAAATGAAAAACTATCATTATTACAAACTTCATTTTATGACTAGAACATATATTAATAAATGATTACCTTCTACAATTATTATTGACAATTCATTCACAAATATCTTATCACAACAAACCTAATTACATGGGTGTGTAGGTAATGGAGGAAAACAGACCAATCTTGTACAGCTGTAGTTTGAGTAAAATTTTAAATGTCACTTTTATGTGAATATAGAATCAAGACTCTTTTCTATAGAAATATAGATTAAATACGACACAGAACATATATTTCTATGAAGTTTTAATAGGAACTAAATATGTGACGTCATCCGTGTGGAATGCGGGAAAATCCCCATGACATCTAAGCACAAACAGAATCACAGTATGAAATATTTGTTTGAACGTCATTGATTATTGAAAAAAATCTTATTTTATATTTGAGTAAATAATAGATGTAATGTTAAAAAAGAACAACAATAAGATAAAAACTGGATAGATTGGTTTTTGGGTTTTTTTCAACTAAAAGGGAAATATAGAATCATATGACTGAAGAAATATTAACCTTATTTAACCATTATAGTGTTACCAACTATACATTGATATTTTGGATTTTTTTATTAAAATATCAGTAGGATGAAGGTCAAAAATAAAACTATGTGCCTCTGTCAAAGCGAAAAGCACACTGTTTAATATTTTTCGTTTGTGGTTTTAATAATGTTATTTAAAGGTATTATCAATCCAAATGTAAAATATAACTTTCTGTAAAAAAATATACAAATATAAATTACAAAAATCTTACCAGTGTTTTATTTCCAGATGTAAGAAAGTAAAAAAGTAAAATATTGACTAGAATTGTTCAATTGTTTTTAAAGCTATATAATGTACAAGGTTACAAAATACATTCCTAAGACAATAGAGGCTTTATTGCTATGTCATATGCTCTTTTCTACTTATTAATAGGGTTTATCTCCTTTTCGTTTCTGATTCTTAGTGAGATTTTAAAACAATTGCGAAACTTTCTCCCGTTTTATCCGTATTTGCACGGAATTTGGATTCCTTCATTCAACGCCTTTCGTTCGGTATAATTCTTGAGAAATTTGACCCATATGATATAACAATATGTTTTCCTGCTGTTTCATTGCTTTTCAGGCCGAAAAAATGTTATCCTGCCCAGTTGCAGACTTAGTAATCAGACAAGGACCTTCTCATGAACGTTATCAGTAGTGATGTCAGAGGCGAGAGCGTTATATGTGCTTATTTCCGATGACAGTGTCCATCAGGTGATTTCATAGGAGCAAAATAATACATGACATCATCATTATGCGTTTTTCTTTTAAGGATTAATTATATGTTGTTCATAATAATCAACAGGATAAAAGAATAAACCATTGACCAGAGCTTATAAATGTAATGTTTGTTTGTTATATATCGTTACAAAAACTTCCGTCACAGTTTGGCCTATCGGAATCTGGTAAGATTAAGGGTCCCGACCCTGCCCGAAATATACATCGGATTATATCAGTATTCTCTTTCCGGCTTTACCGTCGAAGTTTAAGGTTAAGACAATCTCGTGTTTCCATAAGTTGCCGGTTTTGAACTGCTACTAGTTTGAGCTTACCATTAAAATATTAATATAGTGTTTGTATGCAGTGTTCTTGTTTAAATTTCGGTGGTGTTGCCTTCTCAGCATCCGTTCTTTCTTGGTGGTTTTGACAGGATGTTTTGCATCCAATGCTACTTCCCTGTTGTACATCATTCGGTAATCTGTTAATCTTGCCAGGAATAGTCAGAACCTTGCTTTTGACTGTGGCGGTTTAGTTTTTAAAACGATTTTAGTGGAAGTTTCTGATCTCCCCTTATTGTATTGGATATCCAAACTTCACAAAAATCCATACAAACAGCGTTTTATAGCAGGATCGTCTAAGTGTACTACCAAAACACTCGCAACTCCTGACCACAATTTTAACAACAGTTAAAACAGGGCTTCAAAAATACAGCGACACTTTCTACTCCAGGAGTGTAATAAACGACGTGTGGATATTAAAATATTGAAAAGACAGAAATAGACATCTTTTGGTCTGGATCTCTTTGCCATTGTAACAGCATTGAAACATTAGATTTTTCGACCCTCTATACGGCCATCCCTCATATCCAGCTTTAGACTAGGCTTAAAGATCTTATTTTTCAAGCAAAACGGAAAGAGACGATATAAATACCTAGTAATTAGTCATGGCAGAACTTACTTCGTCATTAATGACTCTAAATCTAATACTAAATATACTGAAGACCAAATCTGTCATATGTTAGATTTTCTGATTGACAACATATTCGTCATGTTTGGAGGACATGTTTTTCAACAGACTGTTGGTATTCCAATGGGAACTAATTGTGCTCCCCTCCTCGCCGACCTGTTTTTGTACTCTTATGAGACTGAGTTCCTGGAAGGCCTGCTGAAGAAGAAAGAAAAGATACTGGCCCAGACCTTTAATTGACACATTCCGCTATATTGATGGTGTTTTGTCCCTCAACAATGCTAAATTTGGTGACTATTTATATTTAATTTACCCTAGCGAGCATGAAATTAAAGACACCACCAATACACACTAAGCTCAGCCTCTTACTTAGACCTACTTCTAGAAATAGACTCAGGAAAGCTACAAACTAGACTCTACGACAAACGTGATGACTTCAACGTTCTAATTGTCAACTTCCCGTTCTTCGACAGCAACATTCCAGCAGCTCCAGCGTATGATTTGTACATTTCACAACTTATACGTTATTCTAGATCCTGCGATCGGTATTGCGATTTTCTAGACCGATCCCTGTTGTTGAGTGATAAACTACTCAAACAAGGGTTTGTTGCACCTAGGTTGATGTTATCTCTCCAGAAGTTCTATGGTCGTCACCATGACATAATTGATCGTAATGAGAAATCAGTGTCTCAAATACGATCTGACATGTTTGCTGAGTCTTAGGTAGTGAATCCTATTCCTGGATTTGACTTTTCCCTAGACATAACAATGAGTTACTCGACGGGTGTCTAATTAGAGGCATGAACTGCTTACTCGTCCGGAGCACCTGAGTGCACCCATTGTTTTTATTGGGTTCGGGTTACTCTCTGTTTTTTGTGTTTTTGGTTTTTGTGTTGCGTTTTGTCTGTATTCGGATTTGTAACTGTCTCTTGACTTTTGGCTCTTGTTGTTCGGTCGGTTTTCTTTGCTATTTTTCTTCTATTCTAGGCATTTGTAAGATATATTGACTCAATAATTATTACTTGGATTGCCACATATGGATTGGGTTTCTGGGTTCCATCGTGTGCATAAATTCAAAAAAGTAATAATAAGGCTATGGGCTCTTATCGGGTACATCCGGCTGACGCTCCATATTGTATACAAAAATGGATGCCATGATATATAAATAGTGCTAGGTGTCCCAAAACCTCTTTCAAAGATAATTACTTCGAAGAACCAAACAACCGTGTCCTGCATGCACCCCAGATTAAAAAACAGTGTGAATGATCCTGTTTCTAAGGAAACACAACCTACAGGTTTGCCGAAGAACGAAAAAATGTGTCACGTGACATTCAGACGCATTCACGAAGAGGGTTGCATTTATTACACTGGTGAATGCCTTGCCACGAAACACGTGTTACTCCAGTAAAGATAAACAAGTTTTTAGATGCAATCTACTTTTAGATGCAAATGACGGAAGCCTGTTGCGGAAGGGTAATAGTGAACTAAACATGAAATAAAAATAATTAAAACCTTCATTTTATTGCCAGGAAATGATAACCTTTTACAATTATTGATGATTAGGAACGGTTTATAACTCATTCACAACTATCTAATCACCATGGAACTAATTACACGGATTGTAGGTATTGGTTACAAAACAGACCAATCTTGTAGTTTCTGTAAAATTTTAAATACTACTTATATGTGACTAACTAATCAAGACTTCTATTCTATAGAAATATAGATTTCAATGCGACACCCAACATATATTTTTATGTAGTCTTAATAGCAACTACTTTTGTGACGTCATTAGTTGAATGCGGGAAATTCCTCGTGACGTTAATCAAAGTATGAAATATTAGTTTAAACGTAAGATATTATTGGAAATATTTTTAATGAACTATTTCAGTAAATAATAGATGTGATGTTTAAAAAAGAACAGCCATAAAATAAAAACTAGATTGTAACAAAAAGGGGAAAAGTGGACTCATTTTTTACATTAATATATAGTTAGGACGAAGGTAAAATATTTGCAACTGTCAAAGTATAACGGAACAACGTTCAATCGTTTTTCGCTTTTATAATGTCACCTACAGGTGTTATACATGTAAGTTAAAATATACACTTAGAGCCCAATGCTGATATGATTGCTAGAACATTGTTAATAGCGTTTCCAGATCTCGATTTACAGAGCTGACAGCGCGTCTTAAGGTGGCGGATAGGTGAGGCGCTTTCGTTAATGGTTGCCATGAAATAAAACGGTAAGCCAAACCATAGTAGGTAACATGTTTGGAGAATTCCATGCTCCTTGCACGATGACATTTTCTTAATATATACTCTTAATCCACTATATAAGTCTAAATACTTCGTCCCTAAAGCGGATATTGCAAAGTATTTATTTCGAAAAAGTATAATTTTCGTCTTTCTCTATTAATTGTCATTCTCTATTTCTAAAAGCCATATATTCAAACAGTATAACATCATTTGTAAGATTCTTTCTTCAACTTCAATCAATGCAACGTCATCAGCAAAAAGACGAATAGAAATATATTTAAATCATCAATATCAAAACCCGAATTTAATTGTCGAACTTGGTCAGAAAGATCATTGCCATATATCGAAAAAATGTAGGAGGTCTTTTACAGCGTAGATTACAGACGGAGAAAAAACATCAGTTAAATGATTTACTAATTTAACTTTGCAGTGTATAGTGACTGGATTGCTCCATGTATACCACTTTTCATTTACTTATACCACGTACAAAAGTTTATCATGATCGAAAGCTTTTTCGCATTGACAAAACAATCAAATTTATCTTTTTCTTTAATATTTTGTTTTTAACAATTGAAAACAAAATGTAAAGATGATCCATCAAACTACGGTTTCGTTTGAACCTATTGTGTTCTTCTGCGAATGTCTTTAGTTTTTAACCATTCGGCGAGTCTATGTTAGCATAAATTTTTAACGTTACCGATATTAGAGAAATTGAAGGGTATTTAAGAGAATTTAAAGGATCCATTTTTCGGTTTGGAAATCAGAGTAATAATTATGTAATAGTAACTTGTGTGTAGGGTCTTATCCAGAATTACGGACTGATGAAGGAACCGATACGGACTGTTTATCTTGTTACAGCCCGAGCCTCAGACCCTTCAGAAGTCTGTAATTTGATACGGCCATACACACAAGTTACTTTTACGTTAATTTCATTGAAAACATTAGAAAACAAACAAGGTCATTAGTATCAAGACAAAATGAACGTTGTTTACATGTAATTTTTAAGCATATGTGTTTTTATAATAACATGTCATGTTGATATTTTACAGGTTTTATAATTTGGTTAGTAATTTGCAATCTATTTAAATTTATTTTTTTTGTGGCACATGAAAACTGGAAATTCAAATCATATTTTTGATCAGACTGTATCGCCGTTACAGCATCAAACTTCAGGCTGTAACAGTAGATTAAATACAGCCTGTTTGCTGAGTCTTTAATTCTTAAACACAATAACTGTAGCTTAAAATACAGACTGCAAATTATCCAATGGAATGGTTTGTTACATTATTGATATGAAATAATACGTTCTACCCATTCAATTTGCACCTGCCTTTCTTTAAAAAGACAATTTTATCATTTGATATAACATCTCTATACTATACACGTGTCGTTCTTCAAGATTTCACTAGGTAATTTACCGATTCCGACTGATTTGTTTTGTCTGGCCCCGAACACTGCATCTCGAACTTCATCTCTTCTTTGAGCTGTACTGAGTATTAACAAAGTTTACATCGTATTTATCAAGTCTGTCTCTCAGATAGGAAATTATCATCGTAAAAGTAATTGGCATCAGCGCTGTTATATAAAAGTTTATAGTCCGTGTTCGACATATTAAGAACAGTATCCAAGTAAGTTAGTTCTAGCTAGAAAGATCTGTTTTTTGTTCGTTTGTTTGCAAGACTTTGTTTACTTAGAGCTATAGAATCATGTTTGCTCAAATTTAGCATTTTTGTTTTGTTGTTCGTGTTGAAATCATGGACGATGCGGTTTTGGAACATATTTATATGAACGTATATTCGCTTCGACAGTTTAATTTCTTGACAGGTGTTTTAACATTATAAAAAGTTTTATGGACATCATGTCTATCAGTGGCCGTTTATTTAACAATAGGGATATTTTTATCGGTTTACTTTTTTCTATTGCGATAGTTGTTAAAAGCATCGACTTTTCCCTAGACATGACAGTGAGTAGTAACTCGACGGGTGTCTAAATAGAGGCAAGAACTGCTTACTCGGCCGGAGTACTTGAGTGTACTCAAGGCTTTTATTGTGTTCGGATTAATCATTTGCTGTTTTTGTGTTTTTAGTTTTTTGTTTTGTGTTATACTTGTCTGTCTATATCCGTATTTGTAATTGTCCACTGAATTTCGGCTATTGCTGTTCGGTACGTTTCCTTGTTATTTTTCTAATTGATATTTCAAGATATGAGAGGTTCAGAATTGAATACAAACACAGTTTCTTCATTATTACTTAACGTAAGCCGTCGTATATCTTGAGACTCATATCAATTAAAACACTAACATTAAAATGATTTTATCCTATAAAATTTGAAGAATCATAATGGTGGTAAAGAATGCACATTTATATAGCATAACAATCATCCTTTCAAATAGCGAAGCAATTATAAGTAGTTTCAGAGTAGTTGCGTCAACAGATCTACCAATATATTATTTAGTATTACTGAAATGGTCGAAGTCTCATAACTCCGACAAAATTTGATGAATCACAAAAGAGTGTAGAGTTTGCACGTATACACATCATAACAATTTTTCGGAGTTACGTCAACAAAAAGTGCTATGGACGGACGGACGTAGAGCAAAACAATGTCCCTGCGACGCTTCCGGAGGTTGAGCAGACATTTAGTCTCGATCATCCAGACGCTTTAATTACATTTGTGTGTATGGATTCATTCATTCATAAATAATCAAAAGCTTAACTGCGGAAACCACTCGTACCTCAAGGATAACAGATAAACAATGTTGTGTCTTGATTGGCTGCTGAATCGAAAGAATGCTGCCGATCGGCCACAAAAAAGCAGAGCTAATTAAGTTAACGATGAAAACCCTCATTATTACGGCGCGGTACCAATTATAATATGCCGACCGCCGTTCGGAGCCACTCGATAAAAGCCGAGCGATCACGAATCAGTTACGATGGAAAAAAAGGGAAAAAATATGCAAGGTAATGGGACATTTAGTCAATCAAAATGTCCCCCAACGCTTCCAGACGTTAAGCAAACATTCAGTCAATCGACTAACCGATATCAGACGAAGCTAAAACGGGTCTCGAAGGGAAGAGTGTATGAGGTAATTAGTATCAAAAAATAGGATAAGAACACAAATTTGTGTAAACATAAATTTAGAGAGATATTATCTGTAGTATACATGCACTTACCGTCACCCCAGACAATTTTGAAGCGTCGCTTTTATATCACAGCGTAACTTAAATGCCGCTTATTATCTGCATAGAATCCGCTGTTGTAAAAAGCAGTATTTAAGCGACATGCATAATTACCGCTTAATTTTAACCTACATAATTAGCAATGCTTTAACTCCACTTTTATCCAACTTAAACTATACTGATTTTCTAAGTAGAAAAAAAGCGAGACTACAGGTTATTGATTATTCCTGCTTAAATCCAACTGATAAATATTTGTCATTTTTAATTTTATTACAAACCTACTTTATCCCTGCTGATTTATCTTAGTAAATTAAACTGAACGTTTTTTTCCAACTGAAAAAACTTAAAGGTGCTACAGCAAATACTTTTTCCCTACTGATTTAACTCTGCTCTATAAAATATTAATTGAACTCCGCTTAAAAACAACTGAAAAAACTCAAAAAAAATATTTATATTATTTGTTGTCTGTTTTCCAATTATTTAGTGACTATCTAATAAAAAAATAATTAGTTATATTATTTTTATATCAGCCAAATTGCTTTTTAACTTCACATATTTACAATTTACTATTGAAGAGCAGAAATAATGCACAAATTTCTAAGTATGCAGTTTGTGTATTTTCTATAGAAAATGTTTGGAATTATTTATTACTACTTTAAATGAAGATTAAAGTTTTTAATCCAAATAGAGAACAAGGACACTGATATTACACATGACAAAATTTAGCATGACCATGGCCTAATAACACCAATATTCTCAAAACATAAATAAAAAGACATTAAATTTTCTTCTATGCTGTATGTTCTGCCAATTTATGGTACAATTGCAATGATGAATATTATAGCTTAAATATCAAATATTTTTATGCAATATCAATAAAAAACCAGAAATCATAAAAACACATTCACAATATAAAACAATTCTTGATACATTATACTACAAACTTATGTAGTAAACAGAAATCTGTTTACTAAGAAAAAGTATATAATCATAGGGGAGATAACTCTAAAGGGGAGCCAACTCTACAATCTTTTGTCCACATTCAAAAATACCACAATGGAAGCTTTACTTTCTAATAAATTTAATGTAACCATTTTTTTTAATTATTAACAAGCAATAAAAACAGTTAAGAACTATCTTCATATGAACAATAGAATAAATGGAACTTTTTACAACAGCATGTTTTAGTTTATGTAGAAGTGCTATATAACTAATATCACCATTTTCCTCTACAACTGTTAAAAAGCAACATTTATAAACCAATGCATAATCAACACAATGAATATGATGATTATGAAGAAAGAACTATAAAATATATGTAAAAAGATATAACTTTACTGATAAATTCTCCACAATATTTAATTTGTCAGTGGACAGTTTGGCTTCAACTACTAAAAATATTAAATGTCCAATTCTTTTTCCATTTTTTGGCAAACTGCTTTTCACAGAAAGAAGAAACAGTGTTTCTGCCTCTGATTTACAGTACATATATTTCTTCAGGGCACCCCGTTGTTGTTTGCTTCTGAATGTTGACAGCAAATAGAATATGGTGCTGAATGTTATTTGTTTCCTTCAAATCTTCATAGAAACTAAAATCAATCCAAAACCAGACTTGTCAAAATGTTCTTTGTAAAGTTTTTCCGTCAAAACATCTTGATGTTATTATTCTTATTTTTCATTCCTTCTTGTCTTTGATGTACATTTTTTCCTGTAAAAATACAAAAAATAATATTGCAGAAAAAACTGCAAAGAAAGAACATTCATAGCTAAAGTTTGCAAATTCCACACAAAAGTAGAATGTTGACATAGCAAAAACCTTTTATTTTATTATTGGGAAATTTCTGTTACATGAGGTTTACAAAATGCATGTACCAATGAGCTACAATGCTTACTCGCTTACTCAAGCCACACTAGTGACCGGAGCAGAATCATTAGAATTATGCGCAACCTTAACTGCAGAGTGTGTGTAATTAGGACATTATATTTTAACAATTTCTTTGAATCATGTCCATTTGAAGAAGTTGAACACACTTTTATTTAGTACACTTAACTGAATACCCTAAAAATTATCTCCCCTTTCATATGTTAACAGATTTTACACCCATATGTTTCCCCCTTTTTTCAATTGTGTGGCCATTCATTTTGTAGCCTGAATTCCCTTGACCTAATAATAATTTGTGTCATATTAAATTGAAATAGGCCCAGTATTGGCTATTTACCTTACTATTTTAATTACTATTGGTCTTCATACTGCATTTCAAAATTACTGACACCCCTTCCCATATTTGTTGCACAATCTACAATGGAGACAAACATGTATAATAAAAAACGACACTGTTCTCTACATTGATAGTGAATTCTGCTAAATTATGCCAACGATTTTAATGTTTCAGAGAAAACAAAATTATATAAGAAATTTTGAAAAAATGTCAAATTGCACGAAATGATTCTTGTGGCGACTAATATGAATGTGCATATTTCGGTACTTCTACGAATATGGTCTACGCAATGTGGACTATAGGTCACTAAGGTCAATAGCAAACATGTGTAAAAAGGTACTGCATCAACTTTTGATATTTATCACAGATGAAAAATATTTACATTGTGAACAAATACGTAGGAAAATGGTGAAACTTAAAATATATTTACCTCAAGTTGCAGGCGGCAACGCCATGTAAGTGCATTTCTCTTAGTGTCGAAATGGCGTGTGGTGACTATCTTTACTTCTTTTCGACTTTTGTACTACTTTGTCTTCGAGACACATTGAAACCATAATTGTACGGGCCTTTTCTTGCTTTACCTTTGAACATATTTTGACCGTCGTTTGCCATTTTTGTTTTACTCCGGGTACTACACTTTGGATTGTACGGAAGTTCAACTGGTTACAAAGAAAGTATTTTGAAGGTACCAGAGCAGGTATGTTTAATGTATTTATTTTTAATTTCTTTTTTTACATGATATTCTATGACAAATTGTTTGGACACATAATTGTTTTGTTTATCGGGTATTTTTTTGGGTATATTTTTCGGCTGATGAAAATCTGTGTAAACTTGTGACGTCGATTTTCCAAAGCCCGCGCATAATTTGAATTATTCAAAACATAGTCACATAGCTGGGCTAGTTTTTCGCTTTGGTTCAGTAAATTAAGTAAGTAGGATTGTTGTTTACAGTCGTCATATTTATACATAACAAAGAAAACTACATACTGATGAAAGCACATGACTTTTGTCATGATGATCTGGCATTATCGTTCATACGCACGTCACCGGTCATATAACTTTCAATGACCATAATCCATATCTATGCATTATAAATGAAAACACACAAAAAGCACGACAAACAAAAAAGGATCAAATACTATAGTGTTACTGAGCATTAAATCCAAGCATTATAGGCAGAAACATAATTAAGAACACATGCACAAAAACCATGGCATTTTTATTAAGGAAGTATAGGGTATAAATTAAAACACTATTATTTAGCAGCAATATATATAAGCATAGCAATAAGCATATTATCTTAGTGCGTGATGCTGGGAGTCATTAAGGTACAAATAAATCGGGACATATAAGTTATCAGATAACATGTACCGAAAGATATTTTTTATAGAGGGATTGTTTAGACATATGTTTGAGGGTATAGTTGTAAGTGCATGCATTTAATTCCTACATATTCAAAATCTCAGTATGAGATTTCGAATATTTGGGAATTTAACTGAGAAATCTAAATTACACTATATTCAATTTGTATTGTGCTGAGAATTATGTAGCTGATTGGTCATATATTGCATATATGTCTTCATTTATTTTGTAGACTAAGAATTCCGAAAGGCCACCCTAACTATTGCTGTGAAACAACCAATACAAGGAACAGCTACCAAACCTGCTCACCCATTCAGTCAAAACAACATAACCACGGTAACAGAAATTCTACTTGTGTCCATGTGCAATAATGTTAATAAAAGAATAGCTAGTCCATTCATGTTTTACAACCTGTAAATGACTGGCGTTATTGATAAAATATCGTAAATTTTCTAGAAATATTTAAACACAAAGATTACTTTAATTGTCAACACCGAGGTTGCCAGTTCAAGTCTCACTGCTGAAGGGTATGCTTGATTCCAATTTTAATTGACGAGGATGGCCAGTTTTCCTACCGAAGGTCGGGTTTTACCCTGTTAGTCTGGCTTCCTTCCCCAATATTTACAACATATAAATGTCTTTTTAATTGACATTGACTGTTCTATTTTTTTTTTTATTTTGTAAATGTTGGTTTATGTTCAGTGTTTGCTTGTGAGATGAAACAATTTATATACATTTTTATTTGTAGTTTGTAAGCTGCTTTGATCTGGAAACAATAATTAAGTTTTTAGAGAGTAAGCTTAAAGAAAGCACTTTAGATGACTGGTAAGTTCATGAAGTAATTATAATTATAGAACATCATTTTCATTGAACTTTATTTTTATTAAATGTAACTAATACTGAAATCAGGGGAAATTTTTTACTTTTATTCTTAAAGGAGCACACAAAATATCAAATAACAGTTGTTTACACATATTACATACTCATTTATTAGGTTTTAAACTTTAATGCTTCTAAGAAGGGGAAGCAACTCATATTAGGAGAAGATAACTCAAATAAGTTTTTAATAGACAAAACTATCAAACTAGTTTACAACTGCACGCTCATTGTGTTACAAATGTGTAAATTATATATATGTCTCTTTTATTATATTGTATAAATATCTTTAAATATTTAATACACGATTGTTTATTTTAGTATCAGGAGCAAAATTTTTTAGCTATCTTTGGAAATGTTACATAATTCTTGGAAATATTTGTACATTAAATGAAAATCATTGTGATTTCAGAGTTATGTGCTGCATATGATAGTTCATCAATCGAGAAATAAGGGAAGCAATGTGAGTGGAAAAGATGAGAAAAACTAAAACAGAAACTGAGAAGGTCAATTTAAACTTGTATTTATGTTGTAAATATTTTGTAAATAGTTATTTTCATAATTATATTATGTTATGTTTTAAAGGTTACATTATGCAACTATAAATATGAATGCTCAAATAAACTTATATGATTGTATTTTTTTTATCATTATTTAATCCTTTTAAACAGAATGAAGCAAGAGGTACACAAAAACAAGTACAAAAAAGACAGGTTTAGAAAATGGCCAAATTTCAGATTTAACTCGTGGAGCACAGTAATGCTGCTTTTAGCTCTAAAACAGCTTGACCTACACCCAATTTGCAATTTTTGATATCATGTATGCTTCAACTCCACATAGACAATTACAATTGTATTTACACATGAGACGCTAACACTTATATTAAAACAGACTTTTTAAATTTCCAGCTTAAAACAGGCTGACATCTCCAACTTAAAACATGCTGACATCTCCAACTTAAAACACGCTGACATCTCCAACTTAAAACACGCTGACATCTCCAACTTAAAACACGCTGACATCTCCAACTTAAAGTACGCTGAGATTATACACTTAAAACACGCTTGTATAACCACCTAAAATCCGCTTTTGTACATTTGCTATATTCCACTTGTTTACCGCTGACAACTAATTTGCATATTCCACTTCAAATCCGCTGATTTGTACCGCTTAATCCCAACTTCACCTAATTTACATAATTTAGACGCTTCAGCCCAACTTATTTCACACTTCTTTACCGCTTATTGTCCTTATCACTGAACCAAATATGCAAATTAGTTTTAAAAAGCGGTATTTCAGCAGTTCATTAGGTAAATATAAGTTGATTAAAAGTAACGCTGATATACTACTTTTATTCAACTTTAAATCAGCTATTATCAAGCTTTTTGATAAAAAATAATACCGCTGCAATCATACTTAGAGATTGCTTTTTCTCAACTTAAAATTGTCCTGGGACGTCACACTTGCTTACATAAAATTCTTAGATAGCGGAACTAATTTGTCTGAGTGATACTCGCTTTTTTGTACATAAAAAAAAACACAAAGTGAAAAGTAAGTCATGTTGATTGAAGTAATTTACTATAACCAAAGGTGTCACTGAATGCAATAATAAATGCACGCGATAATTTCTTTTCTTTTTCCATTGCAAGGAGTAATTTGTTTCAATATAACAGAATCGTATTAATGGATTATTGTTTATACTTGTGACAAATTTGCTGAGATTTTCCGAAGTGGAATTATCAGTATCCTAGATAACACAAAGTTACATCATAGATTGAACACCAACTCACAAGCCGAAAGACAAAAAAAAAAACAACAGACAATACTCAACGCAATTAACTTTCAATAGCTTACAAAGGAATTACGTCGCGGAAGCAGAGAGAAGACTGATAGAAAATTCATTGCCACTGTCGCTTAACGAAATTTCTGATTAACTTGCTATAAATAAGTCATATTCATTGTAGATAATACCGATTCAAAAATGGATAAATGTGAATAAAAACTGCAGTAATTCATGGCATGATAACATACAAATGTTTGCTCATTTCGGCCAATATTATGTTTTATGACGACATATATGAGCGGCATAATTAAAAAACCAAGAAACTTAAAGTGTCTGACAACTATGACGCATCTCGTCTTCAAGTAGTACGCCGACATACAATTTATACTTTATTTCTGCAACTTTTTCAAAATAAAATTGATCACATTTTGCAAAATATTTCTCAAATTGCCAAATGATTGCTTCAGAAAATACTATACTCTAGTGGCCAAAAAAAGTTTCATCTTCGTTATAAATGCGCGTGTGCGGCTTTTTCACAAAAATTTAGTGTGATATTTTAAATATCTTAAAAGTAACCGCTTGGGATCTAGTGTCATAAACGTTACTGTGAGTGTTACAGTGCTCGACCCACAGAGCTGCCATGAGCGTCCCCGATTGGCGGATAGGGGTGCCCTTATGTTGGTGTTGTGAGGTCATAAAACAGTAGCCTGACCGCGGACCACAATGGGCAACGTTTTTGGACAGTTCAACGCTCCTTGCACGCTATATACAGAACCATTTTTGTAGATGTCGATAAGAGTAGCCTCGTTTTAGCGGCTACAAAAGGCTGGATGTTTCGTCCCTACCCAAACCCCATATTTTTCAATTAATAAATTTTCACCATTTCGACGGGATAGGCAAAACAAAGTAGGTGCCGGTGTCATATTGTTTATAAATAGACCCAATCTTTAAGTAGGAAGTCTAGAATCTTTTAAGTAGGAAGTCTAGAATCTATATGGTTAGAAATAAAGCTGAACAGCAACAAAAAAAAAAATATTGCATTCTAAATTTTGCCCTTTGTTCCATTTTTCCCGAATGGATTTATTAACTTGTTCTCGTCCAGAATATAGCTGAAATACTGCTCGTTGGGCGTAAAATTTAAATAATTAAGTTTCTATCTCTATTAACTCCCTTTAACTACACAGCACTTTTCTGGATTCCGTTATGTTTATTTATTGTTCTTGGTATTTCCTACAGCTACCAATCAGATCTGGCACAATATTTTGTCTGAACAAGTTTATAATAAAACTAACATTAAAATGACGACCAGTGGTCATACATTGTTTTACCACCACTGGAGGCTAGAACATTTTGTAAAGACTACAATGCGCCTAAACATGAACTACAACTATTAAACCGAGTCTGTAACAAAAAACATAGCACTCTCACAAGACATGAACCACAGTGTCCGATGCTAGGCTTTGTTAATTTTAACATTAAACCCTTCTATTGAAAGGGATGCCTCGGCCTGTCGCCACTAAGGTTGCGGGTTCTGTTGTATCAAAATACTCAATCAGTTTTTTATAGCAGTGAATGTCCGTAAAGTGCATGTAACCAGAAACCCTGGCCTTTATAGATCGTTTTAAACAGTTTGGGGATCTCTTTAAAAAAATCCCATATTTGGACCATGTCGTCATGGTCATTGTGGTATAATTTATGTTTTCTCTATTTTTAATTATTTTTACATAACATTTTTCAAAACGTTTGCTGTGTGATGTTCTACTTCTATTAACATTGCCAGTTTTTCTGTTAAAGGGGGATTTTTCCAAGTTCTCTGGTTCCATTTCGTGAAGAGGCCACTTGTGTCGGTAGTGATCTAAATCTCAAGCGCACTTTTAGGATAAATGAAAATCTTAGAGTTGTTCGTTGACAAGGCTTATCTATTAAGGCCTGAACCAAGTCCTTTGAGATTTTAATATGCCCGTCGAAGACAAATCGAATTATGGGAACACCCATGGCGGGCGGGCAGACGGGCAGCGTCCACAGCGACGTCAGCTCTCTCAAACTCAAACAGTTGCCCCGATCCTTCAGAAACGTCGAGAAAATGTTTATGGGCATAATATCTCAACCAAAATTGACAACCAACCGAACACCAGAAGTTGGCCCAAGTACTCATGATATAGGATAATGACCTACTACAGTCCCCTCTCAATTTACAGTAATCCCATCGCGATTGAAAGAGGTGTCAAGTCTTAGCATGGGAATAAATGTCAACATAAAAGTCATTTTTCACGTAATTCAGACCCGGATATCTCGAACATCGGAAGTTGGCCCAAGTATTCATGATATAGGGTAATGACCTACTAATGTCCTCTCTCAATTTACAGTAGACCCATGGCGATTAAAAGGGGTGTAAAGTCCTAGCATGGGACTAAATGTTAACATACGAGTTATTTTTTATATTATTCAGACGCCGATATCTTGAACATCGGAAGTTGGCCCAAGTATTGATGATATAGGTTAATGACCTACCAAAGTCCTCTCTCAATTTACAGTAGACCCATGGCGATTGAAAGGGGTGTAAAGTCCTAGCACGGGACTAAATGTTAACATACGAGTTATTTTTCACGTTATTCAGACCCCGATATCTTGAACATCGGAAGTTGGCCCAAGTATTCATGAGATAGGTTAATGACCTACTAAAGTCCTTTCTCAATTTAAAGTAGACCCATGGCGATTGAAAGGGGTGTCAAGTCTTAGCAATGGAATAAATGTCAACATACAAGTTATGTTTCACGTAATTCAGACCCCGATATCTCGAACACCGGAAGTTGGCCCAAGTATTCATGATATAGGTTAATGACCTACCAAAGTCCTCTCTCAATTTACGGTAGACCCATGGTGATTGAAAGGGGTGTAAAGTCCAAGCACGGGAATAAATGCTAATATACGAGTCATTTTTCACGTAATTTAGACCCCGATATCTCGAGCATCGGAAGTTGGCCCAAGTATTCATGAGATAGGTTAATGACCTACTACAGTCCCCTCTTAATTTACAGTCGACCCATTGCGATTGAAAGGGGTGTGAAGTCTTAGCACGGGAATAAATGTCAACATACAAGTCATGTTTCACGTAATTCAGACCCTGATATCGGGAACACCGGAAGTTGGCCCAGATATTCATGATATAGGTTAATGACCTACTGAACTCTCCTCTTATTTTACCCAACGTCCATGACCATTGACTGGGTTGCGACGTCCCAGCAGGATAAGAGATATTACTTTATCGGTCATTTCACTTAATTCAGATTCGAATAACTCGAAAACCAAAAGTTGGCCCAAGAATTCACGATATAGATTATGGACCTTCCTCACTCTCCTCTTAATTGACTCTTAGGCTATGGCGATTGGAAAGGGTGTAAAGTGCTAGCTTTGGAATAAATGTCATCACTTATTCAGACCCAGAATACTCGAACACCGGAAGTTTGCCCAAGTATTCAAGATATAGGGACGCGATTTTTTTCATATCGGTCTTTTTTTTATAATAAAGTCGGTCCCTGATAACTCAAAAGCCTAATTGTGGCCCAGCGATAAACCAGATGGGTTAAAGACCACTGTTCAATCTTAAAATAAGTAGTATTTTCTAATATCCTTAAATGTTGAATTGTAAAATTATCCTATAAAAACGTACTGTAACAGAAGTAAATTGAATTAACGACGTTTTCTTCTTTCTTGTACACTCCTCTTTATGATAGATAGCGGAATTATTAGATGTATGAAGCTAATTAATTAAGTTCGTATGATTTTCGTTGTGTAAACTAAACGCCAAAAAAAGGTAAAAGAAAATACGGAATAGTGTGAAAGAAATATACCAGCCATTTTGAATGTAAAAGCGTGCAATGAGGCAAACAATAACCTAATCCTTGTTGACAAAGCTTATCTATTAAGGTCTGAACCAAGTCCTTTGAGATTTTAATATGCCCGTCGAAGACGAATCGAATTATGGGAACACCCATGGCGGGCGGGCAGACGGGCAGCGTCCACAGCGACGTCAGCTCTCTCAAACTCAAACAGTTGCCCCGATCCTTCAGAAACGTCGAGAAAATGTTTATGGGCATAATATCTCAACCAAAATTGACAACCAACCGAACACCAGAAGTTGGCCCAAGTACTCATGATATAGGATAATGACCTACTACAGTCCCCTCTCAATTTACAGTAGACCCATCGCGATTGAAAGAGGTGTCAAGTCTTAGCATGGGAATAAATGTCAACATAAAAGTCATTTTTCACGTAATTCAGACCCGGATATCTCGAACATCGGAAGTTGGCCCAAGTATTCATGGGATAGGTTAATGACCTACTAAAGTCCTCTCTCAATTTACAGTAGACCCATGGCGATTGATAGGGTTGTAAAGTCCTAAAACGGGAATAAATGTCAACATACTAGTCATTTTTTCACGCAACTTAGACCCCGATATATCGAACACTGGAAGTTGGCCCAAGTATTCATGATATAGGGTAATGACCTACTAATGTCCTCTCTCAATTTACAGTAGACCCATGGCGATTAAAAGGGGTGTAAAGTCCTAGCATGGGACTAAATGTTAACATACGAGTTATTTTTCATGTTATTCAGACGCCGATATCTTGAACATCGGAAGTTGGCCCAAGTATTCATGATATAGGTTAATGACCTACCAAAGTCCTCTCTCAATTTACAGTAGACCCATGGCGATTGAAAGGGGTGTAAAGTCCTAGCACGGGACTAAATGTTAACATACGAGTTATTTTTCACGTTATTCAGACCCCGATATCTTGAACATCGGAAGTTGGCCCAAGTATTCATGAAATAGGTTAATGACCTACTAAAGTCCTTTCTCAATTTAAAGTAGACCCATGGCGATTGAAAGGGGTGTCAAGTCTTAGCATTGGAATAAATGTCAACATACAAGTTATGTTTCACGTAATTCAGACCCCGATATCTCGAACACTGGAAGTTGGCCCAAGTATTCATGATATAGGTTAATGACCTACCAAAGTCCTCTCTCAATTTACGGTAGACCCATGGTGATTGAAAGGGGTGTAAAGTCCAAGCACGGGAATAAATGCTAATATACGAGTAATTTTTCACGTAATTTAGACCCCGATATCTCGAGCATCGGAAGTTGGCCCAAGTATTCATGAGATAGGTTAATGACCTACTACAGTCCCCTCTTAATTTACAGTCGACCCATTGCGATTGAAAGGGGTGTGAAGTCTTAGCACGGGAATAAATGTCAACATACAAGTCATGTTTCACGTAATTCAGACCCTGATATCGGGAACACCGGAAGTTGGCCCAGATATTCATGATATAGGTTAATGACCTATTGAACTCTCCTCTTATTTTACCCAACGTCCATGACCATTGACTGGGTTGCGACGTCCCAGCAGGATAAGAGATATTACTTTATCGGTCATTTTCACTTAATGCAGATTCGGATAACTCGAAAACCAAAAGTTGGCCCAAGAATTCACGATATAGATTATGGACCTTCCTCACTCTCCTCTTAATTGACTCTTAGGCTATGGCGATTGGAAAGGGTGTAAAGTGCTAGCTTTGGAATAAATGTCATCACTTATTCAGACCCAGAATACTCGAACACCGGAAGTTTGCCCAAGTATTCAAGATATAGGGACGCGATTTTTT
Source organism: Limnoperna fortunei (assembly GCA_944474755.1). Taxonomy (NCBI): domain Eukaryota; kingdom Metazoa; phylum Mollusca; class Bivalvia; order Mytilida; family Modiolidae; genus Limnoperna; species Limnoperna fortunei. Next base: position 73,206,149 of record OX104118.1, read on the forward strand.
TCATATCGGTCTTTTTTTTTTTTAATAAAGTCGGTCCCTGATAACTCAAAAGCCAAATTGTGGCCCAGCGATAAACCAGATGGGTTAAAGACCACTGTTCAATCTTAAAATAAGTAGTATTTTCTAATATCCTTAAATGTTGAATTGTAAAATTATCCTATAAAAACGTACTGTAACAGAAGTAAAGGGAATTAACGACGTTTTCTTCTTTCTTGTACACTCCTCTTTATAATAGATAGCGGAATTATTACATGTATGAAGCTAATTAATTAAGTTCGTATGATTTTCGTTGTGTAAACTATACGCGAAAAAAAGGTAAAAGAAAATACGGAATAGTGTGAAAGAAATATACCAGCCATTTTGAATGTAAAAGCGTGCAATGAGGCAAACAATAACCTAATCCTTGACTTCAGAAAAAAATAAATAAATTTTATTAATTTTTATGTTGCAGAGCTGCATATTTCATTTTTAATTGTGACAATTGGCACTACTATTCTAAAAATGTAACTGAATAGGAAAAGAAAGTCACCGTCAAGTCCCGTTTGAGAGTCAGGTGTCAAAAGAGTGATAACTCAAGTTAAAATTTAATTACTTATTATACATTAGTCGAACTCGCCCGAACGAATATTATCGCGAGCTGAATTATTGACGGATAGCGTTATTGATGGCTAGTGGTATTGACGGCTCGTATTGCCGGCTAGCTTCACTCAAGGCCAACCAAATCACTTCAGTCAGCTCAGAGTTAAGGCCCTTTATTTATATAACAATGCTAATTCCGACGCCTTATCCGCTCTCTTACGAAATCAGTTGTTTTTTTATCTTCATGAAACTTAGGGAAAATGGTAATGGATATAATATCTAGGTCAAGATTAATAACCAACAAAATTGCTTCCGACAATTCAGAGTTATGGCCCTTTTTTATACAAAAAATGTGCCTAATTTTTGACGGGCGTATTTTGTGGCACTTTGGCACTTATTCAATAATAGACATTTCAGAAATTCACTCTTATACAATTGTAACCATTGGAATGCCGATAGTCGTTCAAACCTGGCGTATATGTTGCTAATTAAAACATTATATCCTTTACAGATTTCCGTAAATTTATTAAATGAAAAAGTATGATCTGTCACGACAAATTTGAAACTAAAATTATTTCCTTCATGAAAATGAAATAAATATTAGGTGACAATGATATGCATTCTTAACAAGTGTAAAGTAAGGGGTAAAATGAATCTGTTTAGTTAAAAATGGAAGGACATCGTTAGTCAATGACAAAATATCTGAAGGGCTCCATTGTTGCACAAATACACTAAATATTATGTAAGATGAATATTTACAGGGAAATAATCAATAATCCATTATTAGATTTTAATACGGAAACCAACAAAAAAATGTTGACGTGTATTTACAGAAGCCAACTACAAATATGTCCCTCCCCCCCCCCCCCCCCCCCGAAAAAAAATCACATGAACATTTAAAGAGTCAATAAAATATTAAGATAATATTTAAAGTAAAAATCAAGAGTTAACGTATGATTTCGTCCTTTTATTCAACTTTGATTTATTTCCCATAATCGATACCATACTTTTCCCAAGATCATAAATAACATATTATTTATATCAATATAATGAAATTGTGTTCAGAGAACTTGATAAAACACAACAAAAGTTTCTTGGATGAACCTGAAATATTATTAAACTAAAATTTGGTTTTTAATCACAAAAATACATGTAGGGCACCTGTAGTTACAGTGTAGACCACAAGTTTCCATACGTGATTGATAAGAAACAATTACGGCATAGGTGATATTTGCATTTGAATGGTCGTAAAACTTTATCATAAACTGTGCAAACAAACTTCTTCTCTTCGTTTAAAATATAGTTTTCCTTGTCTGGGCGTGATATGAAAAATACGTTACTTTTAAAAGTGGATATGGATTTTTTAATCGTTTTTCTGTATATTTTGGTAAGATACAAAGATAAAATATTTTTATATCATGGACATTTTGTTGTAAAACGTTGGACCAAAAACTATTATTTAAACAACATTGTATTCATTTTACTATGCTGTTGTTTTTGTATGTGTACATCTCATTTCGTGTATATTTTATTTTGATTGACGATAGTTAAAAATGTGTCCACGTGATGTGTGTCTTGTCAAACTTGGGGATTAATTTTAATCTCCACACACTGTATAACGATAAAGCATCAGAGATTCTAATAATTGTGATTGTTATACTGTAGAAATGATTTTAAGACTAATTGTTATTGTTTTGAATTGATCGACAAATATCAAATATATATAACAAGGTTATATTCGACCTTATGCTATTATTTATGTTGTTATCCAGGTAAATGTGAAATTTATTGTCGCTTGGCTATATTACTTATGTACAGGAATATGACTGTTCTTTATTACATCCTGGTATGATAGTTAAAAGCGCACGCACGTTTCCAAGTCGATTTTAAATGCTTCCTGTTGTTAATGTTTTGTTTAAATGGGGTTAAAGGCCACTTTTTGCAATTTTGCGGCTATAAATGGTAGAGAACTTCAGAAAACCTTTTTTAAACCCCCCGACCTTCGCCATGAAATCTAACAAGGTTAGATTCGAACACACCTTTCTACTCTCAACTTCCTTGGTTACACACCGGTCTAACTACCCAAACCACTCTGATGCCGTGGCCTCTCGAGCTGTTAAAAAAGGTTAGAATCTGAGGGACAAGTTTGATGGTTTTACAAAACTAAACATTGACATTTCTATTCACAAATCTCACTTGTCAGTAGCAACAATAAACAATAGTGTTAACGTATGTTATGAAATGCTGAATTCTTTATCAATTGTAATAGTAGACAAAAACTATATAAAATTAATTAATAAGAGAACTGTAAAGTACTTTTCGTGTCTTGTTTGCATTTTTAACGAATTCAGGTTAGACAAAAGATCACAGAATTCTTCTTCCGCAGAAACATTTGCATACTAGTATTATACTTTCACTGCAAATATGCATAATCAAACATGCTATTCCAGTTTGCATTATATAAATAAATGTTCCAACAAAGAGGAGAATGTTCATTTTGTGTTGTGCACATTGTTAATATGTAAAGTTAAGTAGTGTACTGCATTACTGTGTATTATCATTTCGGTATATAAAGAGAATACAAACATTACCATAAAATAAATCATTAAATAACAACAAATCCCCCAAAATGAACGAAAACTAATAACAGAGAGGACAACTTCGATAGAATACACTACTGGTTAGGTAGTTAGACCGGTTAAACAGAGTACAGAATATAATGAATGATGTAAAGTTATATTTATGTATAGGCCATAGGTACAGGATCAGCTGTGATGTCTACCGTCAGCAGTGAGAGGTCTACCGAAGTCAGCAGTGAGACGTCTACTGTAGTCAGCAATGAGACGACTACCGAAGCCACAACTGGGACGTCAATGGTATTTACTACGCCGCATACAGATATTACTACGACAGTCGAAATATCTACTCGCAAACCATGTATGTATTTAAAATCCAATGTTTCAATTCTTTTTAAGGGCAGTACGTAGGACTTTACTTTAACTTTTTGCTATATAGATGATGTCTTGTCACTGAAAACTATCGTAGAGAGCTTACTATTAAGGATACTTCTGATTCAAGCAAGTCGGTCTCTTACCTTGACATTCTTAGAATCGACTTAAATGATAAAAAATAAACTTGACGACTAGCGTGGTGACTGACATCAACTTCCCAATAGTCCACTTCTCGTTCATTGAAAGCAAATCAACATGCATTAGGAAAGGAAAAACATCAAACTCCAACACTTATATTCTCTTTTAAAGCTAATAGTTACTAATAGTTGACGGTTGCATAATGTTTCCCTGTTATGGGACATAATTTTAAACTGAAACAAGTTGCGAATATGTAGAAGGGCATTTTAGATAATCTTTACAGGGTCACTTTGTCTAAGGTTCCAATTTGTGTTTTAATATGACTGTTCTATAAACTAAAACATATAAAACTTAAAAAGGGAAAAATACTTACGTTAAAGACGTTCTCAGAGACATGCATGTGGGTATCCTATTCAATTGTAAGTGGGATGGATAAATGGGTTGTAATTATGATAACCACTAGAAAAATATGACGAGTTGGGTATAACTGAACATAGTGCTTTTTGTAAAGAAAACATGTGCAATTAGATTTATCATTTTAACATTCAAAAAAGACATTTTTAGTTTTTAAGTATTGACACTCTTCAGAAACGTCCCACCCTTTTCTCTCCATTATGACCTGACAATCCTATCTCCAAATCCGCCATTATTTAGAGCACTTTGAGATAGAACGGAAATCAAAAAGCGAATTTTCTGTTCACCAAAATTTTTGGAAGGTCGTTAAGCAAGTTAAAACATAGTATGATTTCTGCACGGGTTGCACGAAGTGCAAACCCAGGTTATAGTATAGTTAAGTCTTGGTCTTGGGGGCAGGATGGGAGTTCGGGCGGAGAAAATATGGTTTCTGTTAGGTGTAACCAACTCCTCCCACAGTTTTTAAACCATACATAAAACTTAAAAAAAACTAGTGCACGCATTAAAATGGTGCACCTGCTATTATGGAATTTTTGAAGATTTTATTTTATTCTTTAATTATTACATGTACCAATTTAAACAGAAAGAAAACTAAATAACATTAAAAATACTACCTTAGGAGATTTAACTAACATCCGATTGTTTTTTGTAAATAACCATTTACATAACAATTGTAAACATTATCTGAGTTACTTCAGCACATAAAAAAATTGTGATATTGTTGAACAAATCTAGACTCAATCTGTATTTGTTATACACTATTATAAACTATAATAAAGGCTGATAAATTGCATTTCTATATCATAACCAGCCTATTTCAATACAATATTGCACCAATGATTTGAGATCCAAGACGACCACCACAAGTTGTAAAATTTTGATTCCGAACTACCTCAGCTTTATTTCAATTTGCAAAATGAACGTAAAGAAGGCTCATTTATTAAACCTGTTTCGATAAGGGGAGGGGGAAATGCGTATTACATGATTTTGTTTGTTTGTTTGAATGGTGTTTAACGCCACTTTTATACCGACCTTTCGTAGGAAAACTGGCAATCCTTGTCAAAAAAGATTGGAGTCGAGCGCAACCTCCGTGTTGACAGCTATATATTTAATGTCCTGTCAATAGACGATTAAGGGTTTGGTGATTTTCTCATTTGAATCATTTGGATTTTAAATATTGTTTTGGTTTAAACGCCACTGATGAGTCTTGATAAGGCGAAACGCGCATCTGGCCTAGTTAATTCTATTTGCATTACATATCTTTGATGAAATCTTATTTGCATCGCTTTTATCCCAAAAGAACTTGAGAGTAAAGACAGAAAAAATTGGAAATGAGACGTTGAGGTAGAGTAAAATAATATCGTTTATTTAGACTAGATCATAATTGTCTTTATTATTACCACGAATCACACCGCTACCGTATCCTACTACTATTGTATACGTATTATTATATCGATAGAGAATGAAATATCGAATTTTCCGAATGACAGAAATCACGATAAATCACATGTGAAAATTATCGTTTATTTTCACTCTCGGGTTTTTTCCCGCCAAAGTTGCAGTTGGTTTTGTACTATACAGATATTCCTCCGAATTTAGGATTAAGCATTAAAATTTTACGAAAAAACTATTTTGATCTATATAATAAATAGGATAATCAATTGGGCATCGTGAATATCCAAATATGATCACTCGTGCCGCATAAAGCATCATATTAAACTCGTGCGCAGAACAAGTTCCGCGCACTCGTTTAATCAGATGCGTTATGCGGCACTCGTGATCATATTTTGGATATTCACTCCGCCCAATTAATTATCCTATAATTATTCAAACTTATTCTATTCCATTCCTATCTGTTTGAACCCTATTGTGTTCTGCTTTGTTCTGTTTGTGGGTGTATGTTTTGTTTTTAAAATTCTCCATGTGGGTGTTTTTCCGTGTATTATTCCTGTTTATTCTACACTGTTTTGAATTAGATTTTTAACACTGTCAAATTTTTGCTTTCCCTCAGCGGGATTCGAACTCACACCGTTGAGACACTGTGGCACCAATTCGCCTGCACTATGTCCAGCGGTCTAGACCCCTCGGCCAAATCCGCTATATAAAAATATAGCTTCATTAACCGGGGTGAATCTTAGACATAGACATAGTACATGTGTACTAGCGTGTGACGATGGAATTTTCGTAACCAATATGTATTAATCTGACAGTAATCTAATTCAGCATTTTTGTATATATTATATAGGATGACAAAGTTACTTGTCATGCAGTCACAGTAAGTAAATTATATACAAACGTCTAAGTATTGTGACAACCATATAATATATCTATCCAGCGGATTTCTGGAACATCAGAAATACAGGGTTAATATCAAATATTTATAAATACGTCTACAAATTAAGCCCAACACTGTTTTGAATTAGATTTTTAACACTGTCAAATTTTTGCTTTCCCTCAGCGGGATTCGAACTCACACCGTTGAGACACTGTGGCACCAATTCGCCTGCACTATGTCCAGCGGTCTAGACCCCTCGGCCAAATCCGCTATATAAAAATATAGCTTCATTAACCGGGGTGAATCTTAGACATAGACATAGTACATGTGTACTAGCGTGTGACGATGGAATTTTCGTAACCAATACGTATTAATCTGACAGTAATCTAATTCAGCATTTTTGTATATATTATATAGGATGACAAAGTTACTTGTCATGCAGTCACAGTAAGTAAATTATATACAAACGTCTAAGTATTGTGACAACCATATAATATATCTATCCAGCGGATTTCTGGAACATCAGAAATACAGAGTTAATATCAAATATTTATATATACGTCTACAAATTAAGCCCAACACTGTTTTGAATTAGATTTTTAACACTGTCAAATTTTTGCTTTCCCTCAGCGGGATTCGAACTCACACCGTTGAGACACTGTGGCACCAATTCGCCTGCACTATGTCCAGCGGTCTAGACCCCTCGGCCAAATCCGCTATATAAAAATATAGCTTCATTAACCGGGGTGAATCTTAGACATAGACATAGTACATGTGTACTAGCGTGTGACGATGGAATTTTCGTAACCAATACGTATTAATCTGACAGTAATCTAATTCAGCATTTTTGTATATATTATATAGGATGACAAAGTTACTTGTCATGCAGTCACAGTAAGTAAATTATATACAAACGTCTAAGTATTGTGACAACCATATAATATATCTATCCAGCGGATTTCTGAAACATCAGAAATACAGGGTTAATATCAAATATTTATATATATATATATATAAATATTTATATTTGGCATCTTTGTGTTTAGACTTAAGCCTTCGAATTTTTCGTCTTTGCTATGGAGAACTATCAATATGCTCTACCCTATCTACATGTGTATAAAATACAAATGTAGAAAGAATAAATAAATAAATAAATAAATAAACTTGTGGCATATCGCAATTGTGTTAAACAATCTTTAAATATTTGAACGTTATTTCGTTTTATGACTATAAGAGGCTGTAGAACATCATTGTCACATTAATTGTAAAATTAATATTAACTTCTTTCATCATTAACTCTTAAATTTCATAAAAGTAAAAAATAATGAAAGACATACATATACTATCATATCAGTTTATTAATGGTTTAGATACAAAGTTTTCGCTTAAAGAGTTCGGTATAGGGAACAATTATGAAAATGAAAGTTTTAACGAGGGAGTTACACCAATTCTAACAAATAATCCCAATTTTGAGCACTTTTTGACCAGTTATTTCCCAATAGACACAAATTTAACACAGAGACCCTTATTTTTCATTCCATCAATAAAATGTATACCAGTTGCTTGACATTAAAACAAATAGTACAAAAAATTTCATAGGACATAATTTTGTAAATCAATTATGCCCGTGCTTTTATTATTATAAAATTTGAAATTTCAGTGCTCGACCACACGGAAATAACCACTGAAATCGCTATTTTTCTTAACTTAAATTATGACTATTTGTATAAAACACTAAGTATAGAGCACGTTTTAAAAATATGCATCGACAAATTATTTTCGTAAGGGTCCTGTACCCCCTTAATCATACTTGTATCGTATCCAATAGTCTGTCGTTAGTAGAGGTCTAACTTAAGGTATAACTTACATGTGACAGCAAGTGCACTTAGAATTTCATCTGTTCATTGATTTATGTTTAAATACTGGTGTCGTCACGATACGATATAATTCTTTATGACATAATTGACCCTTTGGAAGAGTTGGTTATCTTATTTTATGTGTAAATCTGATCACTGATACCATAGCTCCTGGTTAACTTCCTTGTCCGAATTTCTCTGCAGTGTACTTACCTGCACAAAGTACATGTGTTGGTATTTGTTTGCACTACAGCGCAAAATATAATGTTTTTTTCTGACATATTTATTAGCAAAATCCAAATCCATAAGCGTTCAAAACTTAGCAAATTTGTGAATTTTCAAACGACGAAAATACCTTCTTACGCCATAGGAATTACATGCGGAATCCAGTTTCAGGGCTCTTTTCCGTGTCAACAAGGTTTAGCTACCTGTTATTGACTTTTTATGACAAGCTCTATGCAGTAAACGTTTATCAAACATTTCCATGGGGAAAAATGTTAATAATTCTTAATTATACAATTTATGCTACGTTTTGACATAGCTCCGAGCGTCACATATGTTGTTGTCAAAACATTTATGCAGCATATATTAAGTACGTCTGAAAAAAATGTGTTACCAGGTTAGTTTTACACGTATTTGCGGATTATATATAAATAAGTAATTATCGTATATTTGTGCAGGCCTGAAAATTACGGCATGTTTTATTTAATATTTCAGTACCAGGGCAACCGTCCAATGTGACTGTCGTCAGTGTCACAAATTCAACTATTGAACTTTCCTGGCTTCCTCCGGAGCAGGGGCCAGAAATTGTCATTAACTACTTAATACAGTTTATATTGATTGAAGGGAATTCGGACACTTGCAATAATTCATCAAATGTTACACATAATAATATAACAGATCACAATGATACACGGATAGTTCTACAAAGTCTTCACCCATGGTCACTGTATCAAATAAATATATCTGCAAATTCATTGAATGGAACAGGTGAACCATATGTTATTTTGGAAAGGACAAATGAATCAGGTACGCTTAAAACGAGTGATCTTATGTTTTTTTAAATACATATACACATATTATTGTTTCAACTTTAACAATATAAGTCAATTGTTATTAAACACTGGAATAACAAATTACTGAAATGTTGACATACAAGTACAACGTAGGTTTACACTTTTTGTAAAAGTTAGTCAAGAAAAAAATTACTCGTTCTTAAGTTAAAATATTTCTATTAAGGAATGACTCTCATTTGACATTTTCATTGGGTTGGAAAATATGTTTTGAATGCTCATACATGTAACAGTCGCGGATAGTACTAGGTGTGAACACCAAAATTTATTTTACAACCCCAAAAAATTGGAGTCATTACTTATAAATAAATATTAGACGAGTACAAGAAAACTTTAAATAAAAATGAAAATTTTAACAAAAGGTTAAAATTAATGGCGAATTAATACGAGTTACGGCCAAAGTTCGCGTGTCCCATGATAATGTTTTATTGTAATATATAAAAAAAGTTTTTATCGAATCAAAAACACAATTCCATTAATATTTATTTATAGAAGTAAACCTTTCGTCTTTTCAGTACCAACATGTCCCGAAAGAATCGAAGCTGTCAATGTGGCGTCCACCAGTTTAACACTTACCTGGACACAACCGTGCCCAACCAATGGTATTATAATAGGATATGTTATTCGTTATATGGCTAATAAAACAGAGTCTGACCCTACTTGTACAACTGAAGAGTATAACAAAACCATCACTACAGTCGGAAATTCTACATTTTCAAAAGAGATCACAAAGTTACTGCAATGGACAAAATATACTTTTTGTGTATATGCTGAAACATCAGCTGGAGAGGGTAATGAACACTGTATTCAACAGCTCACTTCCGAAGGTGGTACGTATATATTTTATTATCAACGTCAAAAATAAAACCAAAGATTCCCTTACCGGTTTGTCTCTTAGTTGGCCTTAGTTCTAAATGAATGCCCAACGAATTTAGGATGGAAATAGATGTTTACATGGTGTTTAACGCCATACACTTTGAGAAATTTGAATCAAAACTATACTCTCTTTAAGTAATTATACAAGAACAATTTAAAATGTTACCTGACGACTATTAAAAACGGAGCAACATTTTATAAACAGATACGTTTTGTTTTCGGTATCAGTACATCTGTTTAAAATTTGTTAAATAAGTATTTTATATATACGAGTTCACATATTTAAACCCTCGAGTGCGTTTCGCACAAGTGGTTTAAAATGTTGACGAATAAGGCGTGGTATATATGTTTTGTAACACATTCAATCAATAGAATTTGAAACGAACGTGACATTATTGTTGGCATACGATCACGTGTTAGACGGACCGCCTAGACAATTTATGCAGTTGTCAATTAGTAGTTTGAATGACAGCAAGAGCCTGGGCTTACACTATGCAATAACTTAAAAGTTGGTTGATCTCGCGAGAATATCGAGGTGTTTAAATCATTCTTGGCTGAACAGCTGAAGAGTCAACATCTCATCTGGACCAGTGGCTTGATTTGTCGTGGAGCTGAGACCCTGTCTGCTTTGGTAACTATTTTTCATTTTATTTGATGTTGCAATAGGAAGCTGAGGGCTATAATTGCAGGATTTGGTAGCTTGGCGTGTTATTTTGAACACGAAGCTCTGGAATAATCATATAATGTGCGTGGACGGAGAATTATATTTGGAACGCACCTGGTGTTTTTCGGGCTAATGTTTTGAGGGATTTACACAGCATGTTGTATTTTATTATGGCAATTGTTGGGTTGAATGAGTGCTATTATTAGTATTGGTGTTAAAAGTTTTGATATTGCGCAGAGAACAGTTGGTCGTGGTAGCCATTTTTTCTCGTGCAAAGTGAGTGGAAACGTCATTGTGATCTGAATTATTTTGGAACTGTACTTTGTATGTTGTGTGTTTTATTTAAATGAATTTTTCGAGAATAGTGAATATTACTTGGATAATATTTTAAGATGAAGATGTGATAATTTGTTTATGAACTGTGGCTGACCGACATATATTTTGTATTTTAGGACCTATGGCTATGGAAGTACTTAAATTGAGGCATTCTCTTATCGGGAAGTCGCTTATACCAGTTATTTTGCGTGTTAAGGGGTTCGAGGACGAGTTGCCAGTTGAACGCATGGCTAGGCTGAAAAAAAGACCATTGTCTTCTGCAATATTCCATGGAGGAGTTGGGCACACAGTTTGTTGGTTTGACTGGGGAAGCACTAGACGACATTTTGATGGTAATTAAGATAATTGGATTCATTATTTTATTTCTTTGGTAGATCTACATTAAATTTTTTAGTTTCTAACCTTTTGACTGCTCGAAGGCTTTATACTTGGACACTTAATTTGTTTTATGAGTTTTAATTTACCCTCACCTACATGTAGAACAGAATTATGTCAATACTATTAATTATGTTGTGCTTATAATTTACTTTAATATATGTTATTTTTGTGTGTTACAGTTGTGTGGTAAGGAGCCTGATATTGATAATGCTATAATTCTGCTGCATTTTGCAATTTTGCAAGCTAATTTGGTTGGAGCTCCCAAAGGCAAAGCACTTGGCGCCAAGAGTGGTTCTGGTTTGACTAACCCCCCATCTCAAGATGTCAATTTAACACCTTCTACTTGGTAGTGTTGCTTCTCAACAGGATCCGGTAGTAGCTGTTCCAGCTCATGATTTGCAACCTCAGGGTATATACTAGTTTAAACATCTTTTACATGTAGCTACACTATTTGGTATATTTATTTTACTGGAAGTATGCTGATACATGTAATATCTACATCATATGGGTAATGAAGGGTATTATGAGGTTTATAACATGCAATGTATTGTATTGTATACTTGTAAATTTGTTGATGCAGGGGTTACAATCTATAACCATTAATAACCTTAGTTAGAAATTTCTTGTATTGAAATTATTTTAGAGTAATTCTATATTTTGTTGGATTTAAAATAATATTTTTAAAGCCATGTGCCCCTTTTATTTAATAATTTGTTTTGTAAGGAGTCAGATTGATGATAAACACTTTGAGATAAGACTAAAGGAGATGGAAGACAGATGAACTCGTTGTCTGATAAGTCTGCCGAGAAGCAGGTAGGAGAGTGTTTATCTCAGGTGAGGATCCTTGCTTCTAGACCTGGCCTCCCTCAGTCTCACGTCTTGTTGGCAACCATTGAAACATTGGTAACTGTGGCAACTAAATTTAACCATAAAGAGGCAGAGTTTTTCTCGAAAGCTTATACTCATTGTAAGAAATTTGAGGACTCCAAAGATATTTGTAATCTTGCCATGAAGTTATTCGGTTCTGCAGAGGACAAAAAGCTAGCCAGTATGGTCGCTGAGTGGATGAAAGGGAAGAAATATGAACATTCACCAAATAAGGAAGTAAAAGATGACAAGGAAAATGTTAATTCACTGAAGAATTATTCTGGTGAGATGCCACACAATTTTGGGGGGGGATGGCGAATCCTACCCCTTTTGGATATCCGTTTGCACAGGGATTTACTAGTATGGCGATCCCTCCTTATTTTGTGCCACATGGGTACCCACATTTTTCAGCGTCCGGAAGTTACGGAAATAGTAGATTTAGTAGAAGGGGTAGGCCAGGTTTCCATAGGAGAGGCAGTTGTCTTTTTTGTAAAGAACATGGTCATTGCTGAATGCCCTAAGATCAAAAAGGACTCGTAACTGAATATCATAATGTGTAAGCTTCAGATATTATTTTATTTAATATGTTATAACTATTTATGATGTATGTACATGTATTTCATTTTGTGATATGATAGGATTTCAGCCTTTAACCCAAGGGACTCTGAAGCCCTAGTGATTATTTCTCGCGGGTTGGGGGCTGAGTATCCACCTCTGTGTTTTGATAATGGTATTGTAATTGTTTCCGAAAGAGGTATGGAAACTGGTTGGTTGTCAGAAGAAGCCAAAAATAGTGCCTGAATTTTCTAAATGGGAGTTAGAGTCTGATTTTAACCCCTTATTCATCCAGAGAAGAATAAAGCAAGATTTTGTAGATTACAGAGGTGCGATATCTCAGTCCCCAACCCACAGCTCGCAGAGGATGTGATTTACTGTGATAAGGAGTTTGATTTATGTAATTTAAAATTTAGGAATCCTAACAATTTTATTGCTGGCAGTTTGCATAATCATTTCGTTGAATGGGAAAAAATCTCTGCTGATAGTAAAGTTCTTGAATGGGTTAAAAATGGTGTTGATGTATGTCAGTTTTTTTAGACATTTCAAAGGTAATTTTAAAGGAAACATTTTGACCCGGATTTTCATCCTAGTATTCTATTACCTAATGCTAGAATATGTGAAAGATATACAGAGATCATTGCTAACACTTTAATGGAAAGGCTCAGAAATGGTTCTTTAATTTTGGTAGGTAAAATTGGAGAATGTAACCCCCCCCCCCCCATATTAAGTACTTCCTTTGACTGTAGAACCAAGCAAACCAAGATTGTGTCATGACGAGATGTATCTAAACTTGTGGATCATAGATAATCCTTTCTCTTTGGAAACCTTGAGGGAAATCCCTCGCTTGGTACGAAAAGGCGATTTGATGTTGTCATTAGATGACCATATTTTACTAAAAGAGGAAAGCAGAAAATATTTTGGTATACAGTTTGGTGGGTTTTATTTTGTGTATAGCACCATTCCTTTTGGTTTTAAAGCCAGTGCCTATATTTATCAGATGACTGGTCTTGCTGCTACAGGGTATTGTAGGTCCATGGGGGTACCTTGTTTGCAATATATAGATGATAGGTGGATAGGAGAATTGTTAGGCAAGACCTGTGATGATTTTGATGGTAATCATGGTGTCAGAAAGGAGAATGCTTTAAAGTCGTTGTACATTGTGTGTGAAGTTTTGAAAGGATTAGGTTATTATATTAATATTGACAAGTCAACATTTGTTCCTTGCAAAGTAATTAGATTTTTGGGTGTGTTGGTTGATTCTGACCGTTTAGCCTTTCTTGTTCCAGAAGATAAGATTGTTAAATTTTTGTGTTTGAAAGATGAAATTTTAGGGAAGCAGGAAATTGATTTGAATACTTTACAAAGGTTTGCAGGAAAATGCATTTCATTCTTACTGGCAGTACCCAGTGCTAAGTTTTACACTAAGGAGATTAATAAAGCTATAAGTTTGGCAGGGAAAAACAGTGATCATATCACTATTTCTCAGGGTTTAAGAGATGAAATAAGTCATTGGTCCTTTTTACAGTGCTGGAAGGGTTGTTTTCCTTGGAGGACTGAAAAGCATTTGCAGGTTTCTGTGGCTACCGATTCATCTGATTATAAGTGGGGGCATTGGTGTATTCTCGGGACAATCGAATAACATTTTCCAATTTTAGGGATAAAGGGGAAGAAAGACCTATTCATCTCAAGGAAACGCAGGCTTTAATTAATGCCCTCAAGTCCGTGTCTGATGTTGTTAAAGACCATCGAGTGGATGCTTACGTTGACAATTTAGCTTGTGTACATGCATGGGAGAGGCAGACTTTTAAAGATTTCTTTAAATGAATTATTGAAGGATCTTTTTAATTTTACTGTGATGTTCAATGTGGATCTGAGATTGTCTTATATACCTTCGAAGTGTAATCCAGCTGATTATATGTTTCAAGAAGTTTATCTGCCCAGCATTGTATGTTGAACAGAGATAAATTTGTCTTGATTGAAAAAAAGTTTTTTCCTCACAAAGTTGATCTTATGTCATTGGATTCTAATGTAATGCATAATGATCAGGGTTTGCCCTTGTGCCATTTTACTCCTTTTCCTACCCCAGGTTCTGCAGGTGTTAATATTTTTTCACAGACTTTATGTCAATTTGACAACTTTTACGTTTTTCCGCCATTTGGTCTAATCCTTCCTGTTTTGAGCTATTTGAGATAACAGAGGGTTATGTTTTGTACTATGGTTGTCCCGTGTGATGATGTTAAACCAGTTTGGTGGCCTGTGCTTTATAATGCATTGGTGGATCATATTATTATTGGAAGGAAGGGGGAGTTGAATGTTTTGCTTATGCCCTCAAAAAAGGTTTTGTAAGTAGCAAGGTTGGACTCAAGTTTGATCTTTGGGCGGCCAGGTTAAGTTTCCTTTAAAAAAAATAAAAATAAAAAACGTACAGTTGATTGTAGGTATATTGTTGTTATAGGTGCAAATTATTTTAACTGGTTTTTTTGTAGGCTTATGTTTAAGGAGTTGTTATTGTAAGAGTTTTCGTTTTTGTCAATTTTGTGGAGAAAGGGTAACTGAAGTAAAAAATACAGTATTGGAGCAGAGCTTGGAGTTGCACAATGCCAGGAAGCGTATACTTTATTTAGAAAACATGTTAGTTAATAAGGCTTTTGATAGGAAAAAAGTTGCCTCGAAAACGGAATTGGAATCTTTCTTGTTAAGCCATTTTAAAACTTTAATACTGCTACACCTGAAGATATAAGGTTGTTTTTGGTAAATAAGGATGTGAAAGGGAGAACACAAGTGCATGATGTGTCTTGCCCATTTTTAGGCGAAAAGAAACTTAAAGAGTGTTCTTGCCCTTGTAGGCTGGCATCTGGTACAGTAGCATCTATGATTGGTCAATTAAAAGTTGTATTTGATGTTTTTGGTAGGAAAGGTGAATGGACAGAGTCTGGTTTCTTAAAATTTGGTAACCCTGTGTGTAGTGTCACTGTTAAGCGTTATTAAGGCGGTGAAATTAGAGCAGTCAAAAGCCCATGTTCCAGTCAGATAAGCAAAACCTCTGTTCTTGGGAAAGCTTAAAATGATGAACAATCTTATAACACAAAAGTTGGATGATCAAAATATCGTTTCTGGTAGGCGTTATGTCCTTTTGATCGGGCCTTTTTTACTTTACAGTCGTTCGCAGGTGATCGGGCAAGCGATTTGGCTCAGTGTTTATCTCAAGAGGTGAGAAGGTTATCTGAGGGGCTGTTGTTCCGCCACAAGTTGGGAAAACTCTAGTAAATGGTAAAATAAATGAGTTTGTAATTTCGCCAGTTAATGAAAAGTTAATTTGTTCTGTGGAAAATTTGAATCTGTATGTTTTGGGAGCTGAAGAAATGGGTATTGATTTATCAGTAGGTTATTTGTTTAGGACTTTGGATCCTTCTCACCTTCAGGTGTTGGAATCTCCTGTGACATCATCAGCAATGGGTATGCGTTTACAGTTGTACCTAAAAGAGTTGAACATCTTCGAGGGAAAAACGATACACGGCATCAGAGGTGGTTGTGCCATAACTATTATGTCGTCTGGTATGGCTTCGAGTAAAGAGGTCATGGATCCTATTGGGTGGTTCAGTAAAAGGTCTTTAGATAGATATTCAAGAATGGGTAAATTGTTTGATTCAGGGTCAGTAAGTTCTTTGTTGTCAAAGTTTGCAGACTCCAGCTTGCCTGATGTAGGAAGCATATTTAAGAAATATGGAGATTATTCAGATCTACCACAGGTATTTATTAATAATTGATTTCTTACAGTAGTGTTGACATGTAAAATTTGATTGCATAGAACTTGAGTTTAAATGTTTCGAGATAATTATGTATTATGTTAGATTTATGTATACTGAATATTTAATATTTCATATGACTTGTTAATAAATGTGTTTATTTGTTATTTGTTTTCTTGTTTTAATGTCTTTGTAAGTTCAATTGTTGATTATATGAAATAAGGTAGATTATAAATGAAATGGTCGTAAAGTAGGGGATGCAAGTTACCCACCCTTATTTCTGTATCTACTGAGGATGTCTGTTCAAGACTTGCAGTGGTCAGGGTGTACTCGACTCCAAATTTAATTGACAAGGATTGCTAGGTTAGGTTTTCCTTACAACAGGTCGGAGGTTTTCTCCTGATTCTACCGCTTCCCTTCCAATCCCAGAGATATAACTTGAATGTTGAAAGTGGCATGGAACACTATTCAATTAGGTTGATTAATATTCTTGTATCCAGGATTTTTTGACGGGTTTTCAATATTTAGAAACCATCTTGTAAATATATCCTGAAATCCTGCATAGATTTCGATTCAATGGTTAGAACTTTGTATTATGCTGGTAATTTTGTTTGTGGGGGGAGGGGTTGTTTTGGGTGAGTAATGGGACATTATGTGGTAGGGCGTTGCATTTTATGTTGGCCTGTCTCAGTGTTAGGTAAAAGGTGTTGTAGACTCGTTGGGGATCATCTTTCTTCCCAATACTTAACAAATCCCGAGTGTATTAGAGCGAGCCTCATTTAGGATATGGTAATATCCTAAACGAGATCTCGCGAGAATATCGAGGTGTTTAAATCATTCTTGGCTGAACAAATGAGGATGGCAGTATTATGTTTGCGACTTGTGGCGTCCTTTGTTCAGGAAAGGGCAGTTATTGGCGAATGTTGGGCTTGCTACCAACTTTGATTAGTGGTGATAGTGGGTGTAAAATAAAATGTATATATATTTGAACAAAATGACTGCAAGCATTTCAATAGTAGTTACTAGTTAATGAGGCATTTATTCGGAACATTAACGAGGTCTTCCAATATTTTGTCTGAACCAATGAAGCTAAATTTAAAATTTGAGCATATTATACATATTACAGAATATTGGTGCATATATTCTTAGGATAATGACCCCTAATGGTACGAAAATATTCACGGATTAGCATTTATGGAATGGTTATCATAATATCATTAACAGTAAGAAGGAACATTGTAAAAGGTGGAACTCGCTCTGATAGTCTCTATGAGATCATCTTTCTTCCCAATACTTAACTAATCCCGAGTGTATTAGAGCGAGTCTCATTTAGGATATGGTAATTATTATATGGTTAAGCCCAGCCTACTTCAATATATTGGAATGGGGATATTTATCAGGTGACGTGACGTGTGTTTTAACAAAAACGTCTTATGTTAAAGAATTAATTTGCACAAAATATAAATAAGTGTGATTAATACATAAAAAGATCAAAGGAAATACCGTATTACATTACAATGTTTGATAAATTCAGTGGCAGTAAATTTGCTTTTCATTTTTGTAAACTACAATTTTGATAATTAAAATAAATACATATAGTATTAGTCTATTACAATGTATATTGTCCAGGTTGTTTTTGCTCCTGAATAACCTGCAACGGTTAATGCAGATCATGTGAATTCGACTTTATTAACTGAAAACAACCATGCAGACCCAACTGCATCAGTTCGTGTTCTAACAGATCGAAGTCATATGATTTTATCATATTTAAATGGAGTAATAACGACTTGTAAAGGATATTCACAAACATCAAATCATAGAATCAAATGAAATCAAAATACAATAACTGTTATCTCTATTTTAATACAACTGACAAATGTGTTTGTAAAATTTTAGCTTTAAAAAGCCGGAATTATTGTCTACGGTTGCGTTTTATGTATTATTGAGATTTGATGCTTTTTAATCTTCAACATCCTCAGAATCGTCGATATAAACAATGTTGAATTAGAATTCTGGTCAATCTTATGTTTATACTTTTTATTTTCTCATGACGTAAAAATTTTTAATTTAATATTTATTATTTATTTATTATTGTATAGTTTAAATTTTTTTTCTAAATCAGTCTGATACTTATAAAGGTAACATACGTACGGTTTTTTTTTTACAAACAAACAACTTTCTTTTTGTTGTTACACGCGTATACTACATGTAACTAGCTACTGCTTTATGATTCATTAAAAAAAAATTTGTATTTTAAAATAAACATAATTAGGAATAATTCTATATTAGACGAACATCTAATGTAGTTCCCGTCTCGCATCGCATGCGATCGCGAGGCGGGATAAATAATCAAAAGCTAAAATGCGGAAACCAGTCGTACCTCAAGGATAACAGATAAACAATGCTGTGTCTTGATTGGCTGCTTAATCGGGAGATAGCTGCTGATTGGCCAACAAATAAGCACATCTAAGTTAGGGATGAAAACCCAGCATAATTACGGGGCGGTAGCAATCATAATAGGCTGAGCGCCGTTCGTAGCCACTCGCGAAAAGCCCAGCGATCACGAATCGGTTACGATGAAGAAAAGGGGAAAATGCAAGATATTGGGAATCAAACTGTTTTGAAAGGAAAGTGGCATTGATTTTTGTATGTTTGTCATAAAATGTTTATCATAAAACTTAAACGGGAAAAGATATGCAAGATAATGGTAATCAAACTGTTTTAAAAGGAAAGTGGCATTGATTTATGTAACCCAAATGCATTCTTGGATCTTTGATCTGTATTTTATGGACAAGTGACTCCGGTTAGGAGAAATTTTTTAATTCTTTCTGTGCTTACTAATGAGGTTCACATCAACTACCTTACCACGTATGATGCATCTATAGATGCTTAGCACAGTGCATGCTTCAATTGCTGCCTCTGACCTATATTTTGCGGTTGCCTGATTTGGCTATCTAAACATTGTGCACTTATAATGAAGTGATGTAAATAATATTCTAATATGACGTCCTGCTTTAGCTATGTAAACAAAGCCGTGTCAAAATACCAATAAGTTTAGTTCGCACATGCGTAAGCTGTGTGTTTTGTGAAAATGTAAAAACTGACTTAAAATGCAGTTTGTTATGTGTTATCCATAATTATCGTTATTGTTATTAATGCAGTTATTTTTAGTCTGAATTCTGAGATTTATATGATTTAAACTACATTATTTTTTTAACAATTCTACAATGGAATTAATATGACGTCACAATTAGAATTCCGACGTCATAATACGCTCAACTGAAAATTCCAAACTGGAACAATGCAATTTCGTTAAGATTTCTCAATATTTTTGTTTAAAAGGTACGTATATTCAATAAAATGACGAGAATATATGTTTATGTCAATTTTATTTGCTTTAACATACTGTTTTAGGATATATCTTATCAGTTTCAAAAAACAGTATTACCACTGAAAGCGTCCTCTTAGAGCCGCTTCGAAATTTCAAAACAATTGTTAGACATATTAGAATCGAAATAGATTATTGCAATTGGGCTTTATGCGAATTAGAACATGGTCAGACCTTATATTTGTTCTCATTTTATACCTCGCTATCGCTCGGTATAAAATATTGACAAATATAAGGTCTGACCATGTTCTAATTCGCATAGAGCCCGCTCGCAATAATCTATTTCTTAAACAATACATATTGCCATTCAACATTAAAAAACAGTACGTATATTTGTCCACAAATAAAAAAAAGCTTAGAGACGGCTAGCTTTTTAGGAAAGCTAATACTTGTAAATATTATAAATTTGGTATCTTTGATGACATTTTATTTTCAAGCAAGGGTCGATGCCTCTGTTAGTGGACTATCAGTCTCCAATATTGTATCACCAGCCTATAGTAAACTTTACCGTGTCTTTCCGACGGGTGTTTGCCTGACAAAATGGAAAACTGCTACCGCGTTTGGTCGAGTTTATGATCATTTTGTAGATATCAGATTACACTTTTTGAAATGAACAATTATTTTCCACAGTTAATCGGCGTTCTGAAATGCGGTTGAATTTTCATTTTGATACAGCGATTTTCCATACTAAATTTTGACCTTGTTTTGAACGGAAGTGTACGTTAGCAAAATTCCATTGTTGTTTATTCGAAATCCTTCGGGTAATGTCGTCTGCAGTTGAGGCGGGAAACGTCTCGCGGTTTGTCCAAATACCATTGTATGTTACGAAAGCAGACGAACGTTTGTAAACAACATTAGACCCCTTTAGAAACAAAAATGGCTGACTTCCTATTGAAATTCTATCTATCAAAATGAAAATTCAGCCGCATTTCAAAAGGCCGATTAACTGTGGAAAATAATTGTTTCTTTATAAAAATGTAATATGAGATCTACAAAAGGACCATAAACTCGACTAAACGCGGTAGCAGTTTTCCATTTTGTCAAGCAAAAACCCGTCGGACTGACACGGTAACATTTACTATAGTAGTCACACTTTGGTAATGATACGAATATCATTAATTCATTTAATGAGATATTAAATTAAGTACTCTTAAACTGCATGAATCTATGGTTTTCTGTTTGCCTCAGACGAATACTAACACCTTCCCTAGTTAATTTTGAAACCTTGGTACATTTGTTTATATTTTTTGCGTTTTTGTTTGAGCGCCACTTTTGATGGCACGAAACGCGCGTCTCGTGTTATGTTATAACCCTGTTACTTTTATACATGTCTTTAATCCCTTTTTATTAAAAATGATTGATCTAATCTTATTCTTTAGGTATTCATATCAAGTATATACCTTCAAAGTAGTATATATTATATAATATATTGTTTGCTTACATCAGTGTAAAATCTTTTATTTAACCGTGCTGATATATAAGAAGCTTATACATACCCTTTTATGGTACTTCTTTTAAATTGATTATACTACCATTTGACTGATGGTGTAATTAGCATTATAACCAGGATATATACTTTTTATAGCCCCGCTTCCCATTGGGGATTGGGGTATACTGTTTGTCATTGAGTTTTATTGTGTGTGCTAGTGTGAGTACCCATTACAATTTTTCGTCACATTTTCATCAGCAATCGTAAGTGTTAGAATAATACAATTTTGTCAGTAGCTTTGTGTGATCATTCCATATCGTGGGATTCTTTTTTAGATATACTCGACTCCTGCGTCCTGTTAACCGACTTTTTTTCCTATTTAACATGATATTTTAATTTTGCTCAGAAATGGTAAATGATACAATAATGAAATTTAGGATCATGCCATATTGTGGGATTTTTTTAAACCCACCCGCCCATATATGATAGATTGTATACTGTTTTAAGTATGATTTTGTGTGTTATAGTTTTAACAAATCATACATAAAGTTATATAGTGGGGTATCACCAGGGAGCATTAGCTTGCATAAATACTTGTGTTTTGTGATAAATTTATGCATTTTCAGTGCCTGAAAAACCATCAACACTTCAAGTGAGAAATGTCAATAAATCGATTGTATTAATTATCTGGACACAGCCATGTAGATCAAACGGAAAAATTGAAGCATATTTTGTCCGGTATTTTGCAAACCCCAGTGAATCAAAACCCGGATGTCCTCGTGTTCATAACGACAGTTTTACAACTGACAACAGCACATTTTATACAGTCATACCCTATTTAGTTTCTTGGACTGGTTATGGAATTTGTGTGTCAGCAAATACATTCATTGGACGAGGTGAAGAGAAGTGCAGAATTATAAGAACATTAGAAGATTGTAAGAAAACTATAAAACCTCGTCAAGTTCAGAAGTAATAAAATTTAACAAACATTATGTAATGCAATGTGAATTTTAGTTTCTTTTGTTTTTATTCTTTTATGTTTTTGTTTTTTGTTTTTGTTTTTGTTTTTGTTTTTTTGTTTTTGTTTAGTTTGTTTTTTTTAGATTCCGTCAGGTCTAGTTAAATAATGGAATATTCTCCTAGTCGAATGATCCCTGCAACTCCTGCAACTGTGTTATTTGTTTGTGTTGACAGAGCATGACATATGTCTTAAAAACCCTTACTTCTGTTCTTGCCACATCTAAAAGTATAGCATTTAATCAAGCATTTTCTATTACTAAGATGTGTATTCTGAAAAATTGTAAAGAATTAAAAGAAATCGAATCGTTTTGCAAGACCTTTTAAAAAGGAGACAATAAGTCATGTTTTCCATAGAAATATATCCATGTGTTTTAGTGAAATTAACAAGTTTGTAAGTCTTTGTCTACCATATCGGAAGATTTCTGATTTAAGTTTATTAATACCCGAAAACGTATTAGGCTGCAATGAAGGCACAGCATTTTCGATTTCCGAATAGGTTAAATTATGGTTAAACACTGAGCCTGCATCTTAAATGTTAGAGTAATAATCCTTATAATGAATTTCATCATCTGAATGTTAGTTTTCCCGGAAGTAAACTTTAAATAAATTAACAAGTCCCTTTTTCGATTGTGAGTGATCATTTAAAATTTTCCGGGACCTAAATTGTTATGATGTGTGATGTACGGCAACAAGCGAGCTTCGTTATAATCCTTGTAACTTATGTGTATCATACACCGTGGTCAGCTAGCATTTATCCAGACGGAACGCTTTTTTACTGCTTGTCAGTGCGCATGACAGACGTAATGAGTGCAATAAGGTTTCTGGTAATCCTTGATCTCTCCGTATACAAGAAACTTCTGCGAGCCTTAATAGTTCATAAAATACGACAAGTCCATGTTCGATTTCTACATATTCATTAAACGAAATTTTGAAGTTTTTTTTTTAATTCTAAGGTTTTTCTGTTTACAAGGTATACACGGCTATAGCCAAAATTGGTATAAAGTTTTTGTAATTTTGATGATAAAAGCTTCTCTGAATTGTGTCGTCTTTCAATTTTTTTTATTTTAGCACCACTTAAATGTTGTGTATGGGCGCGTCATTTCTACAGACCCTTTTATGGTGCTGCTTTTAAAAGGATTACAGTGTTTAAAATAGAACATTAGCATAGCTATCATTTGGCAGAATAATCAGGATTTATGCATTTTTGATTTGTGATTTATGCATTTTCAGTGGCTGGAAAACCATCAACACTTCAAGTGAGAAATGTCAATTCATCGGTTGTATCAATTAACTGGACACAGCCATGTAGACCAAACGGAATAATTGAATCATATTTTGTTCGGTATTCTGTAAACTCCAGTGAAACAGAACCAGAATGTCTTCATGTTCACAACGATACTTTTACAACGAACAACAACACACTTGATGCAAACATTACCAATTTAGTTCCTTGGACTGATTATACAATTTGCGTGTCGGCAAATACCTCTGTTGGGCGAGGTGAAGAAGAGTGCAGAAACATAAAAACATTGGAAGATGGTAAGTAAACTATAAAACCTGTTAGTCAGTTCATCGGTTCTATCATTTACAAACCCACCCCCATGTAGACCAAACGGAATAATGGTAGCATATTTCGGATATCCTCGTTTTTACAATGACAAATTTACGATACGCAACAGCACAATTGATACAAACATTACCAATTTAGTTCCCTGGACTGATTATGTAATTTGTGTCTGCCTGCAAATACCTCTGTTCGGCGAGATGACGAAGAGTGCATAATATACAAAAGAACTTAAGAAGCTGGTGAGTTTCCTTGAAGGTCTAAATTGGTATTAAATTTGTGATTTATGCATTTTCAGTGGCTGGAAAACCATCAACACTTCAAGTGAGAAATGTCAATTCATCGGTTGTATCAATTAACTGGACACAGCCATGTAGACCAAACGGAATAATTGAAGCATATTTTGTTCGGTATTCTGTAAACACCAGTGGAACAGAACCCGAATGTCTTCATGTTCACAACGATACTTTTACAACGAACAACAGCACACTTGATGCAAACATTACCAATTTAGTTCCTTGGACTGATTATGCAATTTGTGTGTCGGCAAATACCTCTGTTGGGCGAGGTGAAGAAGAGTGCAGAAACATAAAAACATTGGAAGATGGTAAGTAAACTATAAAACCTGTTAGTCAGTTCATCGGTTGTATCATTTACAAAACCCACCCCCATGTAGACCAAACGGAATAATGGTAGCATATTTCAGATATCCTCGTTTTTACAATGACAAATTTACGATACGCAACAGCACAATTGATACAAACATTACCAATTTAGTTCCCTGGACTGATTATGTAATTTGTGTCTGCCTGCAAATACCTCTGTTCGGCGAGATGACGAAGAGTGCATAATATACAAAAGAACTTAAGAAGCTGGTGAGTTTCCTTGAAGGTCTAAATTTGGTATTGAAATATTCCTGTTCTTGTTGGTTAATGCTAATAGTTGTAAGTATTCGGCCGTCTTTATCATTCTAAATTTCTTGGTACATATGCTTTCTAGTTCCCTATAGTGAAATTCGAAACTAGTTTAACAATATTTGAGATCTGAATCCTACGTGTACATTTCATTCTGTAGTTGTTGATTGTTATTAAAAATTACATTTTCTCGCCGTAGCATAAAAGTCAGTATTTTAACAACACAGATAAACATTCCAAATTGATAGTGGCGGAAGTGAAAAAGATTTATTGGTTTAAAAAATGTAACAAACGATTTTTTTTATTTACGTTTTGCTATTACCATTTGATTAGAATAAAGGGAATTGCACTTTGTTTCTTTTTTTCTTATCTTTAGCTACATGCATATTCTGAAAAGAATTCTGAAAAGTGTGACTTAACAAAGAAATCTTTAGAAACATTATCACAATTGTTTTGTTTTACTTTATTGTCTTTTTATTTTGCAGTACCTAGTACAGTAAGAAGTATAACCATCAACAATACAACATCCCGTTCTATTGAAGTTTGCTGGAAATCTCCTTGCCCGCCGAATGGGAAAATCATAAAATATGGAATAAATGTTGCATTGGATGGTGAACTAAAGATGAACAATGAAACGAAGGCAAACTGTTTCCTGGCTGATAGTCTTTTACCGTATAGAAATTACACCTTCAGTGTGTTTGCTAAAACAGTGATTGGTGCTGGGAATAATCTCATGATTAAAGGACAAACCCTTACTGATGGTAATTTTGTCATTATACGACAATGCTGTAGCTTGAAAACACTTTTAGCGATTAGTCACCAAATATTTATCAATCTGTCACCTTGTCATATCGGTTCAATCATTCCAATTTGTCAATAGATGGATAGGCGCCGCTCCGCTCAGTTTGGTGGATTGGCCTGATAATAAAATCGATCCATTTTAATTTTCGATCACCAAACTTGACAATTGATTGAGGCGTTCACATTTCGAAGCTGAAAAATTCCTTTCACTTGCCAATAAGAAATAGATGTGTACTTCTTAATAAAATCTGATTGATTGATTGATTAATTAATTAATTGATTGAATATTTTATATATTGATTTATTAATTATTCTTAAAGGTGTTGCGTTTCTTAAATGATTAAATATGTACATGTAATAATTATCTTTAACAACTGCAGTCTAAACAAAGTATCTACATAAAAATAGTAAAAATGACAAACGTTTACTGTTGAAAAGATAATGTTTTGACATGGTTTAAAATCAAAGTATTTAACACAATTGTAAATTACAGGACATGTGTGTCCAGCGAAATCGTGTTTAATTAGAATTGCAATATAGACACACTCTCACAGATAACTGTATTTTTTTAATTTGAAACCATATCAAATATATATATATATATATATATATATATTGCAACAAAAATATCTTAGTATTCACTGTATACAATGACACAATTGGTTGGTCAGGCGAAATATTTATAACAATTTAGAATAAAGCATACACGTTCTGGTAGCAGAAACGACTGTTTCATTACATAATTAGAGACTGAGCAAAAACTAAAAAATTTTTCCAAAAATTTGATTGAAGGCAATAACTTCTATAAGATGCCACGAGACAATTTCTGAAAAATGAAATGATTGTAGGCCTTGCACGTAAGGTTCATTAAGTTAGTGTTACTGTGTTATATACTTTAATTTATAACATAAAAACTGATTATTTTGTCTGACTTAGTCATTATAGGGCAATAACTCCTATAAAGAGTCATTAAACAATTTTGGACATATAATGATTTGTAGGCCTTACCTTGCTGATCATTTTTGCAAATTACCATTTCACGCTAGCTGTATGTCATTTAAGGTACAGGGCAAAAACGATAAATTTCACCAAAAATTGTTATTAAAGAGCAATAACAATTTAAGGAGTGATTGGACATTTGTCCGACAATTAAATAATTTGAAGGCATTGCCATTTTGATTATTTTTGCTATTTGCCGTTTTATTCTGGGTATTTTTATTTTTAAGGCAATGAATGGTAATTTTATCTAAACTCATCATTAAGGGCATTAATTCCTTAAGGGAGCCATCATACAATTTCAGACCAATAAAAGTGAATTATAGGACTTGTATTGCTGATCATCTTTGCAATTTACAGGTTTACTCTAGATGTTTAAGTGTTTAAATTATAGGGCAAAAACTGAAATTTCATAAAACAATTGTAATTTAAAGGCAAAAACTCCTATAAGGAGTAGCCCGACAATTTCTGGTCCAACTATGTGTTTTGTAAGCATTGTCTTGCTGATCATTAAAGCATAGCTCCTAAAGCTTTCAAGTTATATTGTAAAAACTGAAATTTTTGTCCGAAATCGTGATTTAGGGCAATAACTTCTACAGGAGTCATAACACAATTTCTGGACTCTAAGACCTTTTGTGGAGTTTTATGTGCTGATCAGTTTGTGGCAACGGTTTCTCTATAGCTATTATAATTTTTGAGATATTGACAAAATTGGCGTTGACTCCTATGTTCTAATTTTAGTAACAGTAACTAAATGTGTCCATTGATCAACGCCATATACATTTGAAACTAATTCCCTAGGAATGATTGTGGCTGGTTTAGAAAAAATGGCCAAGTGGTTTCAGAGATTTTATTTTCAAAAGTTTACGACGGACGCCAAGTGATGGCAAAAGTTCAACTGGTGCGTTGGTCAAGGTGTGTTAAAAAGAAAGCATGAAAATTCAATGTTTAAGATGTTAAATATAATTGATATCTTCTGGACTTAGAAAAAAATATACTGTGTATGGTTTATTTGTATTTATCTATTGAAAGACTTTCTTTTTTCGTAACAAATGAGATTATTACATTGTTTTGTGTTCCTAAATATATATTTCTATAAGCAAAATACTTGGATGCAATACACAATAGTTTTATAATAATATTTTGCAAAAAAAAACAATATAAGGGTCTTTTATACATTACACGTACTGTTAAAGGATTAGTTTCTTTTTGAAATGATTAAATTACATATATCTTTCAAAAAACTTGCAGACCGATCAATGCATCCCATTAAGTGACGGGTTCTGGGACAGATTAATGGCTGTGAACGGATTAATTGAACGATCAGTTACAAATCAATCGTGGTATTAGTACGTGATCAATCAGTTAAATTGTTGCTTCCACGGATGCCAGTACTTTAAATAGACTTTTAAAACTGTTTCTAAACGTATAGCAAATACTATTTTATTTTATACTGAGAACGAAAACATGTCAACAAGCAATAAATTAATTCCGGATATAGGATTGACCAAATGGCGGAACTTTTGACGGCTACCGTAAAAGGATATTGCGTATGGGCGATAAAATTAGCCTTTGGTAGCGGTAACTCTTTTTCGAAAAATTCAAAAGGGGCGTGACACTTTCTAAATACGTTACCCACTATGGTCCGTGGCCAGGCTTTCCGTAATGTAACATATCAACACCCAACTAGAGGGTTTCCATTGTACGCCACATGGGAACTAACTCATGAAACCCTTAGTACCCAGCTTTTATAGCTCTTAACACCATTTGCAGCAACATCTTCACACTGAAAGCGTTCAATTAATGTTTGTAATTTCTAACTAATAAAAAGTAAGTTGAAAGCCGTATTTAAAAAGATATCTTTTAATGAAAAGGGGGTACTTATATCTTAATGATCATGTGAGATAGATTAATACATCACATTATAAAAAAACGGGAAAAGCAGGCAGAAAAACAAGTAAACCATACCGGACCCTCTAGTGAGATATTAAAAAAATAAAATATTAACAAACAAAAACCAAAAGACCACTCACCTAAAAACCACGTGAAAGATACTTTTATGTGTTTCCTTTATTTGGTTATTGCACACATATTTGAGGATTTTATTGTAATAAAAGTAAAAAAATGCATTATATAAAACGAGAATTGTATATCATGCACGCGTTAAAACAAATTAATTGTGCACTTTGTAGTTCCTTTTAAGCCAGAAAACGTTAGTTGCAACGCCATCAACAGCACGTCTATTGAGGTTCGTTGGAACAAGGGAGTATATAAAACTGGTCCAACCAATTATTCTGTTACAGCGACTGATTATGAAAATATAACTGTGTGCAACTGTCAGACAATAGGTGAGATTGCTATTAGTTACTTCATCCAAGAAAATTGTTAATATGTTTGGTGATAGTTACTGATGTTGACTGTGGTATTCTATGTAAATAAACACCAAAGTGTGTGCAAATTGAGTAACGAAACTCTCATACTACGAAATACCAATTTGCTGATGCAGGTGCTTATCTAGTTGTTTCCGTCCCACACACTGGTTCTAATTCCGAGTATGTACACACAATTAATTCCACAAATAGATATTAAAGTTGTTGTAATGCCATTTAAATTGATTTCAAATTTTTATTTAGGAGCAGTGTGTTGTACTAAAGAATATTAGATTTTTCTGTCAGTTAAATTTTATCCTATACAATTCTTGTTATTACATGTATTAAATCGAAAATATATATATGTCGCATTAATAGTTGATTATAACTTTATAATTGGAATTTTACGAAAAATAATCTATGACAGAAACTAACATAAGTAGGAAAGACAGCTTAATATTTTTAATGAGCTTAATATTTTCATACATTTTAGGTTATGAAAACACTACTTGTGTGATAACTTCATTAGAAGAATATTGGAATTATACAATAAATGTTACTGCGAGAACTGATAAAGGATCCAATGTCTCCGAGTTGTGTTACAGTCAAACGTTAGAGGACGGTAATCTGATTCTCGAACTTATTTTCTGGTATTTTTGTTTTATATACATTTGTTTTGCTTCGAAGTCTCTTAAGATAATTATAGAGGTCAAATCATTACTTTTATTTAATAATTATATAGTTGAATAGTATAGGGAAAATGTACTTTGTGTAATTAAATGTTGTTATCAGTTTATTCCAATTATATACTAGTATATTTTATGTAATTTACATAGCTAAGGATCAGATTTCCTGTGCTGTCGTTTTAGTTGGTGTTCCTTCTAGATTTTTTTTAAAGAAAAAGTACAACATTTCATTTGTTTTTATAGCACCTGGATACCTTCAGTCTTTTCAAGTGAAACAGATTGACAATGTATTTGGACCCAGGCTTGTAAACATATCATGGACACCACCTGGTGAAAAAGAACTAAACGGGATTATAAAATATTATAATATTTCGTGGAAACCAGATGACGTAAGTTGATTATGAGATACTTTTTACCAACTATTGCTGGTTAAGTTTAACTCGATGCTAATTATTTATATGGTTATTTGAATAAAACATGCTTGTATCATTAGCATCTCCAATTATAAAAAGCAAAATGCCTCTTAACATTTTTAAATGAGTTTTAAATGTCATATAAAGTATTTCAGATGTTGTGTGACAGGAAAAGAAAAGCCCGACTTAAAAACTAAATTACAATATACACATAATAAAAAGGAGATACAAGAAGATATACAATAATACGGATATGTAAAAATGTAGCATTATGTGATTCTGTACCTTTATTAATAAACAAATAATTTGCTTTCTTATGTATTTTGAAGAACAATTTTTACCATCCGCCTTCGTTCCAAAATACGACAGCAAGCAGTCATCGATCAGTCAGATCAGTCAAATCGTTCTCAACACGTCCAATCGTCAATTGACAGATTTGGAACGATTTAACTAATTTTACGGATTGATTCCGACTGATCGCTCCAACTGCTCCTTTCAACTTCCGGTGACGGATTTAATGATGCAAGTTATTTCGAAATTTACAAATTACCTTTACCTACCTAATATGTAGGCGTGTATTCACCATTTAAATAATAATTTAAGTTATTTTACTATATGTTAAAAAAATTAATACGTTTTGTCTGTCATTTATTTATTTATTTATTAGAAGAGAATAATTTGTGTATTCAAAAATATAACTGATAATTTTGTTACAATAAGCCACAAGGTTATTTGTAAATTTTAGTTTAAATAGTAAACTATATTATTAAAAATATATTTAATATACTAACCAATGAGGTAGAAAAACATAACTTTTAAACGAGATTATGGGCTGTCCTTGTCATCTTTTTAAAGCCGATATTGATCAAATTATTTTCAAAATTCATATTTACCATATTAATGTGGTGGTATGTAAACTTGTTCGTTTTGCTCAAACTTGGAAAATAGCTATTCGGAAATGTAAAGACGACTTGTCGCCAAGTTTATCATTTGGAAGTATATGTATATTTTTTCAAAAAGTATTAAAACAAAATTTTGGGGGATTAACCCAGCGTGAAATTAAAATGCATAAAAGATGCGGGTATATGAGCATACATTGAAACACTGTTGTTAAAGTATTTGTATTTTTATTAAGAAATATGTATTATATGCAAGACCATGTGAATAGACGCCATACCTTACGTGTTCAAAAATAAATAAATGTTAAACTAAATACATTGACAATCCATTGAGAGAAACATATATTTCTTACGATGTGTTAATCTAGAAATAATGGTATATTTATCTAAGCATCATTTATTTATAAATGAAACCTTTATCAATGAAAACATGGCTTCATTTGCCTACGGTAATGAAGGATTTATAATTTTGGAAGATGCATTCTTCAGCGTTCCAAAATCCGTTAATTATTAGTTTTCAATCAAAGTGTTGGGTGTACGGGTGCAAGTACTGTTATATAGTAGTCACACGCAAGTCGTTTCATCTTAAAATTAACTGACGGATTTATGCACATATTTAAATAAGGGATTCTGGATTAGATTGATTCATCTGATCGCGAACGGTTACCAAGGTCATGACGGATTCATGATTTTAGACGGATGTTTATGTCAGCAATCAGTTATCAATCATTCAAAGTGTTGCGTTTACGGGTGCATTCATTAACCTCATTTCCATAGTAAATCTTACGCATTGCCTTATATATTAT
Source organism: Limnoperna fortunei (assembly GCA_944474755.1). Classification (NCBI taxonomy): domain Eukaryota; kingdom Metazoa; phylum Mollusca; class Bivalvia; order Mytilida; family Modiolidae; genus Limnoperna; species Limnoperna fortunei. Next base: position 73,238,145 of record OX104118.1, read on the forward strand.
CTTGTTTTATATGTTTTCGATGTAGGAAGATATTAACTCGACGCTTCTAACAGCAGATCATTTGACACAAGTTGTACAAGTGCAAAGTAACATTAACTACACATTTACGGTAAGTGCACTCTGTATTTACGTAAGTTAGCATTCCCATGTTCTTATTTACCTAAACAAAGATGGGTAGCCAAGTCAACTCATGGTCAGTGCACGGAATTACCAGCTTAAACTTTCGTTTGAGAAAAACGAAACAGAAACATTTGTTTGACTGAAATACATTATCGATGTTTTAACCGCAGATTAATTCTGGTAATTAGTATCACTATTAATTTTTGAAATGTGTGTAGAAAAAAACACCCTTTTTACATTTTTAAACAAAAAAGCAATCACAAATCCAAGAAAACACCAGAAATAACATTATACATTTATTGACTTTGATATAGGTTAATACCTGGTTTTGTCAACCCTGAAAAAATTATATCCACCGAGTCAACGGCCAGTGTGGATATTATTTTTGAGGGTAGATAAAACCAGGTGTTAACCTATATAAAAGTCGATGAATGTTTTATTTAGTCCGAGAATCCTCTGCCGTCCAACGCTTTTTTGTTTTTGTTTTTTTTTTTTTTTTTTTTTGCGTGGGACGTCAGATAGCTCTCCATAAGCAAAACAGCGGATTTTGCGACACCGGTCTGGGTCGGCAAATTTTATCGTTTCCAGATGTTAACAAACATTTTCGCCCAGTTAAACTAGATATAATTCACTTCTTTAGATATTTTTCTCTATGAATATAATAATCATACCTTTAATCAAGATGATTTAAGTCCATTTCTAAGCTAATTTCCATCGATACCCTTTCATCCATACATTTCACTTTCATTTTGAACAACAAGTCACGTGACAACAATGTGACTTAAATCCAGTGCTTAAATTAGATTGATTGAAGGTATGATGACTTTATTCATAGAGAAAAATATCTTAAGAAGCGAATTATATCTAGTTTAACTGGTCGAAAATGTTTGTTAACATCTGGAAACGATGAAATTTGCCGACCCAGACCGGTGTCGCAGAATCCGCTGTTTTGCTTATGGAGAGCTCTCTGACGTCCCACGCAAAAAAAAAGCGTTGGACGGCAGAGGATTCTCGGACTAGTTTTATTATACGACTGTTTTTACTTTTACACTGGAAGTCTCTAATAAAAAAGGGGATAAAAATATTAAAAATTTATTTCAACAATTACAACAGTAAACTATCACATTTTAAATTGAAAGAAATTAACATTTTCCAATAAAAATTTATAGTAATATTAGAGCAATTATTAAAAATTGGCAAATAAGTTACTGTTCATTGACAGTTGCAAAACTTGTCTGCTGCTCGTCAGCCATTTTGAAACAATGTCAACAAATATAATGTTTTAAAAGAATGATTTTGATTGGCTGATGTTTTTAATTCAACCAATCAAATTAATACTTGTTTCCTATTGTTGAATTCTATTTTAACTACTGAAAAGTGATAAATATTCTATTTTTAGCTGCTCAAGAGTCAAAACTTTTATATCAGTCTATTTTTTATCTACTTTGAGGTTAACAAACCGTCTGCATAATACTTTTCATGATACCCTGTGCCAATCAAAATCAGGATAAATGTTAGTCATATAATAATATAATTTGTTTCCTTTTTTATGAACCAATGTATAAATATTTTTTTTCTTTCGGAACAATGTATAAATCATTCTTCTAGATTTATGCTGTCACCATCTTACCTGGAAAAGAAAATTCCACCAAACTTTTAATTACACCAGGAGGTATGTTTGTCATAGTGTGTTTCCATTGATATAAACAAGTAAAATACAGCGATGTATTGCTGGTGCATGCAAATGTTAAATATTATGTTTTTATTTGCTCCTTTTTTTCACAATCTCTTTAATAGGTTGCTAGATATTATTGAAATTAAATTGGTATCGTTTTATCGTATTTATATTTTCAATTGTATTGTTACAGCTATATTATAACTATGTTGTTTGTTTTTGTACAATAGTACCGAATAAACCAACAGAAAATACATCAAATCCGTCCATAAAAGAAGCCAAAACTGCATTGACAGACCCAAAAAGGCAGATTGCTGTAACATTAATTTCAGAAACGTTTCTCTGTACCAATAATAATGGTAAACCGAACATGTGGGGTGTTATAGTGTCATCAGACGAGAAATCTGGTAGTGGTAAGTAGAAATTAGATCCCAAACGAGTTGCCATTAAACCTGCATACATATTATTTATTATTTAGGGTGGGGTAAAGATGATTTGTTAAATTATATATATTATATACATGTATCAGAAGCTTCAGAAATACAGGGTTAACACCAAATATTTATATAAACGTCTACTAATTAAGCCCAACACTGTTAGAATTAGATTTTAATACTGCAAATTTTTGCTTACCCTCAACGGGATTCGAACTCACACCGTGTTACACTGTGGCACCAATTCGCCTGCACTATGTCCAGCGCTTTAGATCCCTCGGTCATTACATGTGTTCATGACACAAAATACTTTAAACAATGAATATATTGTGTTTCATTTTTCTGCTTTGATTGCCGAATTGCCTTTCGAATAAGATGACACCATGAAAAATATTTTAATAGTATTTTATATGCTACATTGGTCATATAATATAAATGTCATTAAGTGTTCTTACATATGTCATTTTATTATTTGTTAGATCCGCCTTACAACGGTACACTAGATAATTACAAAAATCAAAAACAATTTAATACAACTTACTCCCATGCCATGAGAAATGAACCTGTAATGCCGTACAGAGCTACAAACAATTCTTGGACGCCAGAAATTTGTTCAAGTAAGTAACGTGATGTAAAACATAGGAAGACCTGATGCATATTTGATTATATCGATTAATTAATTTATTGATTGAATGAATGGTTCCTTAATGTCCAGTTGTCGTATCCCAGTTAAATTCAGGACGATCACAAGTTGTTAAACAATGTATTAATTCGGGATGGATTAAAGGTTAGACATTTTTTATATACACAGGAAAAACAGGATAGGGACAGAAAATTAAGCCTTCATAGCAATGCGCTTCCTTTTTGAAAACTACGAAAGTAGTCTTTCACTATACAAACGTATGTTGTATAACACAATTTTTAGATTTTTATGTAAGGAATCTTGTCTGGTGTATTTTGTCTAGTTTATATCTCTATCTAGCCCTTTTCTTTTTTATGGTTATGTATAATTAAGGATAAAGTATTTGTCTTCACACATGACTAACATTTTATGTTTTTTCGAAGAATTGATGTTGATATTTCTTTTAGATTTTGCAGGTAGAAGATCAGCATCAACAAAAAGAAATGAGTTTGTGGTTGGAACCGATGTTGATTGTAATCAGGATTCTTATTGCAATGGACTGTTGTCACCTGGAAGATTATATAGGTTAATCTACATAAATTTTAAATTTTTCAGCATGGAGCGTTAAGTTTTTGCAGGGAAGAAAGGGCCTCGATTAAAACCTGGAACAATGCTAAAAGCAACGTGTTCACTAACACACAAGTTTCATATTAAAAGTGTTTTAGAAATAAAACTGGCAGTTTTTGATAAACAATAAGACAATTTTTGCTGTCAATAATTTGTTGAAGCAAAGCTGAAGTACATACAAATGATTTCACATATTTTTGCAGGGTTAAACTTTTTTTGTGTACAGATAAGGCATGTACTGAAACAGAATACTCGTTACCTATAAGAACAGGTAGATAATAATTTATTAATTCAAAACACATTTTCAAATTGAATGGGAATAAGGGAAAAAGCAAACATATTCATTTAGGCACGAAATATAAAACATTACTTGAAAAAATTGAAATTGACAGATCTGCATATGCACTTGTATCAATTTAAGCCTAAGTTCCTGTTTAGGTTTGATAAATTTGTAAAAATATTTGATGCTCGAACATGTCACTGTTTACATTCTGAATATATTTACAGACGAATACATATTACATCAATTAATCCATTTAAACATTGTATTTAAATTAATTCACGGCAAATTGAGTTTATAATAAGTCTCTTTTATAATAGTAACCCATCTTAATAAATAAATAAATTGAATCTGTTAAAATTTTAACTTGATTGTAATTTGATTAATATTTCTGCAGAAAAAGTGGAAGATAAGCCATCTCTTGGTCCAATAATTGGTGGGGTTGCCGGATCGATTCTTGCAATACTTGTTATTGGAGTTGTTTCACTATATACATGGAGACGTCAAATTGCGTAGGTATTTAGGACACATCATAGTATTAGGAAGTATAAGAGTTCCATGTTAACACGTTCACTATGAGCCATATTGGGTAAATAACGAATATACGTGTAAAATATGTTGGACTTAAGGAATAAAAGAAATTAGACCAGCTTTTCAATAGCACATTTCTACATACCAGTAAGTCTTATCGCCTAATAGTAATCTTTTAACTTTATGTATCCACACTAACTAGTTTATTTTCTTATTAATGCCTCGCCAATAAGTGGCAGGCGCCCTATAGTGATCAGTCTGTCCGTCCGTCCATTCTTCTAAAATCATGTCAGGTTTTTGATATTTGGTATGTGAGTAGATAATATCAAGACGATGTGGTTGCATACCAAGTTTGATGACCTTTGACTTTGAACTGTGACCTCAAACTCAGCGGGCCCACAGAGATGGTTACCATATCACTTATATCTAGTTTGGGTCTCTTTTTCAAATAGACAACCTATGAAAAGGTACTTTAATCTATTACAAAATGGATAACTAATTTTTTTCCTATCGCGAACATACCTTTCTTCTTTGCAAAAATGCATTCTTAATGCATACATCTGAACTGATTAGTAATTTTTATTGGCTTACTACAACTCTCTAGATTTCGCTGAGAAAGATTTTACACTCTGGAAATTATACAAGCTTACTGTCAAAAAAAACATATCTGCCATAAAGTTATTTTCCAGATCATAACATTTTTGATAGCTGATCGCTAAAATACGTTAACTTCTATTGTCCCTATAGTGAAAATGACTTTCCCCTAAATAAAAATACGAGTCATCAATAATCGCTTATCAAGTAGCACCTATTTTCATAGTTATTACAATTTTTATTGAGCACTGTGTAGTCGAGTAGTTAACATGCATGTAAAGTAAGGTTGCGTGTTCGAGCATTGCTGCCGACAGGGTGTGCTCGACTTCAGGCTTAATTGAAAAGGATTGCCTGTCGCAGGTCAGGGGTTTGAACTAAGTACACCTGTTTCTTCTCCTAAATATAACATGACGTCATGATATTGGTGACAAATTTGTAAGCAAACACAACACCAATCCTTAATTTCATATTTGTTTGTTCATTTTTCTTGTTTGCATCTTTTGAAATTCGTGCGGGCCCATGTCTACACAATGTGCTAACATGTTGGCCACAGACCACTATTGTTTGAGTCTATTTGTAAAAAATCATCATTGCATTTGAAACGGCATTTGGTGGGCTTAAAGTACAAAACTATTCTCAAATATACCCAAAATACTTTTTTTATAGCTCTGGAAGCATCCTTTCCGTCAGTGATGAAGTCGGAGAGGAGCTGAAAACTTTAAATTTACACTATTCCACTGGACCAAAATCATTCTTTAACCTTTAAATTCTATGTTTAATTTAGAACGAGATGCAGTGGGCTTTATTTGTGGTGTCGTACTTGCTGTCATTTAACAACAGAAACTACAATACATGTCATCTTTATCAAATTTCAATTTTAACATTTCAATTTTTTGTGTGACATCGTAAAGAAAATAATGAATGTCATGTTCTGATAAAATAATAACACCAATAACAAATTTTAGCTTTGAACAAAAAAAGCACACGTGTGTTTGCAAAGTAATATGGATTACATAACTATATATGGATATTTTAAATTGTATACTTATTGCAATTATAAATGTCCACCATTCGAATTTTTTTATATTTTGCAGGTGTTTCAAAAACGGAATGAAAAAACTAGACGATGGAGAAGACAACAGTGGATTCATTGTAGACGAATTAGAGGATACACGTACAAGCAGGCTGGTTTATTAATTTTCAATACTCGGTGTGCTCTCGTTGAAACTTCTCCCCGCAGAAGGGTTATGTTAGTTGATGTGATGAAAATGTTTTAAACTACTGTTTCTTTCATTTTTTGTTCTTGTATTCAGAGTTTATAATGTTTCAAAGGTAATATTGACATGTACAAACGATGTGTAGTACAAAAAAAATTTTTGAAAATGCCGACATTTTGAAAATTGCGCAACTTCAGGTCAGCCCGAAGATTACTCAAAAAGTTTCGTGTTGATCAGACATCGTATCTCTAAGAAAACGAGCAGGCAAGGCAAGATTAATGAGGAATGAAAGAAAGAAGAGGAATATTTTCTATACTCTTTATTAATTAAACCATTATATTACATTGTAACACGACTGTTCAGTCCTCCTTCATCATTGGCTATCTCTTCATTACCGGACAATCGACCATAGACGTGTGGTCGGCTGATGTAGTTTAAAATTCTCTGGACAGCTGATCCGAAATAAAAAAATCACCCTTAGTTCACATAGAAAGTCCTTGTCATTCATTTCTACATTTTGCATTGTAGTTTCAGAGAAGATATTTAATATGTCCAACACATTACTATTGCAATTATTTTGTAACCGATCTTCTATACAACATTCTTCGTTTGCACTTGTTTTAGAACAGATTTTAAAAGTCAGTAAAATAAATAAACAAAAATTTGCAGAAGACATTTTCAAAGCGACAGATCTATGACGTCTGACTGGTACAAATAATGGAAACGGATTAGAATACCATACATATTTAATTCCTGGAAAGACATGTTTCAATTAACCAAAGTTTGTTTAAGTTAACGCTTTACTTATGGAAAACTGACAACTTAAAAGATGACAATTGTTCACGCCTTCTCCCAAACACAACTAGACATTTTTGGGAGTCGTGCAGTTTTTCCTTGTCCAGAATTAACATTTGCATGAACGGAGCAACGAGTAGATCGACGGGTGTATAAATGGAGTAAGGCACTGCTTACTAATATACTAGTAAACGAAGCACCCGAGTTAACACATGGCTTTTATTACACCCCGCTCGCCGTAAGTTATAAGGGTGTACTGTTTGTAGCCATTCGCCAAATTTATCTCAACAATTATAAATGATACAATACTGAAATTTTTTTCATGACATTTTTATCATCTTGCTTTATTGCGGGATTCAGACTTTTGTACTCCTACTTCCTCTTTACCAACCGTGTCAAATTTCTGCCGTCCGTAACCATTTTTCTTTACATCTTAGCATTTATAAATGATTCAATACTAAAATGTTGTCAGTAGCTTTGTATGATCATGCCATATTGTGGGATTTATTTTTAGAGGGAGGTGATTATCACTGAACATTAACTTACATAATACTTTCTGGTTTTGCGGTTTTGTGTGTTTTGTTTTCTATTTTGTGTCGTGCTTGTCTGAACCCAGATTTGTTATTGCCAATTGTCTTTCGTTTTTTCATCGGTAAGGTTTCCTTGCTGTTTTTCTAATCCTTACTTTTCACTTTATCATGAAATGGAATTGGTTAAAATTGATGTTGTTTTCATCTGTTTATGTGCAAAATGGATTTCAAGTGCTAAAATTATAATAACTATTTTCCGAACACAATTCGGTCTAATGATGAAAGTTCAAAAGTGTAACACTAGTACTCCTCTCTGAACTTGCAGCCATTGTTTGCTATTATGTTACGAGTTGATCGTTTGCCATGTTTTCTTCATATTGAACATAGAACGCAATTGAGTAATTATTGGTAATAGTCGGTAGTTTGCATACATTAAAGATAAATTGGTTTAACCTTCTATTATACCATTGTTTTATGGTCGTCTTTTAGCCTGTTCTATGTTACGCTTAAACCCATCATTATTTTTTGTTTTGTTTTACAGACCAGTTAAAAAGTCAGAGTTTTTTACGCACTTTCAGACTTTATCGGCCAATGCAAACCTGTTGTTTTCTCGCGATTATCAGGTAATTATTGTTAGAAAATATGTGATGCGTTCTTGCATTTAACAAAAAAGCAATGTTTTAAAACAACAAGTAGTTGCAAATACATTGATAAACTTGAGACTTTGGGTAAGCTATTTTTTCAATTGCAGAATGTAAACATTTACAAGATGGGTTGTGTGAATGATATAGGAAACGATTCCCTTTTGTAGAACCTGATTTCAGTTGGTTTTTTTATACTGTATGTACTGTCATTTGCATTGTGTCCTTGTCTAAGCCCCGATTTAACTTGTGTTTTGTGTTTTAATGTGTTTAAAAAGCTTTATGTGCACAGAAGCCATCCGTTTTTAAAAATCTGCTTTGCGTTCTTGTTCCCACTGTCCTAAGGGAGACAAGTCTAGTTTAAAAACCGAAACAAACCTTTTCTCTAGCAATTACTTTTTTTATCGTGCATACTGTACAAAGACAGGTCTTTCTTACTCATTTTTGTATAATTGTGTTGTATCGATATATAGTTCCCTTGTAATACGTAAACTACAGCATTCAACTAAATCTACAAGGCGTTTCTATACCTTGTGTAGGAGCATATATTGACAGTATATTTTTATTGTAGGACCTTGAGAAATTGAGTCCTCGATACTCTACATCAGACTCAGAATTAGAAGAGACAAGAACGAAAAATCGCTATACAAATATCCTGCCATGTACGTCATAGAATAATTCAAATATATCACTTGTTGATAACTGAAAAATGTATAGCTATCTAAGTTACATAATTTTACACATATATTACTATAAAAGTCATTGACAAGTTATCTGTGATACCAAAGTTATTTTTTTTAATTGACTACGCAACTCGCGCGTTTTGTTCAATCGAGACTCATTCATGGCGTTCTAACCAAATACATGTAATGACCAAATAAAGATTGAAATTGTTATCACAAAATCCCCAATAGGGCTATAACAATGATACACAATACATACTGACATTTAATTAACTGAATAATACACACAAACAACTGTCCAGTGTTCAGTGGCGAATAAGGTTGGGGGTGACCAAGGGTTGTTAGGGGTATAATACTGACAGGCCTTAGTAAGGATCGTGTTTGAATAGTGTCACGCTTCAAACACATAATAAACCCCTTTTGTTAATGTCGCAAACGGTATGATCATTATAGTGTAAACAAAAGGCTTAATTTGCCATCCTTACACAAATCTAGTCTTACAGTAGCAGTTACAATTTCCTACCAAGTGGTATAACTTTCTTTACTGAGTTGTGTTTTTTTTTATTGTATAAGTATCATTAATGAGATTTATTGTTCTGTTGTTTAGTTATAAATTTAATTCAGAGGTTTGCGCGTGTTTCCTCTTTATATATAATTTGTTTATGTTCAAACGTGCGTCAGCCGTAGTGTTAAATACACGGATTTACCTAAAATGTGCTTCCTTGGTCCTATACATCATATTTAATTTTAATGAAGGTTTTTGTATCATAAGTGATAATCGTAAAGAGATTTAAATAAATGACGCTCGGTGCAAATTGATGCATTAGGTTGTAATATCACGCAAATATATACGTCCTGCTTTGTGATACTTCAGTCAACAAAACAAGAGTAAAGCTGGTCGCTGTTGAAGATGAACCAGGATCTGATTACATCAATGCTAATTATGTGCCGGTATGTATTTATTAAAAATTTTATACAATGTTTAATTGGGTAACATAGCTTCTTTTAAAAATTTTTATGAAGATCTGGAATTCGCAAAAATGAACACTCATTATTGGTTTCAGGTTTCAATTTACCTCAACCAGGATATTGGTATTTTAAGTATTCCAGTATTATTTGAGTAATTCCTAAACATTACCAATGTAATTGTTTTTACCAATATCTTATTTTAGGGGCCTGTATCAGGCAGAGAATATATAGCTACTCAAGGACCTTTAGCGTCCACAATAAACGATTTCTGGAGAATGATTTGGGAGCAGAACGTCAGTATTATAGTGATGCTAACACAGTGTGTAGAAAGAGGAAGGGTAAGCTGTTACATTACATATTAATGTGTTATAGAGTAGAAGTAGGAAGGTAAATGCGATTTTGACGAGTCTATGTTGGTATGTTTGATGCCCCGATCATAATGGTTACTAGCTTACTTTTGGGGATTAACTAAACTGTCTACCTCATTTGTGACTGAAAAACTTATTTTGACCGTGAGCAACACAATCTGGGGCCTAATAACAGAAATTCTAAAATTAATTCTTAAAACATTAAATCAGCATGACAGTATTGTCCATAGGCGAGACTCTCGGTATGCCTGCAAATAGAGTATAACAATACTATACTACAAGTTGTGGTAAGGGTTTTTGGATTAAAATTGAAAACTGCCTACTGCGTATGGTCTAGCTTATGCTGCTTTTGTAGATAAAGAAAGATATATTTTGAAATTACCAATTATTTTCTCGAGATATTCAGCGTTTTAGAATGCGGCTGACTTTTTTGATAGTGCGATTTTCTAAAGTAAAAGTTAAACTGAATTAGAACCGAAGTGTAACCTAGGTGCAGTAGATTTTGTCTGTTCGAAACCTTTCAGGCTTTGTCATTTGGGTCGACGCAGGAAAAGTCTTGCGATTTGTTCGTTACGAAAGCAGACGTATGTTTTTAAACAACATTAGATCCCTTTATAAACAAAAATGGCTAACTTATAATGTAAAATTCCCAAAGCAAAAGTCAAGGACGATTTTTGCATATAAGAAACAGAGGCGTATTATTAAATATGGACATGGTATCGTAACAAAATTGTTTCTACTAGATTTTCGTAATTTAAAGCTAAAATATGGAAAAATAAAAAACGAAAGCAAATAATGCACTCCACGGGGTGTGACTTTTAGTATAGTATGATACCTGATATGCTGAACATACTTAATTGGCTATCAAATCATTTGACCGAATTAGACTTGTCACGGTTTGTAAAATCACTCAATCACAATACGGAACAAATGTAATCACTTTGAATAGTTCAGTTTTTTGTCAGCCGAATCTTTTGAGACCACTCACTGCTCGTACGTTTATTTAAAGAAAAACTTGTTTATCTACTTTTAGTAAATGAATGTATTGTGTTCCGATTTGAAATTACTGTCCTAAGCTTCTACTTTTAACGTTATGTGTAAAAGACTAGGAATATTGCACTACGTATATAATTTTAAAAATATGTTTCAACAGAAAAAGTGCGACTGTTATTGGCCATCAGACAAGAATGAGGCATTGTTTTATGGAGATATTGTTGTGAAGATGGAAAGCGAATCTCATTTGCCTGATTTCATTCTGAGAACATTTATTTTACATCTTGTAAGTATTGCTCACATACATATTAAGTATGTTATGAAAATTTGTACATGTACATGGGATTTAACCGCGAATATTATATTCGTAAAGATGTATTGAGGTTATTTAATAAAGCCGAAGTAATCGCGTTAGTATCAGAACCTACTTATGACATTAATTTAACGAAATTAACAGTCGCGCAATGAATTATATTGTACCCGAACATTAAGATATATATTTATTTATGTCGCATGCGCAGCCGAGTCGACATATAGTGGTCACTATGTATTTGTGAGTATTTATGTTACCGTACCTGCTTTGATTATTGTCAGACCTAAAGTACAAATAATGAAAAAAAATAATTGGAACTTCCACAGCTTGTACATTATACATTTTTGCTTTTTTGGCTGGAAGAATTAACCTTGCAAAATTTTATGTAAGAATTTTTACTTAATGCCTTCTCTACAACTGAACCATATTTGTTTAAAAGAATTGAAAGCGAACTTAGGAGCACTAAAAGGAATTAAACCAAAATTGCAATAAAATGTGAAAAAATGTAATATGCAATATTTAATTTATGGTGCTTTGAAATGGTTTGTTGTACAAGGTCCATCCCGGAGTATTTCAGCAGCTTTATTCAGAACAAGAACATCCTTGTTTTCCTATGATTAGTTGCAATTATTCGCCAGTATAGACGTTGATGTCCGACGGGCACATTCTTAGTCAAGCACTATGCATAATACAACAATTTCATTTCAACAAATATAATGCCCGTCCACCTGATACGCATTTTTTGTCGGTTAAACTTCCTGTAGGTAAAAGAAACATTGTTAATAACTCAAGTTAGCAAGCAAGAGGCCGACTCGAATTTGTTGTGACACGTAACCTGACATGGTCCAATTCTCATTCACTTTGTAATATATATTCTGACAATCCCCAACAAGAAAGTATCCAATATCCGCCCGTTGAGGACATAGACAACTTTTTTCAACTCATAGGGGATAAAGAACAAAATGTTATTTTCTACTAAATGGCGATGACCTATCCGTTGTGAACCCGACTGAAGTAAGCAAACCAATTTATTACATGTATGAACTGTTGATTTGAGTCGGATTTTTATCATCCTCTAAAATATTTAGTTAAAACCAATTGTATTTGCGTTTTTTGCATTCCAATTCCTTATCGTTATATGGACTAAATGATTTGATTTTGGCAACCATTCTATGTGCAGGCGACACATTTTGTTGCATGGGAAACTCAATTCTAAATGTATAGTGTTGTTATTTTTTCTTTGATATTTTTATTAGAGAATCACACGATAAAACATAGACCATATATCATTTACAATGTTATATATCTTACTCTCTTTTTTAAGTATTTACAACAATGAAATTATACTGTAATGTTGAGTTTTTAGGGGGACATTCAAAGAAAAGTCAGACATTATTACTATCTATTATGGCCAGACATGGGAACACCAGCCTGCTCAGATTACATGATCAGATTTGTTGACACGGTTCGCCGGGACATAAGGCCCGATATGACAGGTCCGATGGTGGTACACTGCAGGTAATCAGACGTTGAATTTTCATTAACATTACTTTACAATATAAACACTATGATAGCATATTATGGTATAATCTTGTCGTGCAGACTATGTGGATTGTCCGAACCTACTTGTTTAAGGATATAACGATTTACGTTATCGATATTTAACCTTTGAAAGACACGCCTTTGCGAATGAAACAGACAGTTGAACATGATGTTTTTTGTGCTATCAAAGATGTTGACACTTACAAGTTAAGATACTTGCATTCAAGGTACATGTATATAGATAATGTTAAAGATCAATAGTCCTTATCTTGAATTTCAAGGGAATTGTTTAACAAGCATAAAAACCAATTTTCATGTAATTCCATTTACAGGTGACATTTATTTTTGTTAACATCAAATTATGAATGTAAGTATTTCTTTTACAGCGCTGGTGTGGGACGTACAGGAACATATATTACACTAGACAGTATTATAAGAAAGATAAATGCAGGGGAACAAAACATTGACATATTTGGACACATTTTGAGCCTACGGCACTGTCGAGTTAATATGGTTCAAACGGAGGTTACTAACTATTATTAAGATTATTGTAAATGATCAGAAGTCTCAATACTGAAATAAACGGTCCGAGGAGATTCCTTAGCTGCTATACTAACGATAGAACCAAATAGGAAATATATAATAAGTATGTCTCCCAAACGAAGTTTTGGGAGACATATTGTTTTTGTCCGGTTTCTTATTAAGTCGCCCAAAAAAATTTTTTTTGGGAGACTTATTGTGTTTGCACCGTTTCTTATTAAGTCGCCCAAAAAAATTTTTTTTGGGAGACTTATTGTGTTTGCACCGTTTCTTATTATTATTATTAAGTCGCCCAAAAAAATTTTTTTTGGGAGACTTATTGTGTTTGCACCGTTTCTTATTATTATTATTATTATTATTATTATTCTTTTCCACACATTTTTCTTAATCATGAACTTGTCCGACACATTTTTTGAAAACGCTTTGACCAATCAAGATAAAACCTGCTGAGGTGGGTGGAGGGTCACTCAGAGGGGTGCCATCCACTTTTGAAATTTTCAAAATGGCCGCCATTTTCAAAATGGCCGCCGTTAAAGATTTTTGGCCCCCTCTCAGATCTCGGAGATGGCTGAATGGATTTTAATGAAAATTGGTACACTGGTAGAGTTAACCATCCTGAGCAGTGTGGCGAAAAAAAATTTGATGCGAACGCCGCCATTTTAAAATGGCCGCCGTTTTACCACACCCGCCCCCCAAAAACGTCAACTTTGTCCGATTTCAACGAAATTTGATTTCTAGACGTATTTTGATGTACTGAACCTGCTGAGGTGGGTGGAGGGTCACTCAGAGGTGTGCCATCCACTTTTGAAATTTTCAAAATGGCCGCCATTTTCAAAATGGCCGCCGTTAAAGATTTTTGGCCCCCTCTCAGATCTCGGAGATTGGTGGATGGATTTTAATGAAAATTGGTACACTGGTAGAGTTAACCATCCTGAGCAGTGTGGCGAAAACAAATTTGATGCAAAAGCCGCCATTTTAAAATGGCCGCCGTTTTACCACACCTGCCCCCAAAAACATCAACTTTGTCCGATTTTAACGAAATTTGATTTCTAGAGGTATTTTGATGTACTGATTTGAATGGAATACTATCCATGGGGATTTGGGCGACTTCTGTGTTGGCATCCCAACACAATCATGTTTAATTATTATTATTATTATTCTTTTCCACACATTTTTCTTAATCATGAACTTGTCCGACACATTTTTTGAAAACGCTTTGACCAATCAAGATAAAACCTGCTGAGGTGGGTGGAGGGTCACTCAGAGGTGTGCCATCCACTTTTGAAATTTTCAAAATGGCCGCCATTTTCAAAATGGCCGCCGTTAAAGATTTTTGGCACCCTCTCAGATCTCGGAGATGGCTGGATGGATTTTAATGAAAATTGGTACACTGGTAGAGTTAACCATCCTGAGCAGTGTGGCGAAAAAAAATTTGATGCGAACGCCGCCATTTTAAAATCGCCGCCATTTTATCACACCCACCCCCCAAAAATGTCAACTTTGTCCGATTTCAACGAAATTTGATTTCTAGACGTATTTTGATGTACTGTCAAGATAAAACCTGCTGAGGTGGGTGGAGGGTCACTCAGAGGTGTGCCATCCACTTTTGAAATTTTCAAAATGGCCGCCATTTTCAAAATGGCCGCCATTAAAGATTTTTGGCCCCCTCTCAGATCTCGGAGATGGGTGGATGGATTTTAATGAAAATTGGTACACTGGTAGAGTTAACCATCCTGAGCATTGTGGCGAAAACAAATTTGATGCTAACACCGCCATTTTAAAATGGCCGCCGTTTTCCCACACCCGCCCCCCAAAAACGTCAACTTTGTCCGATTTCAACGAAATTTGATTTCTAGACGTATTTTGATGTACTGAACCTGCTGAGGTGGGTGGAGGGTCACTCAGAGGTGTGCCATCCACTTTTGAAATTTTCAAAATGACCGCCATTTTCAAAATGGCCGCTGTTAAAGATTTTTGGCCCCCTCTCAGATCTCGGAGATGGGTGGATGGATTTTAATGAAAATTGGTACACTGGTAGAGTTAACCATCCTGAGCAGTATGGCGAAAACAAATTTGATGCGAAAGCCGCCATTTTTAAATGGCCGCCGTTTTACCACACCCGCCCCCAAAAACATCAACTCTGTCCGATTTCAACGAAATTTGATTTCTAGAGGTATTTTGATGTACTGATTTGAATGGAATACTATCCATGGGGATTTGGGCGACTTCTGTGTTGGCATCCCAACACAATCATGTTTAATTATTATTATTATTATTATTATTATTCTTTTCCACACATTTTTCTTAATCATGAACTTGTCCGACACATTTTTTGAAAACGCTTTGACCAATCAAGATAAAACCTGCTGAGGTGGGTGGAGGGTCACTCAGAGGTGTGCCATCCACTTTTGAAATTTTCAAAATGGCCGCCATTTTCAAAATGGCCGCCGTTAAAGATTTTTGGCACCCTCTCAGATCTCGGAGATGGCTGGATGGATTTTAATGAAAATTGGTACACTGGTAGAGTTAACCATCCTGAGCAGTGTGGCGAAAAAAAATTTGATGCGAACGCCGCCATTTTAAAATCGCCGCCATTTTATCACACCCACCCCCCAAAAATGTCAACTTTGTCCGATTTCAACGAAATTTGATTTCTAGACGTATTTTGATGTACTGTCAAGATAAAACCTGCTGAGGTGGGTGGAGGGTCACTCAGAGGTGTGCCATCCACTTTTGAAATTTTCAAAATGGCCGCCATTTTCAAAATGGCCGCCATTAAAGATTTTTGGCCCCCTCTCAGATCTCGGAGATGGGTGGATGGATTTTAATGAAAATTGGTACACTGGTAGAGTTAACCATCCTGAGCATTGTGGCGAAAACAAATTTGATGCTAACACCGCCATTTTAAAATGGCCGCCGTTTTACCACACCCGCCCCCCAAAAACGTCAACTTTGTCCGATTTCAACGAAATTTGATTTCTAGACGTATTTTGATGTACTGAACCTGCTGAGGTGGGTGGAGGGTCACTCAGAGGTGTGCCATCCACTTTTGAAATTTTCAAAATGGCCGCCATTTTCAAAATGGCCGCCATTAAAGATTTTTGGCCCCCTCTCAGATCTCGGAGATGGGTGGATGGATTTTAATGAAAATTGGTACACTGGTAGAGTTAACCATCCTGAGCAGTATGGCGAAAACAAATTTGATGCGAAAGCCGCCATTTTAAAATGGCCGCCGTTTTACCACAACCGCCCCAAAAACATCAACTTTGTCCGATTTCAACGAAATTTGATTTCTAGAGGTATTTTGATGTACTGATTTGAATGGAATACTATCCATGGGGATTTGGGCGACTTCTGTGTTGGCATCCCAACACAATCATGTTTAATTATTCTTCTTCTTTCTTTTTTCTTCTTTCCGCTCAATCTTGTCCGCACATTTTCTCTGAGATACAATGTACAATCGATACGAAACTTTGGGAACATGTTAAGGGTGACCTGAAGTTTTGCAATCCATCTTTAGAATTTTCAAAATGGCCGCCATTATCAAAATGGCCGCTGTTGAAGAAAAACGTTCAATTCTCAGATCTCAGGAATGGCCATAGCAATTTCAATGAATATTGGTATACTGATACAGCTAACTATCCTGAGTATTTCTGCCAAAACAATTTGACGCGAACGACACCATTTTGTGATGGCAGCACTCTCCCCCCCCCCCCCCCCCCCCCCCAACGTCAACTTAGTCCAATTGTAACGAAATTTGATATGTAGGTATATTTTAATGCACAAACTAAAACATCATGTGTATTTGGGGGGTTTTCAACATTGCTGAAGATTATAGTGGCAATGGGGGTTCGTTTCGGAGACATTCTGTGTTCTCATCCTAACACAATCAGCACTAGTATTATAATTAGTTTGAACTTGATAAGGGGTGTCCATCAATCTGTGTTTTTAAAGGTCAGTTTTGTTACTAAGCCTGTAACATAAATTTCCTCTCTTGGTTGTTCCTGTAATAGAAAAATACGGTATCCGTCCTGTTAATAGCATCATTGAGAAATGAAAAAATGAATGTTTTATATACAAAATGCAGTTCCTCACGAAAAATAATGAATGCGTATTATTCACTCGTTGACAAATTCCGATTATCATTACCAAACATAAATGATACCCTTTGTCTAACCGAGTCTGTATGTTGACACACATGAATGTTAAATTATCATTACCTAACATAGATGTTACTTTTTGTTTAATAGAGTCAATATGTTTACATCCATGAATGTATTCGTGACTACCTACAAACAGGTTCTGAGCCCGAAGCTGAGTATATAAACTCCCCAGAACACGATCGTAAGTTGTTTTGTGGTGTAGTAGAGTTCCTATAGAACAAATGATTTAATTTTAATTAGGTTGGCTTATAGTTATGTCCGTTAAATTAGATATGGTATAAGGACTAATTATAAACCAATATGTTAACTGTACAAATATAGTTTTGTAAGTAAGTTTAGAAGTCCTTATATTTAACTGTTCTTACCATATCTATTTCAACAATTGGATAAATTTTCATGTTCTTAATATTTGTTTACTACCAACCTTGTTGTACTACAAATAATTGATTAAATAATTAAAATAATAAGAATTACACACTACACGTCATAGAGTTGATACTTAACACGATAAAGCTGAGAAAACCAATAAATTCAAACACTTAATTTCTGTATTATCTCTTTATGCGGTCTGAAATTTAACGAACTCGTGTCTTTTTCAGAAATTTACGAAAACGTCTCCAGCTCCCAGTTTTAATGGGATATGAACGGAGGACAATACAGACAATATTTACTCTCGACAAAATACCATAACATTTTCTGATTATGTAATTGTATGCACAGTCAATATTGTACATTGTATTTTGTAATAAATTGTAGAAAATGATGGGCATGCTAAATATTCTTTTATAAAATAACACAAGTTTTATTATATAAAAAAACAGTTGTCTTATCTCCCCCATCGAAGCACATCAAGACATTTGAATTGTTCAGATACACAGCTAAACGTGGGCATGCATTTGTAAAAGGATGGCACGTAAGGTATTTGACAGTTTATTGAAAGGGTGGCACGTTAGGTATTTGACAGTTTATTGAAAGGGTGGCATATTAGGTATTTGACAGTTTATTTAATGTAAGGTAAACTCGAAAAGTACAAAAATCCATGTTCAGTGGACTCAGCATTGTGTGTCCGTTTTGTTCAATAGATTTGAATTCAAATATGAAATTTCAAATGAATTAAGTTTGTTTACTTAAATCAGCACTACCAGTTGTGTTGCGATGAAGGAGGTACACCCCTAGTAAAGAACTCGACTGGCAGAGGGAAATGTAGAACCCAAAAAAGAACCTATTCTGGACCTGACATGTTTATTTTTTTATAACAACATACTGGAATATATGTATGTATGTTAATATTTTAAACAATTTTGAATTACACCTTATACAAATGACATTACATGCAACCGTTCTTGTTTCTAATTATGTTAACAGTCGTATTTACCTTGACCTTAACTGATAGAATGTCTTGCTGTCATATTGTTTGAAGGCACTTTGTAATATATTTTTTAAATGTTTGTCTGTATATAGATGCATGAAACAGAATGAATTCCACCATTGTTATGCAGATTTTTTTATTTTTCTTTTGTGTGTAGCTGCATGTATAATAGATATCAAGCAAATATGTTGGTGAAATATAAATAACTGAAAGAAACGTGAAACAATAACAATATGCCCATATCAATACAAGCAGTTCCGTTATAAGGTTTAATTTCACGTTCACTTTTCAACCTTTTTGCTTATAAGAAACGGTCCATGATCTTAAACAAAAAAGAAATATAATTGGTCGTTATCTATTTCACTCGAGATTTCCTTTTCTTCTGTTTCATTTGATTCATTTCGTTTTGACTACGACCTTTCTGAATCAACTCAAAAATCTTGTATGCCTGGACTTCGTCTCTAGTGACGTCATCATACCTTCGAACTTCCACTTTCTCGCCATTGACCATAAGTCCACACTCCACCAGAAGATCGCGGCTTTCTCTGTCGTTAAGTGTTGCCACCCATCGACTTTTTGCATCACTGTCGATTGCATGAACGGCAACAGGGTCGAATTGCAGCTTTGTAATGGGCGTTCCTATCTGTGATTCTATTAGTGCCTTGACGTCAGAATGCGGCTTAGCGTTGTCAGGAAGAGAAAAGCATATAGCTAATGGTTGGGGCGGAGGAGCTTCTTTCCTTAGTCTTATGGATGTTATTTTTGCCTTCTTCCATTTGTTATAGTTGGACCTCTCTTTAACATCTTCGAGAAGAGAGAGTGGCTGTTTTACCGTTTCTTTCTCGGAATCAGATTCGGCAATATCCCAACGTTTGCTTGTTCTAAAAAAAATAGATACCATTATTCAACTATTGTAGCACCAAATACACAACTATGTTCACAGATAAGAATAACTAAAGAGCAATTAACGTCAAAGTTAGATCACATCACTGTAACTTGTTTCTTTTACATGTCCCGATGTGTGCGTGTTGTATGTGTGGTATTTATTGTAATGTATTTTATAATTGCAAATAGGTACAAAAAAATGAAAACGATATCTTATTCCTATACTAATAGGACTGCTCCAAAATACTAATTTAAAAACGTAAAATCTAATGTTTCTGGTCATAAACTCTCAATAATGTTTAGAAATGTTCAAGACATGTTGTAAAAGTATTTCAAAAGATGATGGCAAAATAGCTTTTGAGATGAATACTAAATTGAAAATACATGTACTGTATATTGAGCTATACTTTATGTGTCTCAATCTTTCTGACACTATTACTACAGATGAAAACTTATCAAGATGAAAAAGGCAATTTTACTTTGAATAAAATCTTCCAATTAAATTCCTGGATTAGAAACAAAATAAATTATACTCGCAAGTTGTAAAATAATAAGATTATTATCTTAATTAAATAATAAAATAAACTTCTTAAAGTGTAAATCGAAAAAAACCGAAAGCAAATGACATCTTCAAGTTTAAAAAAATATATAGATTAATATATATACAATGACGTTAAAATATCGCCAAATCAAATATAATGCCTCGTAGATCAATGAATAGTGGTTTAATTTGAATTTTGTTTAAGGTAGCAAGACACATGTTTGTAGCTTGGTTTCGCATGGTTAAGTGTCAGTTTATTCACTTCTATGAAAATTAAATGCAATAAATTATTGCAGTCTTATTAAAACGTGTCATGTTTACAAAAAAATATACATGTATATAATATTTGGGCGTCATGGTAAACAGCCAAGCTCGATCAATGATTTTTGTTAAATTTGATCAAAGTACAATAAATTGCAATACACAAATTAGATATATATATATACCACATATTCATTTACATTGATAATAATTTTTGTCAAATTTGATCAAAGTACAATAAATTGCAATACACAAATTAGATATATATATGAGCCGTCTCAAGAGAAAAGGTACAAAAACTTCCAATCGGAACATCTCTCGGCCATTTCCGTCAAGGGTCGGGAAAGTGACCATAGGCGGAAATAACCGAGGTGATCCGATTGAAAAACTTCTTGACGTTGCTATCGAGAAAACGGTCTCGGAATGAACGTAATGATTTAAGTGTTGTTCAGTTGTGAGTTGTTTTTGCAGACGACGGTATCTTCGTGAAAAACTTGACAATGGGTTGTCAAAACTTTACAAAATTTGGGAAAAAGATTATTTGAATATGGATTTATTACTGTGTTAAGATTAAAAAAACCTTTATATTTTTAATTCCATACAAAAGATTTTACCACAGGTCAATAATCAGTACGTCATTCACTGGAAAACCCCCTTTGAAGAATTGAATGATTTCCAGATGCAAGCCTGGTATTTTCTGCAATTTGTCATTTATTTGAGGAATATGTACATAGTGAAATGTTTATTTTATCATCCTTGTACTGTTTAGTCGTATCCCGGGCTCAAGTGAAAGTGAAAGTACGGAATCACACACGTGACCCTTCATGTACAAAATTTCTAAAAAGATCTCGAATCAATATAAGATCGAATTGATTTCTTTCATTATCGGATTTGCTATTTGCAGTTTTATGACCTTTATTTTAACAAAACAATTATGATCAATTATAGAATAATGGAAAAAAGTCTTTAAACGCGTTACCAATCTTTTGAAAAATTATTTTTGTCACACACACCTCAGGAATTTGAACCCATGAGACGGCTCATATATATACGACTAGGCCGAATTTTACTGCCGTTATAATCCGAAGTTAGTTTTTGTGATTTGTCGGATTAACGACAGAATTCAGTCCTATTGCTCGTTATGTAGCAAATAAAAATTCTAATTTCGGTCTATTTATACAAAATTCAAACATAATATTCATATTCTTTGCGTTATTAAAGCTTTATACATTGCGAAACTAACGGGAAACGATCTTTATTGAAGAAATTTCTTTTTTCGTCTTTGAAGATGCACGTGGAAAATGCTATGTTGATCATTTTTCCGTACATGGATAATGTGACCTAATTTTTGTTATAAACGTGCTAATTTGCATACTATAACAACCATTCCGTAGTAAGAATCCAGTAATTTACATATGTTTTACCCAAGATGCATCACGCCATTCAGTTTCGGGTTTCTCAATGTTTTTCATGTAGAAAACGTAATCAAAAAGAGACACGAATGTCAATTAATACACAACGCACAGTGGGTTATTAAAAAAGCCAGTAACTATCATCACGTATCAATAATGATCGATTTTAAACACGAAACCGGTACAAAAATGGTGACACTGTCGAAAGATATCAAGATCGACCACGTCTGATTGTATATGCAACTTCTTTTGGACATCAAAGTGCCGGGAGTGATTCACTCCCGCTCTGCTACATTACGAGTAATGGGACTAAATTTGTACCCTCGCCAAAAAAAAAGCGAGGGTACGATTAATCGTTCTAATATATCACATATTCATTACATTTGGATCTAAAAGAAAAATGTCATGAGTTTTTTTTATATAAAACAGGACCACGACCTCGAGTTGGTCATATTTAATGCAAAGAACAGTGTCCTGCACCTTATATATATTTCAAATCTTAACAAGTCCATACCAACAGAAGATCTCTGACGTCTCCGTTATTTCTGTAAGCACTTTAAGCCAGACAACAATGAAGAATAGAGCAGGCCAATAAAACAAAAAAATGAAAGAAATACTTTGCATCTTATAAAATACATACACCCATAGATTAAAATAAGTTGTCCTACCTTCTGTAATGGCCTGTTAACGCGTTAATTCTCATTTTACACTATATTTGTTTTAATTATATTTTCCCACTTCCAGCGTTCCGATAATTTGCCGCTTGTGTATGAATCCAACACTAAAATGAATTTGAACCACCTCGACGTTTAAGCACCTATTCACGGCTATTATTTTTCAGTCAATATCAATAAGAAAAACAGTTCAACGGATTTCTCTCAAAGCTATTATGTCGGGATAAAAACCCTACTGTTTATGTTATTGAAAGAACAAGTTTAGCATTTTGCATAGATTTTATCTACGACAGCAATGAATCATTTTCATAACAAACACATTAAAATTCACTTAAATGGACATACCTAGGTCACGATACGATTGGATTATAGATATACAAATAATACAAAAATCGGCAATGATACGGATGTTTTACAGATATACAAATAATACAAGTGTATTTCGATTTAAAATCAATGACTTCTAAAGTAAATACATTTACCGTGTAATGTACATCTCCGAATCAGGAAAAAGTGTAGCCTCGCTCAGTTTCAACTTGTGACGCTTTTTATGCTCCTTTGAATGTTCGTGGTGTCTTTGACCATTCGTCGATGTATGAGTATGGTCTCCTTTATAATGATCATATTTGTCAAAAAACGTGTCTCTGTCTTCCAAATACTTTCTGAAATGTTCATTCTTTGAAAGATGTGGAAATTGTTGTGAACTTCTTAATTTAATATTTGTCATTTGTGCGCTATGTGGATTTAGATTTAAATCTTCAAGTCTAAAATCTTTATCTTCCGTGCCATCTGCATCCCATGCATGAGTTGGAATTTCAATGAATTCCACATGATGGTTCTCGTTTTCAGTTTTGTTCTTGTTCTTTCCCCTTTTTACGTCATCATAACTCGGGCGGCGAAATCCCAGATCACAAAGACGCTTGTAAGTTTCGGTGTCAACAGTTGCTTTAAATACTTTTGGAAGAGAGAAATACTGCCTTAATTCTTCCGTCTTTTCAGCCAGAATATCCGGATCTCGTACCATGTCATAATCTGCCGCCGTCGATAAGTTCTGTAGGTGGCGAGGCCGGTCAACATTAATAGGTGGCAATCGTGTGGGATCTGTGGTGATTTGATCATGGTTAACTAGATGTACTAATCGGGTAGATTGAAATGTAAGTTGTGGATACAGTTTTTCTTTAGACAATTCGGTATTAACTTGCCATTTGATGACCTTGGTTTCGGGGTCATAAGATAAAGACCCACGGTATCCTCGAATTGAGAGCAGTTCCGGAAGGCTTTCTGATATCGATTCTAACTGGATTCTTGTATGTCGCTTTTTGTCATAATATGGTGGCTCATAATCAGAAAGACTGTCTTCGTAATCCTTTGAAACGGCGTTAATATCTAAACTTCGAATAGGATACGGAATAGATGAGACTGGAAACTTCCTGTTTGAAATATATCTGGGAAGTTGTCCTTCTGTTGATAAAAGGATTAACGCTTGACTAGAAGTTGGCATCTGAAAAATAGGTATATAAAATATAGTTGAAATATGTGTGATCAGGCTCGAACAAGTGATACATGCAAAACAATAACACCAGGTAGTCTAGTATTTAATATTTTATAAATCTTATGATCTCAGACCCTTTTAATTACCAAATTAAAAAACAAAATGCGATCGACAGAGTATGTTAGATCCAAAAAGAAACATTTGTTTTAATAACATTGTAAAGAAATATTATTTATTTATTCGTTCGTTTGTTTCATTCATTCATTCATTCATTCATTCATTCATTCATTCATTCATTCATTCATTCATTCTTCATTCGTTCGTTCATTCATTCATTTATTCATTCATCATTCATTCGTTCATTCATTCATTCATTCATTCATTCATTCATTCATTCATGCATTCATTGCAACCTAAGGTGATTTTGATGTAGCACTAAATGTACTTAATACAGAGAATATAAAAGTCTAGGACACTTTTGAGTTTTTAATCTAACGCAGGACTTAAATCAATTACCACAGCTAACGACGTTAACTGGAAATGATCGGGAAGTGCTTGCAACCGTCTAGCAATAACATGCAAAACTTTAATTTCGTCTTTTGTTTCTACCAACAGAAAATGTTGTTATTGTTGTTATATATTACATATATAGATCGTCTAATGGCCTTTTGTTACAATAACACTACATTTAATTGACATCGGATGCCAGCAGCACTTATTGCATGTCATAAGTGTTTGAAGTATCAGTCTGCTTACAAATTTGGGCATGTATCTCACGAATGTTTACTTTAAGCATGAAACATTGCAATCTATAATATTGAACATCAATAAAAGAGGCATATTACAAATAACAACAATATGCTTAAGTTTTTTTAATAAAATCAATGAGTATATTTAAAACTGTTTAAAACTGCATGCTGCTTTGTGAAAGTTTAACTATTCTGTTTTATGATTGTGACCGAATAACAATTTGAAATGACTAAAATTTAAGAAAAGGTATATCCAATAGAGTTTAATAAAATAACAAAGAAACTAACTAAACAATCGCCGATTATATTTGGAACCTGTCAAACATATACATAACATAAACAAGAACCAAAAATACAAGAATAGAAAAAAGGGAGTTGCACTTAAAAAACTTTGTGTTTTGTGATGTTTGTACTAACTGTACGATCGGTTAAATTGTTACAAGAGCAAACAGATTTAAATTTGATTTACCACTGTGTAATGTAACATATCAAACATATGTCGTTTCCATCATTACACAAGCTTTGTACAATACAGGGTCATGGGGTCAATGTACTAATAAAAAGACAGATGGACAACATGCCAAGGGAATAGGAGAACCATTGGTTTTCTCAGTTTTGTAGCGATCGGTTAAATTGTTACAAGAGCAAACAGATTTAAATTTGATTTACCACTGTGTAATGTAACATATCAAACATATGTCGTTTCCATCATTGCACAAGCTTTGTATTTCAAATTTTATGAATTAAATGATAAGAAATATTTAATCTTATATCTATGAAAACTAGTAAACAAATACATAGAAATCAAGATGTTTAGGTGGCGTGAATAGTACGTGGATAATTTAGACAGGAAACTTCTGATGAAAACGTTTTAACAAGAAACGTCTAATTTTTTTGAATGGAAAGCCGAATAGAAGTGTTTCGGTCAGACTACTTACAAGTACATGGCAGACACCAGTATAATGATGTGATGTTGTTATCTAGAGCAAACCTTCTAATATGTGATAGAGCTGCTTACATCTAGGTTTATGAATCTCCCGAAGTACGTTATAATACCAATTTTTATTACCATGACCATGACATGTTTTCGTCAATACCTAGTGTTTTTCATAGGAATTGATGGTATCCGGTTAACAATTAATATCTCACATTTATTGAAATAAATTATTACATGAATAAAATTTCGTGTGTTGATTGGTTTAAATACTACTTTCGGGTCGTGTTAACACTCAGCAGTAGTTCTAACTAAATAGCATCAAACCATTAGTTTTTTCCCGCTGCACAAGCGTTCAAGCGTTTTTTTTTTCTTTGATCCGCTTTTTTATCGGATTCATCACATCATAGCGTTTGTAACACAAATATCTTGTCTACAACAGTGGACGTGTATACTGCTAATAGATTTGTTACGATAGACGAGGATATGTTGGCTTTATGCATGTAATAAAACAATTACTGGCCTTGATATATGCGGTCGCTATAGGCATTTCTCTACCTTTAAAAAAAGTATATTCACCTCGCGTAATGGCTCGGTGAATATCACATTTTCTGGTTGAAAAATCGCGAACTCATCAATTGCATAGCTTCTTAACTTTAAAATAAGTACTTAGTTGCTAGTTATTCAAACGCTTTTTCTTAAATAAATGGGAAAAGAGATATCGGACAGTGGAGTTTAATTAGATTACAAAAAAATTATTATAATTTTTTTTTCAATTTTCATTTCCTCATCAAACATTGAAATATTGTGTTAAAAAAAGAAACCTAATCGCTTATTGGCCTGATCGTAAAGACAAAAGATACACCGCGATGTCATAAGGTAAACTGGAGAAAACGTTAAACTCGAAATAAACGAACATACGTGTCATAACGATACCATATTTAAAGCATCACACTGATTTAGTTATAGTCAAAATAAATTTTTTTCATACTGTGAAATTTATTACTAAATTTTCAGGGTAAAATTTGTACAAGAGAATTTAAATACAATTAAAGGTCACGGTTAAATTTTTGGTACAATTACTTTTTACAGTTGCTACTAGCAATCAATGGTAACAGTCAGTGAACATACATCCCATCTGTTTGCTTTAATGATACATATAGTCATAGTAGTGAACAGAATAAAATTACCACCAACTGTGTGATGTGGACAGTTTAAAATGCATACACATGCATACCTGATGTTTTTAGCACAACACTTTTTTAATGCTTTTACCAAACTCAAAAAAATATCAAATTGTAACATGTACGTATCAATTTAAATTTGTCCTGTTTAGAGTCTTCTTTGGGGCCTTCAGCCGATATTTAACTGTTCCATTAACACTGTAACTGATTCCGTCAGATACATGTATTAGATATCAGAATACATACATTAATGAGATTTAAATACACATACCTTTTATTAGAATATAATCCACTTTAACTGCTAACAATTCTCCGCTGTAACATGAAAACGTATTTACCGCATTTGTCATTTATTTTAAAATCCCAGTTTTATATTCTTAGTCAGCTATGACCATAAAGCCATTGTTATCAGAACAACATCCGATAATGCTCAAGTATTTATGATGCACTTTATATTTAAAATAAACTTATGTCAAACGTCAAAGGACAATGTGGCAAGTCCGGTGGAAAGATAACTTAATGGAAATTGAAACTTTCTTTACGCATCATCACTGCGTCTCCTACTAGGAACAATGACAAGTTATTAATTTTTAAATGCACATTGTTTATTAATTTCACTTTTACCTTTGCAGGTAAACATCTAGTTCAACATCAGTATATAGACGCATAATGAAATATTTGATATAGTTTTCACCTGAACAAAGAGTCAATTCTTACCACGCACTTACACTATTGGGTCGTTATATTAATTACAGGTGTAATTGATAATCTTTGATGGAGAATTTACAGGTAAACGTTGTTCTTACTGACATCAGATCAATTTACTGGGCTGCACCCATTTTGTAAAGTGTTTGTGTTTTAATTGTCCAGCTTACCATATAAATGTCATTATATATACCTATAAAATCAAAAACTTCTCAATTTTACTACATATTTACCGTTGTAAATTATTATTCAACATTCTTCGATTATTTATTCTATAAACAGTATGTAGTTTTATATGGAAGTCGTTTTAAGATTACTTCAAACGAGTCTTGTTTTCGCGGATCATTATGGAGAGGCGCTTCAGTGTATGTCTGTGATAAGATAACACTCGAACGTAAAATATTATCTGTAGAGAGATTTGTGTACACTAAACTTTGCGAGGATGTACATTTTTAACTTTTCCTGCCTTCTCTTGTTTGAGCGACATCTTCCCGTTGTAAGTGGCTTTTGACATATTCAGGTGACATTTGTTTCCTTTCAGGTATAAGATTTTAAAGTACGTAGTTTAGTTTTTGTAACTATACAGGCAAATAACAAATAATACATGGATTCGACTAAAAATCACAATCAATATACAGACAAGGTTTTAAGAATACGAAAATTACTACATAGTTAACCAACGAGGACTTAATCAAACGATCTAACACAGACAAAAAAAACTAAACATACACAAGCTCCTTTTCCGCTTTTAAGGTTCTTCGGTAGGGTAGACGTGTACTGCTTAATTAACAGAACCCTTCTTGTATTGTTTAGTCATTTTAAGGACATGAAAAGACAAAACTATTTAAGGGGACACCATCCTCCATTTTTTGTGGAAACTCAAATTAGATAACGCATAAATTGTGAAAATTATAAATAATTTCTGTAATTATTTACTCATAATTTCTATATAATTAAAAATAATATGAAAGTCTTATATTTATATTATTACTTCACTTTAGTAATTGTTGAAATACCAATAGTCTCGATCACCCAGACGCATATATAATAGCGTCTGGGATCACCTTATTTTAATTTCGCTACCAATAGGTGGAGACAAACAATGATTCTATTTTTAGAGCCCTATTTTTAAACCAGGAAAACCATGCAAACATATCTATACTTATAATATGACGTCACAGTAAGATTCACTCTTGATTATGCATAACAATAATATTTGTTTAATTAATTGATAAAGTAATATTTTATAAAAATATTCAAATGTAAACTTTGGTACAATTTGTTGTACACTTCTTGATATGAACGGAAGTAATTTTTAGATAATAAAAATATCATCCAATCAAAAATTACGCCCAGTTTTGGGCGTAATGGTAACGAGTTCAATATAGAGTTGAATCCAGACGCACAAATGTAATTAAGCGTCTGGATGATCGAGACTAAAATACCAAGTATTAAATGAGTTCCGTATAAGCATAAATAATAAAGGAGAATGTGTAACAAGGGAGGTAATTTTGTCTAAACAATACCATTTTTAGTACTTTTTTACCAATTATTTCCTAACAGACAAAAATTAACTCGGAGACCTCTATTTTTCATTCCATCACTAAAATGAATACTAATTATTTGATATTATAAAAATATTCTGATAATTTCAATCTTTAATTTTTTAATCTACTATTTTAATGCTTTTTCATTCCGTTCCCTGTATAATCTATTCAAAAATTTGAAATTTCAGTGCTCAGTCCCTCGGTAATAAGCTCTGAAACTCAAAAAACAAACTTGATGGCAAGTTTAAAGTAAAAACAATGACAAAAATTACTTTCAGTGTCAGTGTCCTGAACCCCCTTATGTAAAAGATTGATGAAAATAACTTGACAACATAACTTCTTATTGTAGGTATGTTAATAAAGACACAGAGGTATGCGTGACAGCAATATCAGTCTGGATTAATTGATTGATTGATTGATTGATTGATTGGAAGTTTTCTTTACGTCAAGTGAGCAGTATTTCAGCTATATTCAGGACGAGATCAAGTTAACAAACAACTAATCAACGTGGGACATACGGAACAAAATTTGGACTGCCACTGGAAATGTATGGAGTATTGGGTAAGGAATGGAAATGTGACTTTTGTAGCGGCTACAATAAGCCTACTATTTTTCGAAATCTACAAAAGGGGTCTTTATCGTGTGAGGAGTATGGCAGTCTCGAAACACATCACCTACTTAGGTCCGCGGCCAGGCTTTCCGTATTATGACCTGACAATCCTCCAATGAGAGGGTCTCCCCTATCTGCCACCCGGTTTAAAGAAAAAAATTATACGTATTTAAACAATAAAACCTTTATTATTAATATCAGTTTTTAAGAACAAACTTCCCTACAATACTAAAATATTTTATTTTTTTCTCAGCTATAACATGTATTTATTATTCAAAGTATTTTGTAACTCCGAGTTTGCTGGACACTTGCATTCATCATCATTTTCATCGTCATCATTGTGTCCTAGCTTAAACATGTAAGACGTAGGTTATAGCCTATGCTATAAACAAGACCATTGTTTAGCTGAAACAGTGTCATGATAAGCGACATTTAGAACACACTTTGCAGCTGCGTTAGGTTAATTAGAATATGAGGGGAGGTGCAGTTGTGCATCTTCTTCGGAACTTAGTGTGTGTTTGTTACAACCGTAGTTCGTCTACTATTGATCACGTAGTCTGTAAACAGTGAGGTTGCGGGTTCGAGTCTCATGGCAGGCAGGATGTACTCTACTGCAATTTTAATTGACAAGGATTGCCAGTTTTCCAACCGAAGGTCGGGGGTTCACTCCTGGTACTCCGGCTTCCTCCCCTAGTAAAAACTGGACGCCATGATATAGCTGAAAAATTGTTGTAAGTGGCGTTAAACATCATTAAAACAAACTAACAATCTTGCTTATGTTTTGAAAACGAGGGAAATTTCCCGACTCCACTTAAATGTATATCTTGGATATCATGTATTTCAAAATTTAGTTTGTTGTCAATGTTTTATCTGTAACTGTAGAGTGTATGTATCCACTTGTACAGGTCAATAGTTTAAGAGTGTTATCTTTAACGGTTCGTTTATACTTCAAGATTTACTCTTATTAGACCTTAAGGCTCATATACATATGAAATTCATTGGGTAATATTAAATTTTAATATCCTTTAAATATTTACTGTTGCTGTCGTCCGCGCCACTACCACAACCCACTATGTCGGAGGACGAGATGTTTTAACATATCCGTAATCTTTCTTTTTTACTTTATTTTGTGTTTAGGTTTTGTAAATATATGTCAGGTTTTCATTTGGCCCATCTGAGTGTAACTAATTCAATTGTCTCACACAAGGATCAAGACAAGCTAGAGATGCCAAGACTTTTGTGCTGCGAAAAGGATAGCAGTTCCTCGTCAGAACCAAAATGGCTTAATTTAGAGGACCCAAAACATAATAGGGTTAGGGTTGTTAGGGTTAGAGTAGGTTAGGGTAGGGTTGTGGTTAGTGTTATAATTAGTAGTAAATGTATTTATAGGTAATGGGTCCCCTACAGTATATTAGGCCGTCGGTCTGATCTACCGTACAAATGTCTATGTATCACTAGTATTTATGTGTCACAGACGGTAGTCCCTGGTGGCTGATTCGACTTCAAATCAAGCCGTTGTTCAATCAATGTAAAGTACTATATATTAAACATGCAGATACATGTTTATTAGTAAGATATTAATTAATGTTACTCGCCGACCCGATCTTCCACAAAGCATATCAATATGTGTCAATAATGCATCTTCTTTGTTTTAGCAATGACTGCTGTCTCGGTAGGAAAACAGGTGTCTCAGTACAATTTTGAAAGAAACCTTATAAGTGTCACTTGTTTCAAGTTGAAAGTTTCAATAAATATGTCAAGTCGTCTTAAACTTGCAGCATGATCTTGGATAGCATCAGTAACTGAGCTTCTCTAAACTTTTCTGTAGGTTTAGATGTTTTAGATTGAAGCTGCTCTATGTAGGTTTAGACATTTTAGATTGAAGCTGCTCTCTGTAAGTTTAGACATTTTAGATTGAAGCTGCTCTCTGTAAGTTTAGATGTTTTAGATTGAAGCTGCTCTCTGTAGGTTTAGATATTTTAGATTGAAGCTGCTCTATGTAGGTTTAGATGTTTTAGACTGAAGCTGCTCTCTGTAGGTTTAGATGTTTTAGATTGAAGCTGCTCTAAAACGTCCTGGGTTACAGCTGCTCTAACTGTCTATAGGCTGCGGTACTTTGGTAAAAAATTGTTCTATAGTGGTCGAGACAGATTTTTTAGGTCAGCTCTTCTGCTAATTTATGACAGCCTTCATGAAAGGTTATGTCTTCACCTGACTGTACATGTAAATAGAAGTATCATTGTAAAAGAACTCTATTTTGCAGATTATAAGATATTGTAGAGTTTCTAGTGGCGGCCACTTTTGAACTCTTATTATCTCAAATTAAGAAACATTTGTAAGAGGTCTACAATATATGTACTTCTATTCTCAAACTTACAATCCATTTTGACTCGTAGTTTCAATGGAGAGTATTGTTATGTAGCCAATTAGAACAATCAGAAACAAGGATTTTTCAATCGAAGTGGGGACATTGCTGGCCGAGTGGTTAAGATAGCTGGGAAGCTATATTGATCTGACGTGCCTGTCAATAGTAAGGTTACGGGTCCGAGTCTCACTGCGCGAAGGGTGTTCTCGATTCAATTGAAATGGATTGCCAGTTTTTCTACTGTTTTTTTTCTGGATACTCCTCCTCTAATAAAAACTAAACGCCAAGATATACCCGAAAACTTGCTCTAAATGGCGTTAAACACCTCCAAACAAACAATCAAAACAAACAAGAAATTGTTTTAATGACTTCAGGTCTTCAATTCTGAAAATACCAAAATCTCATTTCAGAGAGCTTTTGAATTCAACCAATTAAAAAAAAGATTCCAGATGGAAGCCACCATCACAAGTTAGTTATTCTAATACTTTACTTATCTCTTGCAGAGGACATTTATAATGTTTATTAGCAAATCTGAAATCTTTAAAATGGCTGCCCTATTTTTTTCACTTGATCAAGTCGAAATTGGGTATTCGTTTAGAAGATAGCATGTCCAACCATTCAGTAAGGTCAGGTTATAAGATATCTCATGTTTTTGGATACCCTATATAGTTGTGCACAAACTATATATAGAAGGAATGTTTTTAAATGTTTTGTATACTGTCATAGTAATAATAATGTTTAGCCTGTGTACTTTGCGTTTATATAGCGTATAGCTGTGTTAGAACTATTCAGTCTAGTGTTACAGAAGACATTTATGTTGCCGCTTTATTACATTGATTTTAAAAATTAGATAATTACAACATCAATTCTCTATTAGCGATTATTAGTGAAACCGCCGGTGCAGAGTTTGAATATCCAGCTTTCTTTTCATTTAGAAACAGACTTCGTACCAGTGAAATCAATGAAATGGCTATTTAATTAGGAAAGAAACAAAATCCTGAACTTCGATTTCACATCTCGCCGAACTATAAACCAATATTCGAAACTGTTAAACTGAATTAGAACTTGATATCTCACGTGGCCGACGATTTACGTTCTGCAATTATATTGGCGGAAGGAAACTTCAACATGAATGAAAAAATATTTTGAATAGTAATAATGATCTCAAGATAAAAATTGTATAACTGATATCCGGCAAGCTGTAACCAAAGAATTTACTTCCTTGTAACATAATTTCAGATGAAGTTTTATTTTGATATACAATACTGTATTTGTACCATTTTATAAATAACAATATTTAATAATTGTGGAGAATGGGAGATAACTCCATTGTCCCTAATTGAACACTAGTTATTGCTCTCTATCGTGGAGGTTTATTTGTATATGTTTATTCCCCAACCCATAGTTGGCGCGGTTTTAAAAATTTTTTTTTTTTTTTTTTGTTTTCCTCAATGGAGACAAGATCAGCTAAAGGTAGAAGATTACCAGATCATCTTAAAGACTTTATAGTGCATGAAATGTCAATACACTCAGAGAATGACATTCCTTCTACTCCTAAAGCACCTGAAGTGAGTATCGGTGCCAAACAAAAAGTCCAGACTCCTGGTCCACGAGTGATAGCTTCCACCCCTTGCGGAACGAACTCGAGCGACGAACTATTACGCAGTATTTCATTGCTTGAAGAAGAAAATAGAAACTTAGAACTATCGATTAAACTAGAAGATCTGACAAAAAAGAACACAGAACTTAAAAAGCGTATACTTACTAAATCACAAGACTTGCCAAATCAGAAAGTGTCCCGGTCAAAATCTATTCATAAAACCAATAAAACAGACATACCCTCAGTGAAAACTCTTCGTGCTGATGAAAATTTATCCAAAAAAGTGGAACAGTTAAAGGGAAATTTTGCTGCAATCCAGCTACAGCCCACTGACAGTGACAGTGATGGTGATTCTTCTGGTGATTCACTCACCGAAGAGAGCGGGCAATGTAAAGGTAATAAATTTTATGAACCTTTTACACCGAAAACAAAAACTAAAGCCATATCTGGGGAAGCAAGGGCTTCAAAAGATCGAGTTACTTTGGATGTTCCCTGGCCGCATGAATTTGCTCAAAATTCTTCAGTTAATTACAATGACAAACAATTCGGCCTGATTCAGCTGATTAGAGGTGAAATCTTTATTTTATTGAACGTGGAAAAGGAGTTTATTCAATTTAGACAATCACACTTGCTAAATTTACTGTATTTGGCTGAGAAATTTCCATTCTCTGAAATTAAAGCTTATCATGCAGAAGTCCTTCGTGCTATCGAGAGAGGCTTAAAATCCTGGAATGACTCGTTTGCGGATGAGAAATATAGAACATTGGTAACACCTATATCATCTTCCAACCGTGAAAATCGGTACATCGTTTGTGGTTCTTACCAAGCTGGAAATTGCCAAACTTCAGGTGATCATTTCGGAAAATTCGGTGATAAAAAGTTGTATCATTCCTGTCGAAAATGTGTGCGTAGAGGTAAAAACCCGTTCGATTCCGCCTGCAGACATCCAGCAAAATCTTGTACAGTGATAGAAAATACAGCCGAAAGTCAGAGTTGACTATTAGTATTTCAGTCTTTG
Source organism: Limnoperna fortunei (assembly GCA_944474755.1). NCBI lineage: Eukaryota > Metazoa > Mollusca > Bivalvia > Mytilida > Modiolidae > Limnoperna > Limnoperna fortunei. The sequence continues at coordinate 73,273,128 of OX104118.1, forward strand.
AATATGTGTATTTTTAGTTATTTTAACTCATATGATGAAATTGTACATGTAAATATTGACCCTAAAATATCTGTACATGTAGGTACCAGCCAAGAGAAATTAGCTGAGTTAGATTTAAGTTCCCCTGCCAGGTCAGGTGTGTTTTTTCCTGAAAATTCAGGTGTGTCTTCTTTTACAGAGTGGAATGTGTGTTCCCCACTTTGTACCGATAATAGGGTCCTTAGTAATTTATTTCACTCAGAAGTCTCTTCCCCTGTTGATGCAGGTGTGCTTATTGATTTGGATTACGATATTCCCGCCCCTGAAAATGCAGGTGTGCCTACAGTTTTATCCACATTAGATGTGCTTCCCTCTGAATATGCAGGTGTGTCCCCTGATATGAGGGACTTTAAAGTTCTCCCCCCTCTTAGTGCAAGTGTGCCTATGGAATTGAAGTCAGATGTTCCTGCCCCTGAAAATGCAGGTGTGCCTAATGTTTTATGTACATTAGATGTGCTTCCCTATGAAAATACAGGTGTGTTCCCCATTCCCATGAATTCTAAGGTACCTGTAGTCCCTCCTCTCGGTGCAGATCAACTCGTTCAAGACTTACCTTCACTTGATCATCAAGATATTTCTATTGAGAAAGATATCTTTTATGAATTTTACCCTGATAATTTTTTTATTGAACATATAGACTCTGGGTATTGTAAAAATTGTAAAGTTAATAATTGTATGTGTAGATTTTCATGGTTCACTAAGCCAGCTGGACCATTATATTATGAATATGCTGATATTACCAAATATTTTTTGTTTGATGTTACTAATGATTTGTATACAACCAATGCTGATATTTTATTACATGACATAGTGTTATTATCAGGGAAACCTAATTATGTTCATTGTAAGCTTAAGGTTGAAACAGATTTAAATATTTCAAAGTGGTATGAATATGCTACAGATTTTCATGACTCCAAAGTATTGCAGTTTTTAGAATTTGGTTGGCCTATCAATTTTACTAGTAATGTTTTGCCAAATCCGCCCATTAGGAATCAAGTACGATCAGAATTTGACAGTGACATTGAAAAGTTTATATCGGATGAGCTAGCTACAGGACACATTGCCGGTCCTTTTCTTGATAACCCTTTTCGTTTAACTCCGTCAGTGGCCCCCATTTTCTCTGTACCAAAAAAGGAGGGTGGCCGTAGAGTAATTGTAGATTGTTCATACGGAGGACCACAGTCAGTTAATGCTGGGATCGTTAAAGACTATTTTTTAGGGGAAGAATTAACTTTACAATACCCTCGTCATGAAAAATTCATTGAATTGATATCAAAGTACGGTCGAGGCTGCCACATGTTTAAGATTGATCTTGCCAAGGCTTTTCGTCAATTTGCTATCGACCCCCACGATTACTTTTTACAGTGTTTTCGTTGGAAAGACTTTATCTATGTTGATAAAAGACTGATTTTTGGGATGCGTTCATCGCCACAAGCATGTCAAAGAATTACCAATTTAGTAAATTTTATCCTTAGTAAGCATGACATTGATTCTATCAACTATCTCGATGATTTTGGAGGGGTTGCTTCCCCTGAGCATGCTTCTACCCTATACCATAAAACACTTTATATATTCAAGGAATTAGGTCTTAAGATTAGTGAGGATAAATGTGCATCCCCTTACCATATCATGGTTTTCTTAGGGAAAGAATACAATACAGAGCAAATGACAGTTGAAATTCCTAGTCAAAAATTAAGGGAAATAATTTATTTTGTGACACTATTTTCAAAACGGAAAAAGTGCACTAAACGACAATTGCAACAGCTTGTAGGAAAGCTAGCATTTGCAGCAGAATGTGTAAGAGGAGGCAGGTTATTTATCTCTAGACTTCTTGCTACCTTGAGAAAGTATAAGTACAATCATTACAGAATTTCTTTAGATAAGGAACTGCGAGCTGATATTAAGTGGTGGATTTCTTTTTTTGAAACTTTTAATGGAGTTAGTATAATTCCAGATGTAATTTGGAGTCATCCCGATACAATAATTTCAACTGATGCATGCTTGAGTGGCCTAGGAGGCATTAACTCTGATTCTTTAGAATATTTCCATTGTGACATTCCAGAAAAATTTGTTGAAGACCACATAGGAGTACTTGAAATGTTGGCCATCTATATATCTCTTAGATTGTGGTGCAAGGCCACTACCAATAGACGATTACAATTATATTGTGACAATCAAAGCGTTATAAGTATTTTAAACAGCGGAAAGGGTAGAGACCATAAAATGTTGCATATTGCAAGACAAATTTCTATGTTATCTGCGTTCAATAATGCGGAAATAAGACTTGTTTATATTCCCAGTACTGATAACCGGCTTGCAGATGCTTTGTCGCGTTGGAATCTTGGACAGAAGTACAGAAGAGACTTCTTAGATTTTCTTTCTACTCAAAGATTTGATTACAGAGAGTGTGTCATAAGCAACGTTTTGTTTGATGATATTTATGAAGTATAAGTTGACATTATTTTGTTTTTGCAGATTTTTACTCAAGAAGACATCTAATAGATACTGGCGTTAGATCTGTTAAGCGAGCTGCTTTCCGACCTGGAACGAGAAAGAATCTTCATACTCAGCTAGACACTTATTTACGCTTTTGTGCATACTATGGATTTAAACCATTCCCTTGCCGAAATGATGCTCTTTGCGGATTTGCCTATTTCTTATCTCTTAGTTTTGATAGCACGTCCTCCATTAAAAATTACTTATCAGGAGTCAAAACCTTTTGCAAACTTTTGGGTCATGAATTAGCAGTTTTTGAAAGTGTTGATTTAAAGCTAACTATTCAGGGTTTATGTAAATTGTCTACACACCTACCAAAGTCTAAGTTACCTATTTCTAGCATAGAGTTGAAGTTATTAGTTAACACTTTAGATGTAAAAATTCCCTTACATGCTTGTATGTGGGTCTTTTTGACCTTTGCCTTTTTTGGAATGCTAAGAGCTTCTAATTTATTATGTACTTCTGTGCAAACTTATAAAGACTATGAACAATTAAATAGATGTGATGTACAATTTTCTTCAGAGGGCTTAAATTTGAACGTTAAATGGTCCAAAACCAGGCAAACTCATGAATTCTTACATGTTATTCCTTTAGCGAAATGTCAAGATAGGAAGCTTTGCCCTGTTCATGCCTACCTTAATCTGTTAGAAGTTATCCCTGGTCTTCCTAAAAACCCAGTTTTAGGTCTTCCATCTCGTTCAGATGATTTATTTTTAATTCCCTTGTGCAAATACCAAATTTATTCTCTTTTTAAACAATTATTAATTAAATGTGATATGGAGCCAGGCAATTACAGTTTACATTCACTAAGACACGGCGGTGCTACTCTTGCGGCTAAAGCAGGGGTTTCAGAATTGATGTTAAAGTCACATGGTGACTGGAGGAGTAATTGTTATGAAAATTATATTAAAAATGCAAAAGCCTCATCTTTTGCTGTGACCAAAGACATGTACAAAGTGTTATTTGCATAAAACTAATTGCTTTTCCTGCCCCTCTTACTCTAGTGTTTGGCTCTTTCTTGGCATTGGTGCTTTATGTTATATTAGATTAAGTATTGTGGATTAGACTTAATATGTTATGCATTGTGCATGTTATGATATAATGCTGATTTAATTATTATTAATAAAGCACCCTTCTCCAAACACTAGAGTCTCAATTGTGGAGAATGGGAGATAACTCCATTGTCCCTAATTGAACACTAGTTATTGCTCTCTATCGTGGAGGTTTATTTGTATATGTTTATTCCCCAACCCATAGTTGGCGCGGTTTTAAAAAAATTTTTTTTGTTGGTTCTTTTCGATTCTTTTATTAATTTGGTCATTCTTGTATTATTATTATTTTTTTTTTGTATTGGTGCTTTATGTTATATTAGATTAAGTATTGTGGATTAGACTTAATATGTTATGCATTGTGCATGTTATGATATAATGCTGATTTAATTATTATTAATAAAGCACCCTTCTCCAAACACTAGAGTCTCAATTACAAGACCAATAAAACGAATTAAAATGAATTTGGAATCAAGTTACGGTGTCTCCTGTTTTTCTCGGTTACTTATTTGAGGTAATGATATTGTGGCATTTATATTATTTGTTTCGCCCCAATCAAGACTAATTAAAGATTTATTTTATGTATAGGTAGTTGCTTTGTGTAGCTAAAGGCTTACCTACATATCTCCCAATAGTAAACCTATATATCTCCCAATAGTTGACCTATATATCTCCCAACAGTTAACCTACCTATCTCCCAATAGTAAACCTATATATCTCCCAATAGTTGACCTATATATCTCCCAATAGTTAACCTACATATCTCCCAATAGTAAACCGATATATATCCCAATAGTTATCCTATATATCTCCCAATAGTAAACCTATATATCTCCCAATAGTTAACCTATCAATCTCCCAATAGTAAATCTTTATGTCTCCCAATAGTTAACCTATATATCTCCCTAAAGTTAATCTTTATGTCTCCCAATAGTTAACCTATATATCTCCCTAAAGTTAACCTATATATCTCCCAATAGTTAACCTATATATCTCCCAATAGTTAACCTATATATCTCCCAATAGTTAACCTATATATCTCCCAATAGTTAACCTATATATCTCTCTAAAGTTAATCTTTATGTCTCCCAATAGTTAACCTATATATCTCCCAATAGTTAACCTATATATCTCCCAATAGTTAACCTATATATCTCCCAATAGTTAACCTATATATCTCCCTAAAGTTAACCTATATATCTCCCAATAGTTAACCTATATATCTCCCAATAGTTAACCTATATATCTCCCAATAGTTAGCCTATATATCTCCCAATAGTTAACCTATAAATCTCCCAATAGTTAACCTATATATCTCCCTAAAGTTAATCTTTATGTCTCCCAATAGTTAACCTATATATCTCCCAATAGTTAACCTATATATCTCCCAATAGTTAACATATATATCTCCCTAAAGTTAACCTATATATCTCCCAATAGTTAACCTATATATCTCCCAATAGTTAACCTATATATCTCCCAACAGTTAACCTATATATCTCCCAATAGTACCTATATATCTCCCAATAGTTAACCTATATATCTCCCAATAGTTAACCTATATATCTCCCTAAAGTTAACCTATATATCTCCCAATAGTTAACCTACATATCTCCCAAAAGTTAACCTATATATCTCCCAAAAGTTAACCTATATATCTCCCAATAGTTAACCTATCTATCTCCCAATAGTTAACGTATCTATCTCCCAATGGTTAACCTATCTATCTCCCAATAGTTAACCTATATATCTCCCAATAGTTAACCTATATATCTCCCAATAGTTAACCTATATATCTCCCTAAAGTTAACCTATATATCTCCCAATAGTTAACCTATATATTTCCCAATAGTTAACCTATATATCTCCCAATAGTTAACCTATATATCTCCCTAAAGTTAACCTATATATCTCCCAATAGTTAACCTATATATCTCACAATAGTTAACCTATATATCTCCCAATAGTTAACCTATATATCTCCCAACAGTTAACCTATATATCTCCCAATAGTTATCCTATATATCTCCCAATAGTTAACCTATATATCTCCCAATAGTTAACCTATATATCTCCCTAAAGTTAACCTCTATATCTCCCAATAGTTGACCTACATATCTCCCAATAGTTTACCTATATATCTCCCAAAAGTTAACCTATATATCTCCCAATAGTTAACCTATATATCTCCCAATAGTTAACCTATATATCTCCCAATAGTTAACCTATATATCTCCCAATAGTTCACCTATATATCTCCCAATAGTTAACCTATATATCTCCCAATAGTTGACCTATATATCTCCCAATAGTTATCCTATATATCTCCCAATAGTTAACCTATATATCCCCCAATAGTTAACCTATCTATCTCCCAATAGTTAACCTATATATCTCCCATTAGTTAACCTATATATCTCCCAATAGTTAACCTATATATCTCCCAATAGTTAACCTATATATCTCCCAATAGTTAACCTATATATCTCCCTAAAGTTAACCTATATATCTCCCAATAGTTAACCTATATATTTCCCAATAGTTAACCTATATATCTCCCAATAGTTAACCTATATATCTCCCAATAGTTAACCTATATATCTCCCAATAGTTAACCTATATATCTCCCAATAGTTAACCTATATATCTCCCAATAGTTATCCTATATATCTCCCAATAGTTAACCTATATATCTCCCAATAGTTAACCTATATATCTCCCAATAGTTAACCTACATATCTCCCAATAGTTAACCTATATATCTCCCAATGGTTAACCTCTATATCTCCCAATAGTTAACCTATCTTTCTCCCAATAGTTTACCTTTATATCTCCCAATAGTTAATCCATATATCTCCCAATAGTTAAACTATATATCTCCCAACAGTATACCTATATATCTCCCAATAGTTAACCTATATATCTCCCAACAGTTAACCTATATATCTCCCAATAGTTAACCAATATATCCCCCAACAGTTAACCTATATATCTCCCTAAAGTTAACCTATATATCTCCCAATAGTTAACCTATACATCTCCCTAAAGTTAACCTATATATCTCCCAATAGTTAACCTACATATCTCCCAAAAGTTAACCTATATATCTCCCAATAATTATCCTATATATCTCCTAATAGTTGACCTATATATCTCCCAATAGTTAACCTATACATCTCCCTAAAGTTAACCTATATATCTCCCAATAGTTAACCTACATATCTCCCAAAAGTTAACCTATATATCTCCCAAAAGTTAACCTATATATCTCCCAATAGTTAACCTATATATCTCACAATAGTTAGTTAACCTATATATCTCCCAATAATTAACCTACATATCTCCCAATAGTTAACCTATATATCTCCCAATAATTATCCTATATATCTCCTAATAGTTAACCTATATATCTCCCAATAGTTAACCTATACATCTCCCTAAAGTTAACCTATATATCTCCCAATAGTTAACCTACATATCTCCCAAAAGTTAACCTATATATCTCCCAAAAGTTAACCTATATATCTCCCAATAGTTAACCTATATATCTCCCAATAGTTAACCTATATATCTCCCAATAGTTAACCCATATATCTCCCTAAAGTTAATCTTTATGTCTCCCTAAAGTTAACCTATATATCTCCCAATAGTTAACCTACATATCTCCCAAAAATTAACCTATATATCTCCCAAAAGTTAACCTATATATCTCCCAATAGTTAACCTATATATCTCCCAATAGTTAACCTATATATCTCCCAATAGTTAACCCATATATCTCCCTAAAGTTAATCTTTATGTCTCCCAATAGTTAACCTATATATCTCTTAATAGTTAACCTAGATATCTCCCAACAGTTGACCTATATATCTCCCAATAGTTAACCTATATATCTCCCTAAAGTTAACCTATATATCTCCCAATAGTTAACCTATATATCTCCCAATAGTTAACCTATATATCTCCCAATAGTTAACCTATATATCTCCCAATAGTTAACCTATATATCTCCCAATAGTTAACCTATATATCTCCCAATAGTTAACCTATATATCTCCCAATAGTTAACCTATATATCTCCCAATAGTTAACCTATATATCTCCCAATAGTTAACCTATATATCTCCCTAAAGTTAACCTATATATCTCCCAATAGTTAACCTATATATTTCCCAATAGTTAACCTATATATCTCCCAATAGTTAACCTATATATCTCCCAATAGTTAACCTATATATCTCCCAATAGTTAACCTATATATCTCCCAATAGTTAACCTATATATCTCCCAATAGTTATCCTATATATCTCCCAATTGTTAACCTATATATCTCCCAATAGTTAACCTATATATCTCCCAATAGTTAACCTACATATCTCCCAATAGTTAACCTATATATCTCCCAATGGTTAACCTCTATATCTCCCAATAGTTAACCTATCTTTCTCCCTATAGTTTACCTTTATATCTCCCAAAAGTTAATCCATATATCTCCCAATAGTTAAACTATATATCTCCCAACAGTATACCTATATATCTCCCAATAGTTAACCTATATATCTCCCAACAGTTAACCTATATATCTCCCAATAGTTAACCAATATATCCCCCAACAGTTAACCTATATATCTCCCTAAAGTTAACCTATATATCTCCCAATAGTTAACCTATACATCTCCCTAAAGTTAACCTATATATCTCCCAATAGTTAACCTACATATCTCCCAAAAATTAACCTATATATCTCCCAATAATTATCCTATATATCTCCTAATAGTTAACCTATATATCTCCCAATAGTTAACCTATACATCTCCCTAAAGTTAACCTATATATCTCCCAATAGTTAACCTACATATCTCCCAAAAGTTAACCTATATATCTCCCAAAAGTTAACCTATATATCTCCCAATAGTTAACCTATATATCTCACAATAGTTAGTTAACCTATATATCTCCCAATAATTAACCTACATATCTCCCAATAGTTAACCTATATATCTCCCAATAATTATCCTATATATCTCCTAATAGTTAACCTATATATCTCCCAATAGTTAACCTATACATCTCCCTAAAGTTAACCTATATATCTCCCAATAGTTAACCTACATATCTCCCAAAAGTTAACCTATATATCTCCCAAAAGTTAACCTATATATCTCCCAATAGTTAACCTATATATCTCCCAATAGTTAACCTATATATCTCCCAATAGTTAACCCATATATCTCCCTAAAGTTAATCTTTATGTCTCCCTAAAGTTAACCTATATATCTCCCAATAGTTAACCTACATATCTCCCAAAAATTAACCTATATATCTCCCAAAAGTTAACCTATATATCTCCCAATAGTTAACCTATATATCTCCCAATAGTTAACCTATATATCTCCCAATAGTTAACCCATATATCTCCCTAAAGTTAATCTTTATGTCTCCCAATAGTTAACCTATATATCTCTTAATAGTTAACCTATATATCTCCCAACAGTTGACCTATATATCTCCCAATAGTTAACCTATATATCTCCCTAAAGTTAACCTATATATCTCCCAATAGTTAACCTATATATCTCCCAATAGTTAACCTATATATCTCCCAATAGTTAACCTATATATCTCCCAATAGTTAACCTATATATCTCCCAATAGTTATCCTATATATCTCCCAATAGTTAACCTATATATCTCCCTAAAGTTAACCTATATATCTCCCAATAGTTAACCTACATATCTCCCAATAGTTAACCTATATATCTCTCAAAAGTTAACCTATATATCTCCCAATAGTTAACCTATATATCTCCCAATAGTTATCCTATATATCTCCCAATAGTTAACCTATATATCTCCCAATAGTTATCCTATATATCTCCCAATAGTTAACCTATACATCTCCCTAAAGTTAACCTATATATCTCCCAATAGTTAACCTACATATCTCCCAATAGTTAACCTATATATCTCTCAAAAGTTAACCTATATATCTCCCAATAGTTAACCTATATATCTCCCAATAGTTATCCTATATATCTCCCAATAGTTAACCTATATATCTCCCAATAGTTAACCTATATATCTCCCTAAAGTTAACCTATATATCTCCCAATAGTTAACCTACATATCTCCCAATATTTAACCTATATATCTCCCAATAGTTAACCTATATATCTCCCTAAAGTTAACCTATATATCTCCCAATAGTTAACCTATATGCCTCCCAATAGTTAACCTATATATCTCCCAATAGTTAACCTATATATGTCCCAATAGTTAACCTATATATCTCCCAATAGTTAACCAATATATCTCCCAAAGGTTATCCTATATATCTCCCAATAGTTAACCTATCTATCTCCCAATAGTTAACCTATATATCTCCCAATAGTTAACCTATATATCTCCCAAAAGTTAACCTATATATCTCCCAATAGTTAACCTATATATCTCCCAATAGTTAACCTATATATCTCCCAATAGTTAACCTATATATCTCCAAAAAGTTAACCTATATATCTCCCAATAGTTAACCTATATATCTCCCAATAGTTATCCTATATATCTCCCAATAGTTAACCTATATATCCCCAAATAGTTAACCTATCTATCTCCCAATAGTTAACCTATATATCTCCCAATAGTTAGCCTATATATCTCCCAATAGTTAACCTACATATCTCCCAATAGTTAACCTATATATCTCCCAATAGTTAACCTATATATCTCCCTAAAGTTAACCTATATATCTCCCAATAGTTAACCTATATATCTCCCAATAGTTAACCTATATATCTCCCAATAGTTAACCTATATGCCTCCCAATAGTTAACCTATATATCTCTAAATAGTTAACCTATATATCTCCCAATAGTTAACCTATATATCTCCCAATAGTTAACCTATATATCTCCCAATAGTTAACCTATATATCTCCCAATAGTTATCCTATATATCTCCCAATAGTTAACCTATATATCTCCCAATAGTTAACCTATATATCTCCCAATAGTTAACCTACATATCTCCCAATAGTTAACCTATATATCTCCCAATGGTTAACCTCTATATCTCCCAATAGTTAACCTATCTTTCTCCCAATAGTTTACCTTTATATCTCCCAATAGTTAATCCATATATCTCCCAATAGTTAAACTATATATTTCCCAACAGTTAACCTATATATCTCCCTAAAGTTAACCTATATATCTCCCAATAGTTAACCTATATATCTCCCTATAGTAAACCTACATATCTCCCAATAGTTAACCTACATATCTCCCAATAGTTAACCTATATATCTCCCAATAGTTAACCTTTATATCTCCATAAAGTTAACCTATATATCTCCCAATAGTTAACCTATATATCTCCCAATAGTTAACCTATATATCTCCCAATAGTTAGCCTATATGCCTCCCAATAGTTAACCTATATATCTCCCAGTAGTTAACCTATATATGTCCCAATAGTTAACCTATATATCTCCCAATAGTTAACCTATATATCTCCCAAAGGTTATCCTATATATCTCCCAATAGTTAACCTATCTATCTCCCAATAGTTAACCTATATATCTCCCAATAGTTAACCTATATATCTCCCAATAGTTAACCTATATATCTCCCAATAGTTAACCTATATATCTCCCAATAGTTAACCTATATATCTCTCAATAGTTAACCTATATATCTCCCAATAGTTAACCTATATATCTCCCAATAGTTATCCTATATATCTCCCGATAGTTAACATATATATCTCCCAATATTTAACCTATATATCTCCCAATAGTTAACCTATATATCTCCCTAAAGTTAACCTATATATCTCCCAATAGTTAACCTATATATCTCCCAAAGGTTATCCTATATATCTAATCACTCTATGGCCATATGATTATCGACAGAACTTGACACAAGAAGATAATCCTGTGTTACTTTTAGTTGGTTGTTCTGAATGAATGGTATTCAATTACATGGCCATATCTAAATAACCGTGTACAACCAACAAAACTATGATCAACTATGGATAAGACGGAACAGAACTTCACAAAACTGTGAGTGATAAATCGCCATGACATAGTAACTATTTCCTAAATGATATTCTTGAGATTCTTATAATTGCGTACTTCATCGTTGAATAAGTACTAGATATAAAGATCATTATGTTGATTGATTAATTGATTTGTTGATTGAGTGATTGATTTATTGGTTGATTAAGTGATTGGGTGGTTAATAGTCAGTATTTTAGCAAATTCGCGGCGAGAAAACACACATACTCACGAAAACAAAAATGAGTTGGAAAAAATGATTGTACGCACACACGCTACCCATCATATCTCCGCCTGAGTCTTATGTTATAACATGATAACCCTCATTCAGGGATCCTCCTCTGTCCACACACACGCTACCCACCATATCTCCGGCTGAGTCTTATGGTATGACATGATAACCCACATTCAGGAATCCTCCTCTATCGTACACACACACACATAAACGCGCGCGCTACCCAACATATCTCCGCCTGAGTCTTATGTTATAACATGATAACCCTCATTCAGGTATCCTGATCTGTCGCACACACACGCTACCCACCATATATCCGCATGCCTAATGGTATAACATGATAAGCCTCTTTCAGTGATCCTCCTCTATCGTACACACACACAAACACACGCTACCCACCATATATCCGCATGTCTAATGGTATAACATGATAAGCCTCTTTCAGTGATCCTCCTCTATCGTACACACACACACACGCTACCCACCATATATCCGCCTGTCTTATGGTATAACATGATAAGCCTCTTTCAGTGATCCTCCTCTATCGTACACACACACGCTACCCACTATATATCCGCTTGTCTAATGGTATAACATGATAAGCCTCTTTCAGTGATCTTCCTCTACCGGACATACACACACACACACACACTCACACACACACACACACACACACACACACACACACACACACACACACACACATACGTGCACTAACCTGAAAGTGAGGACACATAATTTTTGGTATGTGAGTGGGGACATCCAGTTTGCAGTCACTTACAGCAGCGAAATTTTCTATACGTGTTCTATTCGTTGTGTGGTAATGGACTATAAAGTTGGAATCAGTATATCTATGCTCAGAATCAACATGACAAACCGTATGACAGTGAGACATTTTTCACACTGAGGACATTGATACACAATACATCAAATGAGGACTTTTTCACACTGAGGACATTGACACACAATATATCAAATGAGGACTTTTTCACACTGAGGACATTGACACACAATATATCAAATGAGGACTTTTTCACACTGAGGACATTGACACACAATATATCAAATGAGGACTTTTTCACACTGAGGACATTGACACAAAATATATCAAACGAGGACTTTTTCACGCTGAGGACATCATGGGAATAAGATACTTTTTATCAAAATTTGGAAAAATGAAAGTATACCAACAGACTGGTCAAAAATTCTCATTGTTAAATTCCCGAAAAAGGGAGATTTGCAGAATTGTGACTGGAGAGTGGTTACATTGCTATCAGTACCTAGCAAAGTATTTTGTAAATCATTCTAGCTAGAATAGTTGACAGCACGCTAAGGGAAGAGCAAGCTAGCTTTAGAAAGAGGCGTGGTTGCACTTACCAGGTAGCGTCCACAGAAACACCTTGTGGAATTTTTTTAGATCTTAGGATACCGTCTTAAATAACTACACTGATCAAACTTTTCTACACAAACTTTGAATGCAGTGTCATACTGGGAAATTCTATCTCTGAACCATTTAGCGTTAAATATGGTGTAAGCCAAGGTTGCATTATGTCACCAATTTTGTTTTTGTTGTCCATTAATTGGATTTAAAGAAAGACCACTACAACAAGTTGAGGAATCCAGTGGACAATGTTTAGCAAACTTGAAGATCTAGATTCTGCCGACGATCTTGCAGAGATATGAACGTCAAGACAGCATTTACAGGACAAAACAACTACCTTGAGGTAACATATACGTAATCCGCCATTGTTGGGGTTAAATTGGAACATCTCTCCGATTTTCCTGAAATTTAGTATACGAACAGATCTTAAATAGCTGCATCTGACTATGTAAAAATGTTTTCTGTATTTGTGATAATGCAAAATTACGACGAATTCAATATACGAATTCTGATAAATATCATGTGAAATTGCCGAAAATGCAAATAACATTTTACTTCGACTCGCTGTATTTTCCAAAGTTTCACTACGAATTTTCTCAAAAAACTGTATCTTATTGTTTGGAAAATTTCCGTTTTTAATGATATAATAAAAAAATTGATCGTTCCGAGTTCCTTCTCACTGTATGATTTGACACAGCTTGGGACTTGAAGCAAAAACGGCAAAATATCGCAACGTTGCGATAACGGCGTCGATTTCACCGTCATTTTGGCCATAATTTCAGTTGAAAGCTGACGTTTAGATAGTCATACAATAAGAAAGGCCCTGGAACGACCCCATTTTTATTATATCATTAAAAAGGAAATCTTCCTCACACTATTATACCATTTTAAAAGAAATTTCTTAGAGTTCGTCATGAAATTGCAACAAATAGAATCACCCTAATGTAACATTTTTTTCGGGACGTTTTACATACATTCTATATAAAATTCCTTTATATTTCCCCATAGTTACCTTAGTGTAATTTCGAAAATATTATCACTATAGAAATAATTATTTCATAGATGTGGCTTGATAAGATCTGTTTGTGCACAAAATTTCATTCAAATCGGACAGATGTCCTAATTGCGCCCAAAAATGTCGGATTACGTATACTTCACCTTAAATAACTTTGCTGAAGAGACAGGTCTCAAATCAATACTACCAAGACCAAAGTAATGACTATCAATTCAACAATGAACGATCCAATCACATTAAACAACACCTCAATAGAAACAGTAGAAGAGTTTACGTATTTATGAAGCCTAATAAGCTCTGACAATGGCACAAAGGAGGATATCTAGGCAAGATAAATGAAAACAAGAACGGCTTTTGCAGGATTAAAACAGATCTAGAATATACAGCAAGAAGACCAAGATACGCATCTATCATAGCAATGTAAAACCAGTGTCGCTGTAAAGCTAAGAGTGCTGACAAAACATACAGAGTGATTTGAAAAGGCTTGAGGTATTTCAAAACAAGTGCCTCCGAAAAATACAGGGTGTATTCTGGCCAGATAAGATCAGAAATGTAGATTTGCTAAAGAAAGAAATGCCATAACATTGAAACAGAACTTACGAAAAGACGCTTCAGATGGATAGGTCATGTATTGAGAATGCCACAAGATTGCATACCTAAAGTCGCCTTACGCCGGACACCACCGGGGAAGAGGAAACCAGGCAGTCCAAGAACCACCTGGAGAAGAACAGTTTTGGCAGAGTTATAAGATCTTGAATACAGCTTAGACCAAGCTCAACACACGACAGAGGGAAATGGAAAGAGTTTGTGGTGGCCTTATGTCCCACTGGGGATGAAGAGGATAGGTGAGGTGAATGCATTCTATAGCGCTTTGGGACATAATTCTAATAATTACATAATTCTGTCCCAAAGCGCTATAGAACACATTACTTAACAGAAATGAGAAGGTTTGTATCAAGCTGATAGGCGCTGTCCCCACTTCAGAAGACCATATATAGGGCCAAACATGCAAACAGGAGCCTTATACTTTAACAATCCACTACCGAGTGTATAAAGTCGACATTTGAACTACTTATTTCTTTTAAAGTACCAAAAAATAACGTACAAGAATCCATTATTGTATAGGTTGGAAAAAGCTTGTAACAGACTTACAGACGTTTCCAGCGATCCAGAAGGCTAGATGTAGACCTAAATGATGTGTATGAGAGGATACCATGTAGTCCAACACAATACGAATATGCATAGTCAATTAACTATAAATCTAGCCCTAATTCATAATGAATAGACATCTATTTAGTTGAAAAAAATTGGTTACTTTACACAAAAGCGTACTATTTCATTGGTCAGAAAATGTTGTAATGGGCTGACAGGCACTCTAGTGCTCCAGCAAGAGATTTATAGACTTAAACTGTTATGTGTATATGAGAGTCTTGTATATATTATCCAGTCCACTAAGAGTATACTTAGTTGTCGTTTCGAATATCTGATACACACGCCAAAATGAGGACATTTTCACACTGAGGACTTGCGATGCACGATTTCAGAATATTGACCAACTATAATTCGCGACATTTTTCACAATAAGAGCAAGTATCACAACTATGATTTTGTACATAATTGTGTAAATTATGGTAGACTAGACTCAAACACAACAAATGACTCAGTTGCAACAGGCTGACCAATGCTGTCAGCGCTCCAAAAGGCCATTCATAGTCTCACACGATTTTTACGGAAGTTAAGGACATGATTCGACCCATTACTACATGTAGCTATTAAACAAAAAGTGTAACTATTGAATCCATTACCGGTATGTCAGTTTTGAAAAGGTCTGCAACGGACAGACAGACGCTTACAGGGTCCGAGTAGTCCAAACATAAACTCAAATGATACATTTATAAAAGTCTAGTACGTTGTCTAACAAAATACTTGTATATATAAACAACTATATAGATCTACGATTTAGCCGTATTTTAGCACAAAGCTTATGATTAAACCAATTATTTCATAGACAAAAGAAGGACTGAGATGACAGACGCTTCTTCTCATCAGAAAGCCATGTATGGACCCAAAAGATGCAAACGGGAGCCTATTAAGTGAACAAATCCACAATAAATGTATATCATGTATATAGCCACCCATTTAACTACAACGTTGGATTATTTTATATAACGTACATCTAGCGTAGTACAATTCATTGTTTCATTGGCCTACAAAGGCTAACAATGGATTGACAGACACGACATCTCTCCAGAAAGCGATATATATAGACTCAAACTATGCATATGTGAGACTTGTATATGATCCAGCCCACTCCGAGTATGCATAGTCAGCAGTGTTATTTGAAATCGGATAAAATCTGATACATACTCCAAAATGGGGACATTTTCACACTGAGAACGATGTACAATTTAAGAATTACAACACTATTACGAGGGAAGGCAGCAATATTTTTTGTGCATATAATGTGTAAATTAAGATGGACTGAACTTACAACGAAGATTACAATGCAATGGACTTGCAGACGGTGCCAGCACTAAAAACACATTCATAGTCTCTTCAGTTTGTAGGAAAATCTATTAAGTAATCCGACCCAATAATAGTACAAAACATAGGTAATCTAATCGATTACGAAGCTCGCCTCGTTAAACAGCATTGTCAAGATAGTCAAATCAGTCAACCATACAACAAAAGTCATGGCCATCATCCGAAGCATGCATTGTGCCTAAGTATCCCTAGGTGCATCCTACATACCAATATATTTTATGTGGACCTTTCAGTACACGGAAATGGACTTTACCATTCTTCCTAACCGGAATCGCTCAACCGTAAAATATAGGTCAGATATAGCATCCGAAGCATGCATTGTGCTACGTATCCCTAGGTGTATCATGCATACCAATATAGTTGATGTGGACCTTGTCAGTACCCGGGAATTTTACTCTCAAGAGTTTAAGAGTATTAGAATCCATTATTCCATCGGTTTGAAAAGGCATGTAACGAGCTAATGCAGACGCTTTTGTACCTCCAGAAGGTAGAATATTATATATAACGACATCTACAGATAATCAGAACTCTGGCTCATACACTGTCCCTCCCCTTATTAATATAGTAAACGAACAATCTATTGGCGATACGACATGCAATGACTTAGAGAAGTGTACTATTCCCAATAAATATTTCTGTTCCATATCACAGTTAGATGAAAAATGTCATCCTCTTCCAAGTTTCGAAAAACGAACAGATATTGATTCAGATGACATCCAGATTGACCATAGTGAGATTGTAGATATAATTAAAATTCTAGACCCAAATAAGGCAACAGGTCCTGATTCGGTGAGTCATAGGATGTTAAAATTTAATCCGGATAAAATAGCTATACCATTAAAAATAATTTTTAACAGGTCTCTTCAACAGTGCAAATTTCCCTCCAGCTGGAAGATTGCAAATGTAATCCCAATCTTTAAGAACGGTGATACTTCATTACCCTCAAACTATAGACCTATCTCTCTTATAAGTTGTATTGGAAAAGTTATGGAAAGAATAATATTCAAAAATATTTACAATCATTTGGCTATTAACAACCTTATATATAAATATCAGTCCGGATTTCGTCCCGGATATTCGACTGTGCACCAGCTAATAGAACTTTATAACTGCATATTAGACGGATTAGAAAAAAAGAGAAATTAACTGTTTAGTTTTTTGTGATTTCTCGAAAGCGTTCGACAAAGTTTGGCATAAAGGTCTATTACATAAAATGAAATCATATGGAATAAAAAGAAATCTTTTGAAATGGTTTGAAAGCTATTTAAATGGAAGACGCCAAAATGTAACAATAAAGAATGCAGTGTCGACTCTTTGCAATATTTCAGCTGGAGTACCTCAAGGTTCAGTTCTTGGTCCATTACTCTTCATTATGTATATAAATGATATCTCTGAAAAAATGATTTCCTTGACAAGACTTTTTGCAGACGATACCTCATTTGGATGTTCTGGATCAGATTTGAATCAAATTCAGTACGTCATCGATCATGATCTTACTGAGTTGAGTCAATGGTCCAGAACATGGCTTATGAGTTTCAATCCCAATAAAACAGAGATATTAATGATTTCCAGCACGAAAACTCCCGACCTTCACTTTTCCCTGAATAATCAAAATATTCCTATTGTAAAAAACCATAAACATTTAGGTATTACTCTAACCAACGATGGCAAATGGAATTTGCATATCGAAAATTTAATTAATAGCGCTTCCAAGCATATCAATGTAATGAGAATGTTGAAATACAAGATCTCTAGGTGTACTTTAGAGAAATTGTACTAAGTATATATCAGCCCTATTTCGGAGTATGCCTGTGAACTATGGGATAACTGTGGCGCTAGTTATACTAACAAGTTAGAAAACATTCAGTTGGACGCTGCGAGAATTGTAACGGGGTTGCCTATTTTTACAAAACTTGAACATCTTTATCGCGAAACCGGGTGGGAAACTCTAAAACATAGAAGGGCAAGAAGAAAACTACAAATGTTTTATTCAATGGTTCATGAAATAGCACCGCCATTTCTAAATACATTAGTTCCGCCTACAGTTCAGAGCACCACTAGTTATCCCCTACGAAACGGACATGACTTAATTCAACCATTTTGTAGGCTTTCGTTAACTATGGGATCATTTGTGCCATTTTCTGTAAACCTTTGAAATAAATTAAACCTAGCTACTAGACAAATAGATACCGTCTCAAAATTCAAAAATTACCTTAAACAAAAAGATAAAATTTTAGTACCTTCAATCTATAGCTTTGGTACTAGAAAATTAAATATTATTCTGACCCAATTGCGTTGTGGCGCATCTTTTTTAAACTGTGATCTTCATAATGTAAATATTGTAAACAGCCCATCATGTCATTGCGGCTTCTGTAAAGAAACAGCTTACCATTTCTTTTTTGAATGTCCCAAATATGATGCACCAAGAAGAGACTTGTTGGAAAAGTTAAACACTCTACTCCCTATTGAACTATTAAACTTAAAACTTCTCCTGAACGGAAATGAAAGTTTATCTGAAGACAAAAATCAAATGATTGTTACATATGTTCATGAATTTATTAAAAAAATCTAAGAGATTCCTCGTCGTGTAGAGATGACCATAAATACTGCATACACACACAACAAACAAACGATGAGTTATGTTGTACATGTAAATATATATTCACGGTTCTTACAATATTATTTTCCCTTTTTTGTACATATGTTTTTTTATATATATTTAGTTTTCTACAGTCATTCATCTTCGTATGTTTCATTATAACATTATTATGTTTATATTTCATTGGGAAAAGACTTCATAAGTACGATGTACTTGTGTCTAATCCCCTTTTGTAGCATTTCTACAAATAAAATATGTTTAAACTAAATTAAACTAAATCAGAACTCTACTGCAAAGCGTTATAGATTTACATAATTTCAAATCTAAAACTACAGATTACGAGAAATCTACCCAAAAGCGTTATAGAATGCATTACTTTACAGAAGTGAAAAAGCTTTTTTTTCCAGCGTCAAAAAGGGCATGTATTGACTCAAAATATGCATATCAGAGTTTATTAATTCAAACAATTTTTCCCATAGCATCAAAACGCTTACTACAACCCATTATTTTAAAGGTTTGAAAAGGCCTTACACGGACGTACATGCGCTTTCAGGTGTCCAGAAGGCCAAACATATCTACTTAAACAATGCGGAGATATACATAGTCCAACACAATATAGTTACCTATAGACCAACATCAGGTCCGTACACGGGAAGGGGAGTGCAGTTGCATCCTCTCAACTCTCTTTTACAGAAATTCTTCAGATTCCTAGGGAAAATGTGCATAAATTGGGAAGAAACAAGAAATTTCAGTAACGGATTTGCATCCCGTTTTGAAAACCCTATGTATGGGCTTGTTCATGTACGATTTACTGGAAATCAAACCACAACGTAATAATCACGCGTTATTTCATTTAGGGACTACAAGCTGAATGACGCCCCCCCCCCCCACTCAAGAAGGCCGCGTAGGATCAAAAATGAAAACAGAATCCTAGATAAGTATACGTGACCAATACAAGAGTACGATAATTCATTATTTCATTGACCTGAAAAGTCCTGCAACTGGCTTACAGACATATAGTTAAACTATACTTATGTGTCCCTTTCATATGATCCAGATCACTACGTATTAACATAGTCATCAATGTTCTTTGAGGTTTCGAATATCTGATACACACTCCAAAATGAGGACATTTTCACACTGAGGACTTACGATGTGCTATTTAAAAATATTGACAAACCATTATTGGCGACAACATTCAAGACAATTATGATTTATGAACGTATATAATTGTGTAATTATCATAAACTAGACATAAACACAACAAATAACTCATTTTTAAAATATGATCCATTGCATGTAGGCATATGTAGGGTTGCCAAGAGCTGGCCGACGCCCTGTTTCAGTGCTACAAAAGGCCTTTCATATTCTCAAATAATGTGTACGGATGTTAAGTACGTGAGTACGTGACCCGCCAACTCTTATTTCATAGGTATGACAAGGCCAGCAGAAGGCAAACGATAATTATGAAACGATGCGTACAGAAGTGTAGTACATGATGAAGCCAGAAAGAGTATGATAATATAAAAAATTTAATTTGTTTTATAACAATCTTTTTGATTGGTTGTTTGTCATGTGACAAGCGCAGTTTATATCTCATAACCTCGGTTCCTCTTGGCACCATGTTTGTTTTGAATTTTTTTTTTCATATGTTAATTGTAATAAAAACGTTTTGAAAACAAGGTACAGTACTATAATAATAAATTACAAGGAATGTTTTCAATTTTCAAGTGCCACAGATGTATAGAATAATGCCTCTGATGTAGTCATAAGAAATGTCTTCAAAGTATTTTTTTTCCAAAAGCTCAGATTTATCAATAATACCGCTTATTAGCAGGCTATGGACCTTCTTGATCTCGCTTGAGGGCACGAACATTGTTCAACTCGGTTGAAGACCCTCATGTGACATAAAGATACAGACAAGAATAAAAGCCCCGATCCTTGATATATTGTAATGTATTGCGTGCGTTTTTGTCACACGCACAATCACTCAATATCCATTTTTTTCTATGTGATAATCATTTTATATGTATTTTAATATCTTTTAAAACATTTTTCAAAATATTCATGAGATGATGTAACGTTACACATATCTCTCCCGTTCATGAATTATTATAAGACCATTGTTTCCTTTGAATCTGCATACAATTAACTGGTTATTTTTATGCCCGGCTTCAGTTAAAATGTAAATAAAAAAACTAAATTAATTCATTTTTTTTTCACAGATTAGCTTAGTTAATTTATTTCACTAAGTAGCCAACACCCCTTATTGGCCCAAGTTGTACAAGACTGTAACGTCGGGATATCGGGTGTCGGGCCTCATGACTGGGCCGATAGAAAACTACAACTATTTTGGACCACATAAAACGAAATAAATCATTATATATTTGAATAAAGGAATATGAAAATCAGACTTCTTATAGTTTTTACTGGTTCGAGTACACCGCGAACATTGTCCCTGCGCATATGTACACGAGTAATAAATACACTTTAAAGGCATACACGACCTGTATTGTATTTGGTTATTGTAATTAACAAAATTAACAATAGTTCTCTAGTTCAGATTTTAAAAAGCGATACTCGGAACTGAAATAAAAACAACTAAAGTATATTACTGTGCACACAGTTTTTAATTTCTTTATTCAATATTTAGCGTGTATTAAAATACTTTATGAAAACTTACACCTTGCAAATATATTAAGGGTTTGTATTTATTAAATCAATAGTCCAAGTGTGGTAATGAAATCGCATAAATAATGTGTATGACGGTATGATATCTAATTATTATTGAAATACATAGACAGGCTATAAAGTACACAAAGCTCGTGAATTCGAGTCCGACATCTCGCTGTGTTCGACTTTAACCTTAATGAACACTGCCAAAGGTCAGAGGGTCTTAGGAGGTTCTCCTGTGACTTCCCCAGATAAAACTAGATTGATTGATTGATGGATTGGATGTTTGCTCTACGTCCAGCGCGTAGTATTTCAGCGATATTCAAGACAAGAACAAATTAACAAACGGAATTAATCAACTGAAAAAGAGGGTGGGATGGGACACAAGTAACAAAATTAAGACTGCCACTGGAAAAGTATGACGTTTTGGGTAGGGGCGGAGAATTTAGCCTTTTACAATGAATTAACCTTCTCTTTTTTCGAAATCTACAAAAAGGGGGCTTTATCGTGCTATGGGAGTGGCAATCTTCAAACACGTTACCCACTACGGTCAGCGGCCAGGCTTTCCGTATAATGACCTGACAACACCACAACGAGATGGTCTCCCCTATCCGCCACCCTAGGCCGCGCTGGGTTGTTCTGTGGGTCGAGCACTGTTAACCCTCCCAGTTTGGTCCCACCAAAAACTAGAAGATAAAGACGAACATTTGAAGTGAAGTGAAGAAATTTATTTCAGCCAGTAGCAGAATAATTTTTTTCAACAAATCAATAACAGCGACTCATGAAAGACTGCAATAAAAAAATACTAAGTAGAAATAATTGTATCAACAACTTGATAAAAAGAACTTTTTAAAGATCTTTTTTTTTTTGAAGTAATTATTTCATTTTCTAATTAAACTATACCGATGGGCTAGAAATTCTAGAAGTCCCTGTGTAGTTTAATTCTCTTGCTTATTATGTTCCGTGCTTGACATAATATTGTAAGACTAAAAGCAAACGGCGCACTCGATTCAGTTGCATGCGATATATTATACAGATCGTCGGGTCTTTCTGTGGCATTTCTTTGGAATAATTTTAATGATCACCATTGCTTGTCAATGTGGACAATAAAAACAAGTACTATGTTTAAAAAAGATAGTCGACGTATTTAACTGTTAGAGGTGCATGTAAAGTAGAAACTAAAAAAACAACAATAAGAACACAACTTTAAATTATCAAACGAAAGAAAGAGACAAGAAACAGTAACGTTTTCTCTCATTAATGTGTGTGGGGGAGGTAAATTGCTGCAAACTGTATCCAATCAAAATAAGGCGAATGAGGTTGCTACATTTATGTATTATTCATGGCCTTATTCAACATGTTATTTAACAATAGGGTATTATCAAAAAGAGACTTTGCAATTAGAGCTCCATCTCCTGTCTGCACGTGAATGACGACGGACGCAAAGAAAGAAGATAGGCATTAATGGCTTTAAAAATCATAGAGCTAACAATAAACATATTAAAATATCCCTAATGAAAAGCTATTTCAGAAGTTGAAGACCAAAATGGTAAATAAAAAAAATACAAATCTTTCTGTTTTTTCTCGCGATGTAGCGTGTATATTAACTCGAAAACAAGTTAGTTAACGTTTTAAAACTTCAAACAAAACCTATTTTTTATAAAGAAATTTCATAAGCAAATATGTACTTACATGCATCAAGTAATATTCATTACAGTTTGCTATTTTATTGATTCGACTATCTTTTAAAAAAGGAACTTCAAAGTAAAATATTTTAATTAGAACTGTATTAACATGAACACAAAATGTCAATTCAATGCTAAATAAATGTGATAGAGAAATCTGTAATGTGTATGCTATTCCACAAAAGGGTGGGGTGGGGGGGGGGGATAAATAATTGCAACGAAACCATCAGTGAATTTAATCCCTAATTCTATGGGATGTGCGTGTATAGTAAACAAAATGTGTTATCAACCACTGTGTCTCATGTAAGTCATTTGGCGACCGATGACCTAATTACCTTTGTGTAGGATCATTTGTATAACAATAATTTCACGATGTAGAGAGAGTGCGTGTGCAGGCGGTCAAATCAAGATCTATCATATCAGTTCTAAATGGCATTCTTTGTCATAAAAATTGTTTTCTAAAGTTTAATGACGACTACCAATTGTTTTAAAACACCAATCTGTTGGAATTATAATTGAGAGATACTTTTCAGAGTATACGATAGTAAATTGTTCGAACGCAAAATTTTTTACTATTTTTGTCCAATCAAAATGCAAGTTTGTCTTCAATTATAGTATGTTACTATAGGTAAGCGTCGTTTAGTTCAAAGGTCACAATTCGAAATATACCGACTGCGTCGGAAAAATACACCTTTACAATTGAGTGTTTTGTGTGTACAGTTAATAATTTACCACGGGAGGGGGGCAGGAACAGGTATTTTAGAAGACATTACCCATTCATCCATAACTATAAATGTATGTATTACTGATACAATAGTTGCTTATATAGAGGGCATTGTCATGATATCTTGACTGCACAAGGGAGAGTGGTATTGCCTGAAACATTGATAATGCCCGAGCCAAAGGCGAGGGCATTATCAATGTTAAAGCCAATACCACTATCCCGAGTGCTGTCAAGTATCATGACAATGCCAGCTATATAAGCAACTATTATATTTATTTTATTGAAGAGTTAAGAAACCATGTGTTTAAGACTGTATTATGTATTTGTAGCTGCTTGCTGTATGATTTGAATGTGGGCCTCATGTATTGTTTGGCATTTTTTGGCTATACACAGTTAGTTTTCTAAACTTTGTCATTTATTCCTCATTTGGGTTGTACATGTACATATATTTTTTATAAATTCAAAATAAACAGTTTTATATTGCTTGTTACTGGAGAGGGCATTACCACGACGTGATAACGCCCGTGGGCGTTATCACGGCGTGATAATGCCCTCGTGTCAAATTACTGCAAATTAATTAATACCAGCTGACCATGTTTTATCCAACTGAAACAAACATAATTTTACTGATATGAAATAAATTATTATATTACACAATATCAACCCTTGTTCTCGATGATTGCGGAAAGACACCGGATGTGTCGCAAAATGTTGAATACACATTTTCTTTGATCAGCGAGGCGAGATTAGCTGTAACCTAATTAACAACATGTATCATTCTTTAAATTGTACATGTTCAATTTTATAGTCATAACTAAATTACCAGATCCATTTAAACAACAGTTGATGCAGCTTAGAAAACGAACATGACTTGTTTGGGGTTTTTAATATTTTAATTGAAAGACAGAAAAAATATAATGACTAAAATGTCCAAATTTAATGTAAGTAAACGTCCTAAATAAAATACTAACAGTTTCCGACATTATTAAATAAAATTGGCGATTTTATTATATGTATTTTTTCAACTTTGTCCGTGTTTTAAGAAACATAGTTGTACAAATGTATAAAAGGCAATCGTTATTATGGCTTTAATTCGGTTTTTATTTTCACCAGATGTGTAAGTAAACCATTAATTATAAAATAAGGACAGAACAAATGCTATCATTTTCAGCAGTCTTCATTTTTTAGAAACAGATTTATTAAAACATACATTTATATATGCATAACTATTTAAATAACATTTGTAATCGTAATTGAGCGAACGTACAATTTCCAAATAGAGATATTTTTTGTTTAATTCCGAACATTTTCATAAGACAAGTGAAATAAAAAATATAAATCGACCGCTGTTAATAAATTAACAATAATAATTACCAGGCGTTGTGACAGTCGTATTTTGTCTGATACAACAGAGAAAATGTCTGTGACAGGCATTTTTGACGGATACAACGGTAACGCCGCTGTAACAGACGATTTTTGACTGAGTCAACGGAAAAAATGCTGCGACAGACATTTTTTGACTGATACAACGGATACGCCGTTGTAACAGAAAAATTTTGACTGCGCCAACGGACAAGATATGTCCGTGACAGGCATTAAATGACTGTCACAGTAAAAATTCAGACATTTTTGCAGTCATTGGCAGTCAATCTCAGTCAGTGACAGACGAAAAACGACTGCAACTGGTATTTACAGTCATTTTTAGCCAGTAGTGTAGTAGAACTTTTGTTTCGATTTAATATTTTCGAATTTTGACTTGATGTCTGAGTCCATGCTCTCCGGTTTCAAAAGTTCAGTTCATGTCGGTAGAGTATTGTGCGGTCTTCTGCAGGAGACAAGCTTAGAGTTTCTAGAGGTGTTGTACGATAGTCCAGCAAACTTTAATAAGTGTTTATCGTCCGATTTTCACCAAAGTTTCTGAAAGGTTTGAGTCGCTCTGTATGTGGGCGTGTGAGCTGTCCGTACACTCATGCGTGTACTGGGAGCATTTTGGAAAGGTATAGAATTATGTACAGGCAGATTTTATTATTCTTTGAAAAATCATTATGATGATTCCATTATAAATGGATCTCGAAACAAGAGGAAGAGCAATGTTCAAGGTCGCCCATGTCATCATAAAAAATGTGAAAGTTCAGTGATAATCCATTCAGGTGTCCTGAATTTATATCCTTGAAACCAAAGATGTACGGAGCGAATCTAATCTAGTGAATAACGTATAACAAATATTGTTTTGGACCTTGTTGTCACCTTTCATAATACATTTTCAATTCGAAATTCAAAAGAAGTGATACAAGTGAAATGAACTTGCTCTTCTGAGTAAGTATGTATTTACTGAATTATCAAATGTCTGTCTTATCAAATGCGCACCGGAATGGGT